>CM066989.1:51017094-51484594 GCA_033977485.1 Hydrangea macrophylla
TCATTAAAGAAGTCAAAATTGGCTGTAACTTCAATGCACACTCTGGCATAAGTGATACGTCTACGACTTGCAGTTGTGCGATCTACCCGGATAGGTTTTTGATGTGAACCCGTGGAATTGATATTCCTTGAACCCACGATCAGATTGTAATTCACCCAAGAAAGCCAACAATCAAGTCACAGGGATGATCTAGACCCGTTGAAATCCTGTTTCAAGAACCCAGATTTGGTGAACGCCACAAAGGAAATGCCTTTGATAAGTTCGAATTGTTCAATCAAGAACAAGCAGAGAAAACTGAATAGCTCTCCAGAAAATAAATTTCATTAACGTTCTGTCTCAAGCTGCTACAAAGTTCTTTCTTTTAATCACTTCTAAGAAACCCTTGGGCCAAAAAGGCCTTCAACGAAAATAAAAGATGGACTAAATACTCAAGCCCAAAACAACTTAAACTGCATGTTTAAAGCTAAATAAATGTCTACTTAAAAGGTAAAATAGGCCCACATGCCAAAACCATAGAAACATAAAAATTAAAGTCTATAAAAACCCAATAAGCTATTCCACCCCTTCTGTAGCTTGTATCACATGAACTAGAACTGATTCTTCTTCCTTCAAGCCCATGTTAAATGTTGGGGCCCTGCATAATAAGTTTCTGAACTTTTCCCAAGTGGATTGCACCAGTCCTTGCATTGCTTCGTTGATCTTCTTAGCTCTTGACCTTGTGATTGGCCCATCTGGAACTTGCAAATGATCATCTTTAAGCTTTGGTCCACTATGGTTCCCATCATTCCCCCTCTCCTCAAAAGGATTCGACCTCGAATCATCACCTACATCAAAAGGAGAAAGGTCAGAAACATTGAAACTTGCAGAAACATTATACTCACCTGGAAGATCAACTTTATAGGCATTATCATTAATTTTCTCAAGGATTTGGAAAGGTCCATCCCCTCGAGGATGCAATTTAGTCCGTCTATGAGCTGGGAACCTTTCTTTGCGCAGATGAACCCACACCCAGTCTCCGGGTTCAAAGGTGACACGTTTTCTCCCTTTATTGGCTTGGGAAGCAAACTTTTCATTTTTTTGTGCAATTTGAAGTCGTACTCTCTCATGAATTGACTTCACCAATTCAGCCTTTTGGTGTCCATCCAAACTACTCCTGACATCAATAGGTAAAGGCATTAAATCTAAAGGAGTAAGTGGATTAAAACCATAAACAATTTCAAAGGGAGAATGAGAAGTAGTAGTATGCATGCTCCTATTATAAGCAAATTCGATAAATGGTAAACAGTCCTCCCAAGTTTTCAAATTCTTTTGAATGATAGTGCGTAGGAGTTGAGTTAGAGTCCTATTGACTACTTCAGTTTGTCCGTCAGTTTGTGGGTGACAAGTAGTGGAAAATAAAAGTTTGGTACCCAATTTTCCCCACAAAACCTTCCAAAAGTAGCTGAGGAATTTGACATCCCTATCCGAAACAATACTCCTAGGCATACCATGGAGTCGTACTATCTCCTTGAAAAACAAATCAGCGATGTTTGTGGCATCATCTGTTTTATGGCATGGGATGAAATGTGCCATCTTACTAAATCTATCCACCACCACAAAAATAGAATCTCTACCTCTTTTTGTCCTAGGCAGCCCCAAAACAAAGTCCATAGATATGTCTACCCACGGCTCACTAGGGACGGGTAAGGGTGTATACAACCCATGTGGTAAAACCTTAGATTTGGCCCTTCTACATGTAATGCACCGACCACAGATTCTAATGACATCTCGTCGCATCCTAGGCCAAAAGAAATGTTCATGTAAAATTTCTAAGGTTTTCCTAACACCAAAGTGTCCCATTAAGCCCCCACCATGTGCCTCTCGCACCAACAATTCTCGCATTGAACAATGAGGCACACACAATTTACTTTCTTTAAACAAATAACCATCATGCTTAAAAAACTTACCAAATGCCGCTTTATCACATGCCAAATACACATTAGAAAAATCAGCATCACTGGCATACATATCTTCACATATTCAAACCCAAGCATTTTAGCACTCATAGAAGTAAGAAGTACATGCCGTCGAGATAAAGCATCAGCAACAATGTTTTCCTTACCTTGCTTGTAACGAATGACATAAGGAAAAGTCTCAATGTATTCCATCCATCTAGCATGCCTCTTATTTAATTTACCTTGTCCCTTAAGATGCTTCAATGATTCATGATCAGTGTGGATCACAAACTCCTTAGGCCAAAGGTAGTGCTGCCATGTCTCTAGAGAGCGAACAAGAGCATAAAGTTCCTTGTCATAAGTAGGGTAATTTAGGGCAGCCCCACTTAGTTTTTCACTGAAGAAGGCTATGGGCCTCCTATCCTGCATCAAAACGGCTCCAATCCCTATACCTGAAGCATCACATTCAATCTCAAAAGTTTTGTTAAAGTCAGGTAATGCTAACACAGGTGCAGAACATAGCCTTTCTTTAATAGTAGCAAAAGCATTCTCTTGTTCAGTTCCCCAATGAAACCCAACATTCTTCTTAATGATTTCAGTGAGTGGTGCAGCAAGTGTACTAAAATCCTTAACAAAACGCCTATAAAAGCTAGCTAAACCATGAAAGCTTCTTACCTCAGTGATACCTTTAGGCGTTGGCCACTCCCTGATGGCCTTGACTTTCTCTGCATCCACCTCAATACCTTCTGTGCTAACAACATATCCAAGAAAAACAACTTTTTCCATGCAAAAAGTACATTTCTTAAAATTAGCATACAACTTTTCAGATTTCAACACACCAAACACACATCTCAAATGTTCAATATGTTCATTTAAGTTCTTGCTGTACACTAGGATATCATCAAAATAGACGACTACAAATTTGCCTATGAATGCACGTAATACATGGTTCATTAACCGCATGAAAGTACTAGGCGCATTTGTAAGTCCAAATGGCATAACTAACCATTCATAAAGTCCATATTTAGTCTTAAATGCAGTTTTCCACTCATCTCCCTCTTTCATTCTTATTTGATGGTATCCACTTTTAAGATCTATTTTACTGAAAATACATGAACCATGCAATTCATCAAGCATATCATCTAAACGAGGAATGGGATGGCGATACTTTACCGTGATATTATTGACAGCTCTGCAATCAACGCACATCCTCCAAGTCCCATCCTTCTTTGGCACTAGTAGCACTGGTACTGCACATGGGCTCATGCTCTCTTTTACGTACCCTTTGCTCATCAAATCTTCAACTTGCCTTTGAAGCTCCTTTGTCTCCTCCGGATTGCTCCTATAGGCTGGTCGGTTTGGAATAATAGCCCCGGGTACCAAATCAATTTGATGCTCAATGCCTCGAATGGGCGGCAATCCACTCGGCATCTCCTCTGGAAATACATCCTCAAACTCCTGCAACAAAGAAACAGCCAAACTAGGAAGAGATTGGTTAGTTTCATCAAGATTAAGATAACATTCTTTGTAAACAAGAAGAATCACAGGCTGATTTGCTAAAAATGCCCTCTTAACCTCACTCTCTTTGGCATAAAAACTCAATTTTGTCTTTTCTTTTCTCTCTATAGACTCTCTTTCTTTTTTCTCTCTTGACTCCACTCCCTTTTCTTTATTCTCACCTATTTCTCTAGTTTCTTTTTCACTCTCTCTTTTTCTTGAAATTTCTCTCTCACTCTCATTTTTCTTTTCTCTCATGTTTCTTTTTTGCTCAACCTCACTTTTTAGTTTCAGTTGGTCCTCATAGACCTGTTTTGGGGTTAAAGGAGCAAGCTTGATTGTTTTTCCATCTTTTTCAAAGCTATATCGGTTCCTAAACCCATCATGCATCACTCTCCTATCATACTGCCATGGCCTCCCCAACAAAATATGGCCAGCATGCATAGGAACTACATCACAAAGCACCTCGTCACTATACCTCCCAATAGAGAAGGCCACCAAGACCTGCTTACTGACCTTAACCTCTCCACACTCATTCAACCACTGCAACTTATAAGGTCTAGGATGCTTCAGCAAAGGTAAGTTCAACTTCTCAACTAAAGTGGTACTAGCTACGTTGGTGCAACTTCCCCCGTCTATAATCATACTACACACCTTGTTATTTACATAGCATCTAGTATGAAATATATTTTCTCTCTGCTGCTCCATATCATCTACCTTCATTTGTGTATTGAGAGCACGCCTGGCAACAAGAGACTCACCTTCTACGGGGTATTCCAATCCATCATCATCACTAGCATCAGATACTCCATCACTATCGTCTTCACCTTCAGTCATCACCTCCCCATTGTCATGCATAATCATCACCCGCTTGTTTGGACATTGAGATGCTATATGCCCCAAACCCAAACATTTAAAACATTTGATATCTCTATTCCTTGAAGGTTGCAACTCTACCTTGGATTTGTTCTTGCTAGTCCCCTCATCTTTTTCTTTAGGTGGTTCGGTCTTTCCCTTTACTACAGCTCGGTCATTCCTTTCCCACTTTGGTTTCCAAGGAGTGCTAGAAACTGAAGTATACCTTGCTGCCCCCTTTCTTTTTAATTGCCTCTCCACCTTCATAGCCATGTGCACCATGTCCTCTACCTCCACATAATGCTGCAACTCAACTACATTGGCTATATCCCTATTCAAACCACTTAAAAATCTAGCCATTGTGGCCTCTCGATCCTCCTCTACATTAGCCCGAATCATAGCCACCTCCATCTCCTTATGGTATTCCTCCACACTCCGGGACCCTTGTGAAAGGTTTTGTAACTTTTGGTAGAGGTCTCTGTAGTAGTGGCTAGGTACAAAACGCTTCCTCATGAGAGCTTTCAGCTCACCCCATGTTTCTACAGGTCTTTCATGATTCCTCCTCCTATTGGTCACTAATTGATCCCACCAAATAATTGCATAATCAGTGAATTCAATTACTGCCAGCTTCACCTTCTTCTCCTCTGAGTAGTTGTGACAATCAAAAATCAACTCTATTTTCTTCTCCCACTCTAAATACACTTCAGGGTCATTCCTCCCTTGGAAAGATGGTATTTTCATTTTGATGCTCCCAAGGTACCTATCTACCCCATCTCGACCCCTTGGATTCCCCCTAGGTCCTCTTCCACGCCTACCTCCTCTAGGTCTACCCATTCCTCCCCTACCAACATCAGATACTACATCTTCCTCATCCTCTTCATCTTCTTCAATCTCATACTCATTTTCAACTCTAGGCTCACGCCTCCTCCCATCACGCCCACCTTGCAGATTTTGAATCACTACATCTTGTTGATCCATCCTATCCCTTACCTCCCCCAACACCAAATTTAACCGTTCAAACTGTTGTTGCATGGCCTGCAACATAAAGGTTGTGTTATCTGCCTCCCCTCTAGGTATTGAGTCATCCATTTTAATGTGCGGCAAAACAAGAATATTAGTGGTAAAACCTCACACACTCCCTTACGTGTTTACGCTCAAAAATTGTCACTCCACTCGTGTTTCACTCTGATTGGCTTTTTCCCGAAATTAGTCTCACACACTCTTGCCTTTTACCTCAATTGTTTTCCCTTTCAAGTTCTTTCAAGAACTAATTGAACTAAATCAAGACACAACCTTGTTTTATCCCAGCCAGCAATAGATTCTAGAAACAAGGAAGTAATAGAAAAAAAAAAAAAAATGACACGGATCTCAAGAAAATATACGACGAGGGCAAACGAAACAAGAAATCAGATTTCGAGAGGAATAATAAAAAAAAACAAAATCACGAATATATATATATATATTTTTTTTTTTTTTTGAATATGAGCCAATTGAAGATGGAAACAAAGTTTATCCCAAGAAACAGCGATCACAGAAGATAGGTTTCGAACAGCACAAAAACCGAATTTTTTCGGAAATTTTTTTCACACTATGGAGTAAGATCAGTTTCGGACTCCTTAGACCATGGACAATGCAAAACGAACAAAAAAATTTAAGCCAATTTTTTTTTTTTTTTGTACTCTTTTTTTTTTTTTTTTTTTTTTTTTTTTTTTTTATCTCGGCTTACCGATCTCTTCTCTTCCCTTTCTTTTTTTTTATTTTTTTTTTTTCTCCTCTTTTCTTTTCTTTTGTTTTTTTGTTTTTTTTTTTTTGAATAATTAGGGCGACTTCACAGTTCACGTTCGTAACCCTAAATCACGAGGATGAACGAACACGAAGTAGCAAGAGACAAAACAAAAAAATCGCAGATCAGATTCTAACCCTAAACACGAAATTCCAGATCGTAATCAAGAACACGAATGTGAACACGAACACGAACACGAACACGAACACGAACGAAAACAAGAACACTAAAAGAATAGAACACGAACTTATCGGGATATGTGTAAGAGAATCTGCACTAGTGGGACCGGCGCCAGATTCATCCTGGAGCTGAGTAAGCGTATCAAACATATTGCCCCGCGTAAGAGGCGCTGCCGAGTGGGCCAAATTTTTTGTGTGGTGAGAGCTACAGTCCACAATCTTTTTCCCCTTATCTTTCTTTTCCACAACTTGCCATTCTCCGTCTGTCTTCCTAGTCTTCTTAAAAGGATAGTGAGCGGTAGGCCTAGAAACTGTTTTAGCCGTCCTAGAACAGTCATGTCCAAATTGAGAACACTGTTTGCATCTCACAGGGGTCCATTGATATTCCAAACTAATCTTGGTTCTGAGAGTATCGCCATTAACCTCGTCTTCTGATTCAATATGGAATTCATTAAAGAAGTCAAAATTGGCTGTAACTTCAATGCACACTCTGGCATAAGTGATACGTCTACGACTTGCAGTTGTGCGATCTACCCGGATAGGTTTTTGATGTGAACCCGTGGAATTGATATTCCTTGAACCCACGATCAGATTGTAATATACCCAAGAAAGCCAACAATCAAGTCACAGGGATGATCTAGACCCGTTGAAATCCTGTTTCAAGAACCCAGATTTAGTGAACGCCACAAAGGAAATGCCTTTGATAAGTTCGAATTGTTCAATCAAGAACAAGCAGAGAAAACTGAATAGCTCTCCAGAAAATAAATTTCATTAACGTTCTGTCTCAAGCTGCTACAAAGTTCTTTCTTTTAATCACTTCTAAGAAACCCTTGGGCCAAAAAGGCCTTCAACGAAAATAAAAGATGGACTAAATACTCAAGCCCAAAACAACTTAAACTGCATGTTTAAAGCTAAATAAATGTCTACTTAAAAGGTAAAATAGGCCCACATGCCAAAACCATAGAAACATAAAAATTAAAGTCTATAAAAACCCAATAAGCTATTCCACCCCTTCTGTAGCTTGTATCACATGAACTAGAACTGATTCTTCTTCCTTCAAGCCCATGTTAAATGTTGGGGCCCTGCATAATAAGTTTCTGAACTTTTCCCAAGTGGATTGCACCAGTCCTTGCATTGCTTCGTTGATCTTCTTAGCTCTTGACCTTGTGATTAGCCCATCTGGAACTTGCAAATGATCATCTTTAAGCTTTGGTCCACTATGGTTCCCATCATTTTTCCAATAAAACTAGAGATAAAACTGATACCTCTCGGGTTCCAATATTCCAACGGAACACCGTAGAAATTAACCCAAATTGGGATGGATTGAATCTCCTCATTACCGAAAGAGAAATGCTGTTTCCATGGTCTAAGAATGAGAGGTTGCCCTGCAATGAACCACGGGCCCCCCTCCATCACAGCATCCCTATTTTCCTCACAGGAAAACGTGAAGAAGAAGTAACCAGAATCGGTTGCCAACGTATCAATCAAACCATCTTTGGCCCAAAGACGCTCAGTAACATTAGTGACAAGAGAATACGGTAGTTTTTTGCCCAGAAATCGGCCCACCAACGTTGCCCTCCATTCTTCCTTCCCGGCATTAGTGACCTGGCCTTTGTTAAGCCTAAAAATTCGGATATGGCTTCTCTTTATCACATGGAGGCTACACAAGGTCAAGTGCACAGTGTTGCTGTTGGGGCCCAACGTAAATCATGGGCTGGGTTATTCAAATCCGAGGGTCAGAATAACAACTTGGCCCAAATTGAGATGGAATCAGACTTGGAAACAAATTACAGAACCACAGAATGTAGTAAGGATTTTAACTTGGAATTTGTGGACCATGGAGGGATCGAAGACAATCTTGTTCTTAAAATTCCAAAGGACTTAACTGTCGCTGGGAAAGATGAATGGACGACTACCTTGGTTGGCCGGTTTCTCGGCAGGAAGCTTCCGTTTTCCCTTGTCACTAACGTTACTGATCGGTTATGGGCTAATGAGGGACTTATTGATACGCTGGCCACTGATTCTGGATGTTTCTTTTTTTCTATCTCAAGTACGGAAGCTAGGGATGCAATTTTAGAAGGAGGACCATGGTTTGTGGCAGGTCAACCTCTCCTTCTTAGGCCGTGGAAGCCACATTTCTCCTTTGAAAATGAGGAGGTTCACTCCATCCCATTATGGGTAAACTTCTATGGTATTCCTCTTGAGTACTGGAATCCGAAGGGAATCAGTTTTATCTCTAGCTTCATTGGAAAACCAATTCGAGTTGATCGCATAACTGCAAGTAGAAGGCGTATAACCTATGCTCGTGTTTGCATTGAAGTTTCTGCTGATTTTGAATTCTTCAATGAATTCCATATTGAAGCAGAAGATGAGGAGACTGGCAATTCTATTAGAACAAAGATCAATTTGGAATATCAATGGACCCCGGTTCGATGCAAAAAGTGCTCCCAGTTTGGTCATGATTGTTCTCGGAGTGCGGCTCCAAGTCTGATCAGTCCAGATCGCCATCCTCTCAAGAGGAACGGTAAGGATAAGGGGACCTGGCAAGTTGTTTCAGGTAAAGATAGAGGAAAAAAGACTGTTGTTGACCACACTTCTGACCGTACTAAAAGCACGAATGGCTCGGATAATCCGCTAGCAAGGGGTAACCGATTTGACGCTATCTCTCAACTTATGGAAGACCCTGATCCTAAACCTGTCAAAGTTGATACCATTGTTTCTCCCTCTGCCCGGACATCTTGTCCCGAAGCTAGCTCTTCTTACCATACAGATGTTCCTCGAGGTGAGACCAGAGAGGAAACCGTTTCCCCCTTTAGTGTGGATGACATTGATGACTGTGTTAGTGAGTTTGACCAAGCTTATGAGGTCGGGACCCCTACAAGGGGTAGTCCCCTCTCCAACAGACAGGAAAAGAAGGGAGCTAAGATGAAATTCAGCGGGAGTCGGCCCAAGGGACGACAACGATCCTGAGGAGGCCCTTGCTTTGGGTAGTTGGATTGTCTTATGTGTTTTGTTTCAGTCCATGTTGCTATGTTTGCTTGCTTGTTGCTCTTCTTATCAAATTTTGGTCTGGCTCTCGTAGCATGATTTTGCGCTTTTTGTAATATCCTGGGGTATGGCCCTTTTTCTGGAATCGATTAACCATTTTTCGAAAAAAAAAAGGACTCCCCTTTGCGCTGCTTGACGGTCAGCAGCTGAGTGTCCGGCTGTGACTGGTCGAGCATCCCGACAAACTGGTTGATGAAAAGCTTTTTTTTTTCTTCAGAAAAATGGGTAAATAAATCCAAAAAAGGGGGTGTACAAAAGTACAAGGGGCATACCCCAGGATATACAAGAAGGCCAGAAATCATAAGGAAAAAACCATGTAGCACAGAGAGCTACTAATAACACAAACATGACATCCCAGGTAAAACAACCTGGCTAGTCAGGACAAACATATGGAACTAGCTCCATTTACTAATGATACAATCAAAATTACTATGGTGCTTCCATTTGATCCTAATAAGACCATTAACCCGAGAAACCAAATTCTTAACGGTAATATATGGAGGACAAAATTTTTGTTTGAAGGATCCATTGTTCCGCTCTTTCCATAATCCATAAACAGCAACTCCCAAGCAAATCCTAGGTATCACATGATGTATCCGTTTTCCTTTAAGGTGTTGAGCCATCCAGAGCAGCGTATTGTTCCAACTATGCCCATTCCAAGTCAATCCACATCTAAACATAAGTTCCTGCCAGACAAGATAGGAGTAAGAGCAAGCAAAAAACAAATGATCATGAGTTTCATATGAGAATGGCAAAACACACAAGCAAGGGGACCAGGAGTAAACATAGAAATTCTATCATAGGTAGAGAGCCTATACTGGGAAGCTAACCAAAGGATAATACTCTGTCTAGGAGTGCCACCTTGGAACCACACTGTACTATGCCATGGGACAATATGGGAGTGATCTCTCAAATGGTCCCAAATAAGGGAAGTATTAAAAACTCCATTTGGGGAAACATTCGAACTCACATTATCTTTAACATTAGAGGGTTTATAGAAGGTAGCCAAAATAGATCTAACCTCATCAAGCTCAATGGAGCGAGATCTAGGCCAAGCCCAATCCCAATTTCTAATGATGGCACTAACTTTAGCATTAAGACCACTCTTGACCAATTCTCTGAATTCACTGGGTTGAAAGGTAATAATGCTAAAAGTTGTCTGTTTGTTTCTGGAACTGAGACAGATGTGGCTGAGGCTATTAGGGCAACTTTCCAATTCTCTATGGGGGCTCTCCCAATTAAATACTTGGGGGTCCCCCTAATTACTACCAGGCTGAGAAAGAATGATTGTAATGAACTACTTAAGAAAATCACTAATAGAATACAATCTTGGACCTCTAAATTTTTATCCTATGCTGGTAGGACCCAATTGATAAACTCAGTCATTATGGGCATCCACAACTATTGGGCTGGCATGTTTATTCTACCAAAAGGTCTACTTAAAGATGTCGAGAAAATTTTAAGAAGATTCTTATGGTCTGGTGGTACAGAAAATTCTTATGGCTCTAAGGTTTCATGGGACATTGTCTGTTTACCAAAAAATGAAGGTGGATTGGGCATCAAGCCTTTAGTTGAAATGAATCATGTTCTTAACCTCAAACATATTTGGAATCTCCTTTCCACTTCCAACAACTCAAATTGGAAGAGATGGATACAAACTTATATGTTAAAGGGTCAAAGTTTTTGGTATGTTAAACCTCCCTCACAGTGTTCTTGGTATTGGAGGAAACTACTAAAACTTAGACCTACTGCTATTTCCTTGGTGCACTATAAGATTGGCAATGGTTCTAATACTTTTCTATGGCATGACCCTTGGCTACCCTGTGGTTCTCTTTTTGCTAAGTATGGGCAACGGGTCATTTATGATTCTGCTATTCCTACTAACTCTAAAGTGCAGGTTATTGTTGAAGGAAATGAATGGAAATGGCCCATTGTAACATCTTGGGATTTGATTGAAATAAAAAATGCTACTTTGTCTTCCCCTAGTCCTTCCAGTACTAATGATGTGGTGATTTGGATCCCTTCTCCAAATGGAGCCTATGTTACCTCTCACACTTGGAATTTCCTTAGAGAGGCACGTCCTAAGGTCCCATGGGCACATCTTGTTTGGTTCCGTGGAAGCATACCTAGGCATAGTCTCATCGTCTGGGCTGCTGCTCATCAGAAACTTTCAACCCAGGATAGGATATGGACCTTTACTCAAGGCCCCCTAGCTTGTGTTTTTTGCAACAAAGACATGGACTCTCATGACCACCTTTTTTTTACTTGTGTTTTTTCTTCTCATATTTGGCAGGTGCTCATGAGTAGGTTCAATTTGTCTGGATGCCCCCTTGATTGGAGATCCATCATCAATTGGGCTGCAACAAAATGGAAATCAAAAAAGCCCAAACATATCATGCCACGGATGTGCGTCAGTACCATGGTCTACACCATTTGGAGAGAAAGGAATACTCGCATTTTCCAACTACTGAGCAAACCAAAAGATAAAATCATCAAGGACATTATATGTAGCATACGGGATCAAGTTCAGGTTAGGTGGCATAAGGATCCAAAAATCCGCGACTACTTATCCATATGGACCTGATTCTCCCTTGTTTTGATTTTGGCAGCAACAGATGAACAGATAACAGTTGAATTGGTTGTTGGTTGTTGATTGTTAAGTGAGGGGTTTTCCTTTTGTTTACCCACTGTTGTGTCTTTTTGGTGTGTAGATGTAGAGTACTTGGTTGCTTTCTCAGTACTCATAGGGATGACTTTTTATCTTGGATCACCATGTAGATAGGTTTTCATCCCCTGTTTGAAAGTTAGTTGGTGGTTTTTACCACATCCTTTTGCTCTTATTGTATATCCTGGGGAATGCCCCTTGTACTTTTGTACTTTCTTTTTGGATTAATTAACCAGTTTTCCGAAGAAAAAAAAAACTTTAGCATTAATGTCAATAGCAGCATCGTATATAATTCTATGAGAATAACTATCAAGCAGAGGACCCATAGGGAGCCAATTATCAAACCAGAGAGAGGTGTGTTCGCCATTACCTATTTTGTGAGTAAGTAACGGCATAGCACTATCTATAAGTTTTAATAATTTTCTCCAGCACCAAGAGCATTGGGACGGGGCTTTGACCTGCCACAAACTTTTACTTTTAAGCATGTACATATGGACCCATTTTGTCCACAAAGATTGGGTAGAAGGATCCAAGAGGCTTCCTATGTGTTTAAGGTTCAGAACAGTATTGGTTAAAAAGATGTCTTTAAACCCCAACCCTCCTTCCTTCTTGGGTCTACAAACTTTGACCCAAGCAACCTTGGCACCATGGGAAATATCAGTTTTACCAGCCCAAAGGAACCTGGACATAATTAGAGCCACCTGCTTAAGAACACCTTTAGGGAGAATAAACATACCAGACCAATAAAGTTGGATACCTGTCAAAACAGAATTAATCAGTTGAGCTCTACCAGCATATGAAAGAAATTTGGATTTCCAAGAATTAACTCTAGAACACATTTTATTAACCAACTCCTCACAATCTTGTTTTTTAAGCTTAGAAGTGATCAAAGGTATCCCAAGGTACCTAATAGGTAAGGTACCTTTAACAAAATTAAGGGTGGTTAAGATGTTATCAACTATGTCATCCTCAACATTTGAAAAAAAGAGACAACTCTTAGCATTATTAGCACGGAGGCCAGTAAAGAGGTAGAACTGATTGAGAGTTTCCTTGACCAAGGTGGCACTTGCCTCATCCCCATTAAAAAAGATGAGAAGGTCATCAGCAAAGCAAAGGTGAGAAATTTGTAATTTGTCACATTTCCAATGGTAACAAAAATGCCTTTGATTGAAACTATGACGGAGTAACTGGCTAAGGGTATCCATGACAAGTACAAACAAATAGGGAGATATGGGATCCCCTTGTCTAATACCCTTCGCACCTTCAAAGAAACCCACAGATTCACCATTAAAATTTATAGAGTACTTGGGGGTAGTCACACAAGCTCTTATCCATTTTTGTAAGTTGGGGGGAAAGCCAAGTACCTCTAAATTATCAAAGAGGAATTCCCAACTAATACTATCATAGGGCTTCATTATGTCCACTTTAGCTGCCACTCTAGGTCTACCCAAGGGCTTATGGTAATCTCTGAGGAGGTCTTGGGCTAACAAGATATTATCACTAATTTTCCTACCTTTGATAAAAGCGGATTGAGCTTGATCCACCATATTGGGGAGAATCAACTTAAGCCTACTAGCAATAATTTTATAGATACATTTATAAATGGTATTGCAGCAAGATATAGGCCTAAAATCACTCATTTTGGTAGAGTTAGGCACTTTAGGGATCAGAGCAATAAGAGTGGTATTGGACTCCCTAAGTAACTCACCATTTTGAAAGAGTTCTTTGATAGCAACAAGGATGGAAGACCCAGTAATGGTCCAAGACTCTTTAAAGAAAAAAGAGTTAAAGCCATCTGGACCAGGGGCCTTGTTAAAGCTCCTGGCCAATGTTCTTGGTATTGGAGGAAATTGCTAAAACTTAGGGATACTGTGAGACCTTTACTTCTTCACAAGATTGGTAATGGTCAACATACTTCCCTCTGGTTTGATAACTGGCTTCCTTGCGGCCCACTTTTTGAGAAGTATACTAGCAGAATTGCATATGATGCTGGTATTGATGCTAATGCAAGAGTGGACGTAATTATAAGGAATGAGGATTGGAAATGGCCTGCTTCAAATTCTATTGGCTTAAATGAAGTCCGAACTATATTATCCCAAACATATAAGCCAAATGGTATGACTGATAGTGTATTATGGATCACATCCCAGATGGGAAGTATAAATTTGCACATATTTGGAATCATCTCAGAGATGAGACCCCTGTGGTCCCGTGGTATAATCTAGTTTGGTTCTCAGGTTGTTCACCTAGACAAAATCTAATCCTATGGTTTGCTGTCCAAAAAAGACTTGCAACCCATGATAGAATCTACACTTATACACCTGGACCACTAGCTTGTGTATTTTGTCATAACCAAATGGAGTCTCATAATCATCTATTTTTTGCTTGCGCTTACTCCTCCTTTATTTGGCAGGATCTCATGCAGAGATGTGGGCTTTGTTGGAATGAAACTGATTGGGACTCTACGGTTCTATGGATGGCGCATCATTGGAAGGGGAAGAAGATCAAGCAAGCAATTCCCAAAATCTGCCTTGGAGTTGCTGTCTATGGCTTATGGAGGGAAAGAAACATCAGAACTTTTAAAGGAAATTATACTCCTAGAGAACAATTGCTCCAAAATATGGTGTCACAGGTTAATAGTCAGATTAGGTCTAAATGGAAGCAACATTCACAAATTAATTTATTTGTAATCCCCTGGGCATAACTGGGGTGTGTGTTGATATTTAGATTGTCTTTCATTGCTTTTCGATGTGAGATGATGTTCTTGTAACCTTTATTGTTGTTGTGGCATCCTTGCCACCAGTCCTCAAGCTGCGCTTTCTTGTTATATCCTGGGGTATGCCCCTTGTACATTTGTACTGGCCTTTTTTTGGAATATATTTACCCTTTTCCGAAAAAAAATTTCTAAATCAGAAGGGAGTCTATCCAACTCTGCCAGAAGGTCCACAGGAACTGTTTTATGGACAACCTAAGGGCCTCTTTCCCAGGATAAGCATGGTAGGAGGGAGTACCAAGCATACTTTTAAAATACCTAATAGCCTCCTCTTTAGCTTCCTCACAGTTGGTAGTGAAGCTACCATCTGGTTTTTCCAGGGTAAAGAGTCTTTTCATATTACTTCTAGATTTAATAGACATGTGGAAGTATCTAGAATTTTTGTCCCCAGCCTCAAGCCATTGTAATCTAGACTTTTGGTTCAGGATCTCTTCTTCAATCCAGATGGCATCCTGGAAGGTTTTCAAACATCTATTATGCTCTTCAATCAGAGAAGGCCTAGAGGGATCATGAATTAAGGTAGAGATTGGACAACAATTAATTCCTTTCTAGCCTTATCAGCATTACCCTTTTCCTGGTCCAAATACAACTTGCCTAACTTTTTAAGCTCTTTTTTAAGAATTTTAAGCTTTTGGCAAATTTGGTATTGGGCAGTCCCATCTATGGTTTGATCCCAAGCAGACTTAACAGTATCCTGATAGTGGTCTAGATTAGTCCAAAAATTGTAGTATTTAAAAGCCCTACCTTTTTGTTTTTGACTTTTATCAATATGGACAACAATAGGAGAGTGATCAGAGATACCTGGAGCATGGAAGTGGGCAAAAGATTCAGTATAATTATCAATCCAAGTTTGATTTACGCGGGTCCCTTCCTATGAAGTACCTTGGTGTTCCTCTGATCACCACTAAACAGACGGCCCAGTAATGTTCCAAGTTTCTTTGAAAAAATGAGCATTAAATCCATCAGGACCAGGAGCCTTATTACTATGAAGACTAAATAGAGTGGTTTTTATTTCCTCATCAGTGGGTGTGGCATCCATCTCAATGATCTGATCAGGGGTTAGAGATTTGGAAAAAAATTTCCTAAGTTCCTCCGGCCCTGGATAATTATGATTAGCAACTGTCCCTAGCATATCTTGGAAATATCTAATGGCCTCCATTTTGGCTTCTTCCTCATCCTTAGTGGTGGTATCATCTGGTCTAACCAAGGAAAAAATACGTTTCATATTTCTTCTAATTTTTATAGAGTTGTGGAAATATCTAGAATTCCTATCTCCCGCTTCAAGCCACTGAATTCTAGATTTTTGTTTAGCAATAGCCTCTTCTATCCTAGCCGCTTCAAGAAAATTTTTCATGGCCTCTTTTTCTATAAGAATAAGATCATTATCCATAGGGTTGGAATCACTGTTACTTTGACTCTGAAAGAGCTCTTCCCTAGCTTTGTCCAATCTAAGTTTTTCTTTGCCAATAATATCTTTAGAGAAAATTTTCAATTCTTGTTTCAAACGCCTTAGCTTTTGACAAAGTTGGAATTGAGCAGTTCCTTCAATACATTCATCCCAAGATTTTTGGACAGTTTTTTTTTTTTTCGGAAAAAGGGTGAATAAATTCCAAAAAAGGGGCCATACCCCAGGATATTACAGAAAGCACAAAAACAAGTTATGACTGTGAGAACAAACATGGAAATGAAGCAAACAAGCATAACAAAAACCTAGAATTGAACACAACCCAAACAAGGCCCACACTTGGCACAAATCCAATCAGCAGCTAAGCTTAATGGCGGCCCTTGGGACGACTACCACTAAATTTCATCTTAGACTCCTTCTTTCTCTGTCTTGAAGATGAAGGACAATCCAACACAGAAGAACCATTAGCAATGGCGACATCCAACTCTTCCCTTTCTTTGTCAATGTCATCCATAATCTCTGTATCTTCGGCCGCCTCAATAAGGTCCATTGCAGCCCCCACCTCATCCTCAGAAGGAAGCGAGTGGAGGTTATTTTGCAAGGTTACCCCAGAATTCACTAAATTGGTTGAATTATGGATATCAACTTCTATCCTCCCTGGATCTCGATCAGCCTCAAAGAGACCATGGGAAAGAGCTGAAAACCTATTGCCCCTATTTTTGGGACCATCCGAATGAACTGTTTCACTAATGGTCTTGTTTTTAACTGTAGCATTCATTTTCCCTTGATTCTTCCTGGTAACAAATTTCCACTCACCTTTGTCACCTTTACCCTCTTGGCCATCTTCAACACAAAGATTGCCTCTCTCTTCATTTTTAACTTCAACCCATTGAGCAGTAGTAGTTTTCTTGTAGGGCTGGGAAGTCGGTTTACTATTATTCTTTAAGCAATCGTGCCCAAAAACCTTGCACTTGTTACACTGGGTAGGCGTCCATTCGTATTCGATTTCAATTTTTATCAAACCAATATCTCCACTGATAGGATCTTCAACCTCTAAGTCGAAATAGCTCATCTTTTCTTCAAACGCATCCACTTCAATACAAATTCTAGCGTAGGAGATACGTCTCCGACTCGCGGTCACTCTATCCACGTGAAGAGGTCTACCTATCATACTTGCTAAGTAGCTCAAGCCTTCACCATTAAAGTACTCCAAAGGGATATTATGAAGCTTAACCCAAATAGGAACCTTAGGCACGTATTTATCAATAATCATACCCGGTTGCCAGTTCCTCAACAAGATTGGCTTCCCAGAAGTCAAAAAATTAAAGAAGTCAAAAAATTAAAGAATTTAAAAGGTCTACCTTTTCTCTTTTTAGAATTATCAATATTAATATGGATAGGGGAATGGTCAGAAATACCTGCTGGCATGAATTTAGCAAGAGAGACAGGGAAGACCTCAAGCCAATCTTGGTTAACAAGAGCCCTGTCCAGCTTCCTCTCAGTGAAATCTGATCTACCAAATCGTCTATTACTCCAGGAGAAAAAATTTCCAACAAATCTAAGGTCCACCAGACAAGCATCATTAATGCATTTAGAAAATTCCTCCCTTTCTTGTTCATTTCCTTTCTCCGTTCCTTGGACTTCATTGGAGTTTAGAGTGACATTGAAATCTCCCAATGTAATCCAAGGTGTTGAACCCATAGAATTAGCAATGGTTCTCATAGAGCTCCACAAACTAATTCTTTGGGCCCCTGTATTAAAGGCATAAACAAAAGAGGCCTCAAAAGAAACTTTATTATCAGCACTAGTAATACGAGTATGAATAAATTGAAAGTTTGAGATCAAAATGTCCACTTTGACTCTATTAGGATCCCATGCAACCCAAATTCTCCCATGGAATTCAGATTGGGTATTGGAAACAAAATTCCAAAGAGGAAGAATAGATTGTTGAATATGCACCTCATTAATCTGTTTCACTTTAGTTTCAGTGATACCCATAACGGAAATATCATTTTCAAAAATGAATTTTTTCAATTCCCTTTGTTTATAGGAAAGATTAAGACCCCTAATATTCCAATTGCATATAATCATTAAATACGTTTAGGGGAAGGATTCAACTTACCTGAAGGGATCCCCTTCTTTTGATTATTAAACTTACTATGAGAAGCCTGTTGATTTGTGCTTGAATTGGAGCTGGACGGAGAATTATACCCCTTGATAATGCTATGTTGTTTTCTTCCTTGAGTGTTCGAACCTGGTTCCTCACCTGTCTCACTGTTGTTCTCATTTAGTGCAGCAAACGCATTAGTTTCTTCAATTCCCAGCTTGTGGTTGGTGGCGTTATGATAATTATGAACTGCCGAAGGGCTAATAGTGTGCACAATATGCTCATCTAATCCCTGTTTCATTTCTTGATCTGGAATTAAAGACACTTCCTGGACTTTCTCAGTTCCTTTAATGGGTGCACTACCCGAAACAATTTATTCCTGGCTCTGAGGTCGAGGACCCACCTGAGTGGGTATTATAGGATTAACCATGTCAGTAGTCTTAACCTCTAGTTGGGTAAGCAATAAACTAGGCTGAGCAAGATCTGGATTATTTGTCTGTGCAACTAATGTGGTAGGAACTTGAGTAGGATTGATGTGAACCCGTGGAATTGATATTCCTTGAACCCACGATCAGATTGTAATTCACCCAAGAAAGCCAACAATCAAGTCACAGGGATGATCTAGACCCGTTGAAATCCTGTTTCAAGAACCCAGATTTGGTGAACGCCACAAAGGAAATGCCTTTGATAAGTTCGAATTGTTCAATCAAGAACAAGCAGAGAAAACTGAATAGCTCTCCAGAAAATAAATTTCATTAACGTTCTGTCTCAAGCTGCTACAAAGTTCTTTCTTTTAATCACTTCTAAGAAACCCTTGGGCCAAAAAGGCCTTCAACGAAAATAAAAGATGGACTAAATACTCAAGCCCAAAACAACTTAAACTGTTTACAAAATTAGCTCGAGGGTTACTTCTTGGACTGCCAAATTCCTCTCTTATGCTGGCAGATTACAACTCATTCAATCTGTTCTTGCAGGAATACAAAACTATTGGACTGCTATGTTTATTCTTCCCAAAAGTGTTTTAAAGCATATTGATAGCCTTATGTGTAGATTTCTATGGACAGGGGGAACGGATAAGGCCCATGGCGCCAAAGTAGCTTGGGACTTAGTCTGTAGACCTAAGAAGGAAGGGGGTCTTGGCCTTAAAAACCTTACTCAGTTGAACTATATTTTAAATCTCAAACACATTTGGTCTATTTTCACCTTAAAGAATCAATCACTATGGGTGGATTGGATATTCACTTACATGTTAAAAGGAAATAGTTTTTGGCAAGTTAAGGCCCCCTCCCAATGTTCTTGGTACTGGAGAAAACTCCTTAATCTTAGGTCTATGGCTAGACCTATGCTTAAACATCGGATTGGTAATGGTTGTGGCACCTACCTTTGGTATGACAATTGGCACCCCACGGGCCCCTTATTGGATAAATATGGGATCCGTGTCCAATACGATGCCGCTCTCCCTTTTAATGCTAAAGTTTCCGATGTTATTGATGGTAGGGAATGGAATTGGCCGCTTACTAATACGATTGACTTGATGGAAATAAGAGGCCAATTACATTCACTACCCCCTCCGTCATTTTCCAATGATGTAACCCAATGGTTACCTTCTCCAAACAAAATTTTTTCTACGGCAAAAACTTGGGAACATGTCAGAACTCAATTTCCCGAAGTCCCTTGGCATTGCCTCATATGGTTCCCGGGAAACATCCCACGGCATAGTTTTATATTATGGTTAGCTACTCTTCATAGGCTATCTACCCATGATAGAATCTATTCATACACACCGGGCCCTTTAGCGTGCGTTTTTTGCCACAAAAACTTGGAATCTCATGACCACTTGTTTTTCAATTGCTCATATACTTCTTTTGTATGGCAGGGAGTTCTTAATAGGCTGGGAATTTTATTTGCAAACACCTCTTGGGATGCTCTTGTGCTATGGACAGCAGACAAGTGGAAAGGGCAAACCCCTAGGCATATTCTTCCTAGAATGTGCCTAGGTTTAACTGTTTATAGCATTTGGAAGGAGAGAAATACTCGAAGCTTTAACTCTGGAGCTAAACCCAAGGAAAGATTATTTCAAGAGATTTGTCTCCAAGTTTCCCAACAAATTCAAATAAAGTGGAAGAATGACCCTCATCTTCCCCAGTATATTGATAGATGGATATTTACTACTTAAGGGAATTTAGTTGGGAGTTTTGTTAGGCTAACTGCTATGTTTTATCAACTTTTGGGCTTGTGACCCCATGTGCTCTTTTTCTTTTGGCTTTTGATTTTGCTGTTCTTGGTGATGGGTCTTATCTTGGCTAGCCTTTGATAACCCTCCATCCCTTGTTGCTTTTCCAGTTGCCATTTTCATGCGCTGATTGTACACCCTGGGGTATGCCCCTTGTATTTTTGTATAGTGCCGTTTGGCTTTTTTTTTTTTATTGATTAACCCTTTTCCGAAAAAACTTAAACTGCATGTTTAAAGCTAAATAAATGTCTACTTAAAAGGTAAAATAGGCCCACATGCCAAAACCATAGAAACATAAAAATTAAAGTCTATAAAAACCCAATAAGCTATTCCACCCCTTCTGTAGCTTGTATCACATGAACTAGAACTGATTCTTCTTCCTTCAAGCCCATGTTAAATGTTGGGGCCCTGCATAATAAGTTTCTGAACTTTTCCCAAGTGGATTGCACCAGTCCTTGCATTGCTTCGTTGATCTTCTTAGCTCTTGACCTTGTGATTGGCCCATCTGGAACTTGCAAATGATCATCTTTAAGCTTTGGTCCACTATGGTTCCCATCATTCCCCCTCTCCTCAAAAGGATTCGACCTCGAATCATCACCTACATCAAAAGGAGAAAGGTCAGAAACATTGAAACTTGCAGAAACATTATACTCACCTGGAAGATCAACTTTATAGGCATTATCATTAATTTTCTCAAGGATTTGGAAAGGTCCATCCCCTCGAGGATGCAATTTAGTCCGTCTATGAGCTGGGAACCTTTCTTTGCGCAGATGAACCCACACCCAGTCTCCGGGTTCAAAGGTGACACGTTTTCTCCCTTTATTGGCTTGGGAAGCAAACTTTTCATTTTTTTGTGCAATTTGAAGTCGTACTCTCTCATGAATTGACTTCACCAATTCAGCCTTTTGGTGTCCATCCAAACTACTCCTGACATCAATAGGTAAAGGCATTAAATCTAAAGGAGTAAGTGGATTAAAACCATAAACAATTTCAAAGGGAGAATGAGAAGTAGTAGTATGCATGCTCCTATTATAAGCAAATTCGATAAATGGTAAACAGTCCTCCCAAGTTTTCAAATTCTTTTGAATGATAGTGCGTAGGAGTTGAGTTAGAGTCCTATTGACTACTTCAGTTTGTCCGTCAGTTTGTGGGTGACAAGTAGTGGAAAATAAAAGTTTGGTACCCAATTTTCCCCACAAAACCTTCCAAAAGTAGCTGAGGAATTTGACATCCCTATCCGAAACAATACTCCTAGGCATACCATGGAGTCGTACTATCTCCTTGAAAAACAAATCAGCGATGTTTGTGGCATCATCTGTTTTATGGCATGGGATGAAATGTGCCATCTTACTAAATCTATCCACCACCACAAAAATAGAATCTCTACCTCTTTTTGTCCTAGGCAGCCCCAAAACAAAGTCCATAGATATGTCTACCCACGGCTCACTAGGGACGGGTAAGGGTGTATACAACCCATGTGGTAAAACCTTAGATTTGGCCCTTCTACATGTAATGCACCGACCACAGATTCTAATGACATCTCGTCGCATCCTAGGCCAAAAGAAATGTTCATGTAAAATTTCTAAGGTTTTCCTAACACCAAAGTGTCCCATTAAGCCCCCACCATGTGCCTCTCGCACCAACAATTCTCGCATTGAACAATGAGGCACACACAATTTACTTTCTTTAAACAAATAACCATCATGCTTAAAAAACTTACCAAATGCCGCTTTATCACATGCCAAATACACATTAGAAAAATCAGCATCACTGGCATACATATCTTCACATATTCAAACCCAAGCATTTTAGCACTCATAGAAGTAAGAAGTACATGCCGTCGAGATAAAGCATCAGCAACAATGTTTTCCTTACCTTGCTTGTAACGAATGACATAAGGAAAAGTCTCAATGTATTCCATCCATCTAGCATGCCTCTTATTTAATTTACCTTGTCCCTTAAGATGCTTCAATGATTCATGATCAGTGTGGATCACAAACTCCTTAGGCCAAAGGTAGTGCTGCCATGTCTCTAGAGAGCGAACAAGAGCATAAAGTTCCTTGTCATAAGTAGGGTAATTTAGGGCAGCCCCACTTAGTTTTTCACTGAAGAAGGCTATGGGCCTCCTATCCTGCATCAAAACGGCTCCAATCCCTATACCTGAAGCATCACATTCAATCTCAAAAGTTTTGTTAAAGTCAGGTAATGCTAACACAGGTGCAGAACATAGCCTTTCTTTAATAGTAGCAAAAGCATTCTCTTGTTCAGTTCCCCAATGAAACCCAACATTCTTCTTAATGATTTCAGTGAGTGGTGCAGCAAGTGTACTAAAATCCTTAACAAAACGCCTATAAAAGCTAGCTAAACCATGAAAGCTTCTTACCTCAGTGATACCTTTAGGCGTTGGCCACTCCCTGATGGCCTTGACTTTCTCTGCATCCACCTCAATACCTTCTGTGCTAACAACATATCCAAGAAAAACAACTTTTTCCATGCAAAAAGTACATTTCTTAAAATTAGCATACAACTTTTCAGATTTCAACACACCAAACACACATCTCAAATGTTCAATATGTTCATTTAAGTTCTTGCTGTACACTAGGATATCATCAAAATAGACGACTACAAATTTGCCTATGAATGCACGTAATACATGGTTCATTAACCGCATGAAAGTACTAGGCGCATTTGTAAGTCCAAATGGCATAACTAACCATTCATAAAGTCCATATTTAGTCTTAAATGCAGTTTTCCACTCATCTCCCTCTTTCATTCTTATTTGATGGTATCCACTTTTAAGATCTATTTTACTGAAAATACATGAACCATGCAATTCATCAAGCATATCATCTAAACGAGGAATGGGATGGCGATACTTTACCGTGATATTATTGACAGCTCTGCAATCAACGCACATCCTCCAAGTCCCATCCTTCTTTGGCACTAGTAGCACTGGTACTGCACATGGGCTCATGCTCTCTTTTACGTACCCTTTGCTCATCAAATCTTCAACTTGCCTTTGAAGCTCCTTTGTCTCCTCCGGATTGCTCCTATAGGCTGGTCGGTTTGGAATAACAGCCCCGGGTACCAAATCAATTTGATGCTCAATGCCTCGAATGGGCGGCAACCCACTCGGCATCTCCTCTGGAAATACATCCTCAAACTCCTGCAACAAAGAAACAGCCAAACTAGGAAGAGATTGGTTAGTTTCATCAAGATTAAGATAACATTCTTTGTAAACAAGAAGAATCACAGGCTGATTTGCTAAAAATGCCCTCTTAACCTCACTCTCTTTGGCATAAAAACTCAATTTTGTCTTTTCTTTTCTCTCTATAGACTCTCTTTCTTTTTTCTCTCTTGACTCCACTCCCTTTTCTTTATTCTCACCTATTTCTCTAGTTTCTTTTTCACTCTCTCTTTTTCTTGAAATTTCTCTCTCACTCTCATTTTTCTTTTCTCTCATGTTTCTTTTTTGCTCAACCTCACTTTTTAGTTTCAGTTGGTCCTCATAGACCTGTTTTGGGGTTAAAGGAGCAAGCTTGATTGTTTTTCCATCTTTTTCAAAGCTATATCGGTTCCTAAACCCATCATGCATCACTCTCCTATCATACTGCCATGGCCTCCCCAACAAAATATGGCCAGCATGCATAGGAACTACATCACAAAGCACCTCGTCACTATACCTCCCAATAGAGAAGGCCACCAAGACCTGCTTACTGACCTTAACCTCTCCACACTCATTCAACCACTGCAACTTATAAGGTCTAGGATGCTTCAGCAAAGGTAAGTTCAACTTCTCAACTAAAGTGGTACTAGCTACGTTGGTGCAACTTCCCCCGTCTATAATCATACTACACACCTTGTTATTTACATAGCATCTAGTATGAAATATATTTTCTCTCTGCTGCTCCATATCATCTACCTTCATTTGTGTATTGAGAGCACGCCTGGCAACAAGAGACTCACCTTCTACGGGGTATTCCAATCCATCATCATCACTAGCATCAGATACTCCATCACTATCGTCTTCACCTTCAGTCATCACCTCCCCATTGTCATGCATAATCATCACCCGCTTGTTTGGACATTGAGATGCTATATGCCCCAAACCCAAACATTTAAAACATTTGATATCTCTATTCCTTGAAGGTTGCAACTCTACCTTGGATTTGTTCTTGCTAGTCCCCTCATCTTTTTCTTTAGGTGGTTCGGTCTTTCCCTTTACTACAGCTCGGTCATTCCTTTCCCACTTTGGTTTCCAAGGAGTGCTAGAAACTGAAGTATACCTTGCTGCCCCCTTTCTTTTTAATTGCCTCTCCACCTTCATAGCCATGTGCACCATGTCCTCTACCTCCACATAATGCTGCAACTCAACTACATTGGCTATATCCCTATTCAAACCACTTAAAAATCTAGCCATTGTGGCCTCTCGATCCTCCTCTACATTAGCCCGAATCATAGCCACCTCCATCTCCTTATGGTATTCCTCCACACTCCGGGACCCTTGTGAAAGGTTTTGTAACTTTTGGTAGAGGTCTCTGTAGTAGTGGCTAGGTACAAAACGCTTCCTCATGAGAGCTTTCAGCTCACCCCATGTTTCTACAGGTCTTTCATGATTCCTCCTCCTATTGGTCACTAATTGATCCCACCAAATAATTGCATAATCAGTGAATTCAATTACTGCCAGCTTCACCTTCTTCTCCTCTGAGTAGTTGTGACAATCAAAAATCAACTCTATTTTCTTCTCCCACTCTAAATACACTTCAGGGTCATTCCTCCCTTGGAAAGATGGTATTTTCATTTTGATGCTCCCAAGGTACCTATCTACCCCATCTCGACCCCTTGGATTCCCCCTAGGTCCTCTTCCACGCCTACCTCCTCTAGGTCTACCCATTCCTCCCCTACCAACATCAGATACTACATCTTCCTCATCCTCTTCATCTTCTTCAATCTCATACTCATTTTCAACTCTAGGCTCACGCCTCCTCCCATCACGCCCACCTTGCAGATTTTGAATCACTACATCTTGTTGATCCATCCTATCCCTTACCTCCCCCAACACCAAATTTAACCGTTCAAACTGTTGTTGCATGGCCTGCAACATAAAGGTTGTGTTATCTGCCTCCCCTCTAGGTATTGAGTCATCCATTTTAATGTGCGGCAAAACAAGAATATTAGTGGTAAAACCTCACACACTCCCTTACGTGTTTACGCTCAAAAATTGTCACTCCACTCGTGTTTCACTCTGATTGGCTTTTTCCCGAAATTAGTCTCACACACTCTTGCCTTTTACCTCAATTGTTTTCCCTTTCAAGTTCTTTCAAGAACTAATTGAACTAAATCAAGACACAACCTTGTTTTATCCCAGCCAGCAATAGATTCTAGAAACAAGGAAGTAATAGAAAAAAAAAATGACACGGATCTCAAGAAAATATACGACGAGGGCAAACGAAACAAGAAATCAGATTTCGAGAGGAATAATAAAAAAAAACAAAATCACGAATATATATATATATATATATATTTTTGAATATGAGCCAATTGAAGATGGAAACAAAGTTTATCCCAAGAAACAGCGATCACAGAAGATAGGTTTCGAACAGCACAAAAACCGAATTTTTTCGGAATTTTTTTCACACTATGGAGTAAGATCAGTTTCGGACTCCTTAGACCATGGACAATGCAAAACGAACAAAAAAATTTAAGCCAATTTTTTTTTTTTTTTGTACTCTTTTTTTTTTTTTTTTTTTTTTTTTTTTTTTTTTATCTCGGCTTACCGATCTCTTCTCTTCCCTTTCTTTTTTTTTATTTTTTTTTTTTCTCCTCTTTTCTTTTCTTTTGTTTTTTTGTTTTTTTTTTTTTGAATAATTAGGGCGACTTCACAATTCACGTTCGTAACCCTAAATCACGAGGATGAACGAACACGAAGTAGCAAGAGACAAAACAAAAAAATCGCAGATCAGATTCGTACCCTAAACACGAAATTCCAGATCGTAATCAAGAACACGAATGCGAACACGAACACGAACACGAACACGAACGAAAACAAGAACACTAAAAGAATAGAACACGAATTGAATAGAAAGACGAGACGAAACAAGATCACGAAAATAACAGAACAGAAAAAAAATGAAACAGAAACAAGAACACGAAATAAAATGGATAAATCAGACCTGATTTGGAGCCTAAGCTCTGATACCAAATGATGTGAACCCGTGGAATTGATATTCCTTGAACCCACGATCAGATTGTAATTCACCCAAGAAAGCCAACAATCAAGTCACAGGGATGATCTAGACCCGTTGAAATCCTGTTTCAAGAACCCAAATTTGGTGAACGCCACAAAGGAAATGCCTTTGATAAGTTCGAATTGTTCAATCAAGAACAAGCAGAGAAAACTGAATAGCTCTCCAGAAAATAAATTTCATTAACGTTCTGTCTCAAGCTGCTACAAAGTTCTTTCTTTTAATCACTTCTAAGAAACCCTTGGGCCAAAAAGGCCTTCAACGAAAATAAAAGATGGACTAAATACTCAAGCCCAAAACAACTTAAACTGCATGTTTAAAGCTAAATAAATGTCTACTTAAAAGGTAAAATAGGCCCACATGCCAAAACCATAGAAACATAAAAATTAAAGTCTATAAAAACCCAATAAGCTATTCCACCCCTTCTGTAGCTTGTATCACATGAACTAGAACTGATTCTTCTTCCTTCAAGCCCATGTTAAATGTTGGGGCCCTGCATAATAAGTTTCTGAACTTTTCCCAAGTGGATTGCACCAGTCCTTGCATTGCTTCGTTGATCTTCTTAGCTCTTGACCTTGTGATTGGCCCATCTGGAACTTGCAAATGATCATCTTTAAGCTTTGGTCCACTATGGTTCCCATCAGTACCCCTTGCTCATCAAATCTTCAACTTGCCTTTGAAGCTCCTTTGTCTCCTCTGGATTGCTCCTATAGGCTGGTCGGTTTGGAATAACAGCCCCGGGTACCAAATCAATTTGATGCTCAATGCCTCTAATGGGCTGCAACCCACTCGGCATCTCCTCTGGAAATACATCCTCGAACTCCTGCAACAAAGAAACAGTCAAACTAGGAAGAGATTGGTTAGTTCATCAAGATTAAGATAACATTCTTTGTAAACAAGAAGAATCACAGGATGATTTGCTAAAAATGCCCTCTTAACCTCACTCTCTTTTGCATAAAAACTCAATTTTGTCTTTTCTTTTCTCTCTACAGACTCTCTTTTTTTTTCTCTCTTGACTCCACTCCCTTTTCTTTATTCTCACCCATTTCTCTATTTTCTTTGACTCCACTCCCTTTTCTTTTTCACTCTCTCTCTTTCTTGAAATTTCTCTCTCACTCTCATTTTTCTTTTCTCTCATGTTTCTTTTTTGCTCAACCTCACTTTTTAGTTTCAGTTGGTCCTCATAGACCTGTTTTGGGGTTAAAGGAGCAAGCTTGATTGTTTTCCCATCTTTTTCAAAGCTATATCGGTTCCTAAACCCATCATGCATCACTCTCCTATCATACTGCCACGGCCTCCCCAACAAAATATGGCCAGCATGCATAGGAACTACATCACAAAGCACCTCGTCACTATACCTCCCAATAGAGAAGGCCACCAACACCTGCTTACTGACCTTAACCTCTCCACACTCATTCAACCACTGCAACTTATAAGGTCTAGGATGCTTCAGCAAAGGTAAGTTTAACTTCTCAACTAAAGTGGTACTAGCTACATTGGTGCAACTTCCCCCATCTATAATCATACTACACACCTTTTTTCGGAAAAAGGGTTAATAAAGAGAAAAAGCCAAGCGGCACTAACAACCTACAAGGGGCATACCCCAGGATATACAATGAGCGCACAAAAGTGCATCAAAGAAATGCAACAAGGAAGAGGAGTTATCTAAGCCAAAACCAAGATAAAGCCCCTTCCTAAACAAAAAAGACAAAGAACCTAAACTAACTCACTGTTTATGGATTATGGAAAGAGCGGAACAATAGATCCTTCAAACACATTTTTTGTCCCAAAGAGATTATCCTCAAGAGCTTAATATCTCAGATCCATGACCTCATAAGGGTTAACTGGAAGCACCACAGTAATCTTAATTCCATTCTTTGTAATTGGCTTTAATGTCCTTCTTTTGTTGATGGCAATTGCTTTGTATTGATTTGTTTTTGGCTGTTTTGGGGTTAATCTCCCTTGATTGGTAGCTTTCTTTGCTACATGTTCCTTTTCAGAGCCCTGCTTCTATCTGTATATCCTGGGGTATGCCCCTTGTACTTTTGTACATCCTTTTTTTGGAATCTATTTACCATTTTCCGAAAGAAAAAAAAAAACTCACCTAACTAAATTATTTTCTGAAAAAAAAAAAAAAAAAAAAAAAAAACTCACCTAACTAACCA
This sequence comes from Hydrangea macrophylla, assembly GCA_033977485.1. NCBI lineage: Eukaryota > Viridiplantae > Streptophyta > Magnoliopsida > Cornales > Hydrangeaceae > Hydrangea > Hydrangea macrophylla. The sequence goes on from CM066989.1 coordinate 51,045,984, forward strand.
AGCCAAGGGAAAGCAAAGGGAAAGCAAGTAGCACTAGTCAGAACATGTTACCTCCGACACACAAAGAATATAGAGAATGCAAAATCTTTTTTTTTTTTTTTCGGAAAACGGTAAATAGATTCCAAAAAAGGATGTACACATGTACAAGGGGCATACCCCAGGATAAGCATTAAGCACAAAGCATAAGGACAAGTGGCAAGGCAAACCACAAAAACAAATGCCTCAAGAGGCCAAAATCAACTCAGAATCCAGAAAGGATCAGCCAGAATAATAAAAATAAAAAGGATCAAAAGTGCAAAATCCAACAAGGTGTTAATCCCAATTTCTAAGTAAGGCTTCAAGTTGGTTGTGCCTCTTCCATTTGATCCTAATTTGAGCATTGATTTGTGAGGCAAAAATCTTCAATAAATGCTCTTTAGGAGTGGGGGCATTCAGAAAAGTTCTTCTATTTCTTTCTTTCCATAGGCCATAGATGGTAACTCCCAAGCAAATTCTGGGTATCAAATGTTGAGGGGTCTTCCCTTTCCAATGTTGGATCATCCAAGTAACCGTGTTCTCCCATGGGGTGCCATTCCACACCAAGTTACACCTTAACATCAAGTCCTGCCAAATAAAATTGGAAAAATTACAATCAAAGAAAAGATGCTCATGAGAATCCATATTTTGAAGGCATAAAGCACAAGCTAAAGGACCAGGAGTATAAGTGAAAATTCTATCCTGGGTGGCAAGTCTTCTCTGAATGGCAAGCCATAATATAAAGTTCTGTCTGGGGGAACATACAGAGTTCCAGACAAAAGCATGCCATGGGACAATAGGAGTAGAAGGCCTGATGTGGTTCCAGACATGGGAGAAATTAAACTTACCATTAGGAGAAGTGGTCCAAACAATTTTTTCTTGCATAGTAGTGGGCTTATAAAAGTTGGTCAAAGGAGACCGAACTTCATTAAGGCCAATAGAAATTGTAGATGGCCAATTCCAATCCAAATGAGAAACAATGGTTGCCACCTTAGCATTGGGATCTATGGCAGCATCATAGGCAATTCTAGGGGTATAAACCTCAAATAAAGGCCCACAAGGGAGCCAATTGTCATGCCAAAGAGAGGTATGTAAGCCATTTCCAATTTTATGTCTAATTAAAGGTCTGGCTATATTCCTGAGTTTTAAGAGCTTCCGCCAATACCAAGAGCATTTACCAGGAGCTTTTTACCTCCCAAATGCTTTTGGTTTTGAGCATGTACATGTGAACCCATTGCTTCCATATGGAATTATTAGCAGGATCAAGAAGGTTCCCTATATGTTTAAGATTAAGCACAGTATTAGTAATGAAAATATCCTTAAAACCGAGGCCGCCTTCTTTTTTGGGTTTACAAACATTCGCCCAAGCAATTTTTGCACCATGGGCTTTATCCGTAGTTCCGCTCCAAAGAAATCTGCTTAAACATTGCTCCACCTGTTTTAGGACACTTTTAGGTAAGATAAACATGCCAGCCCAATACAATTGAATACCAGATAAAACAGAATGGATAAGTTGAGTCCTACCCGCATAAGACAAGAACTTGGACTTCCAAGATTTAATATGAGAGCAAATCTTAGAAATAAGCTCTTCACAATGATTTTTTTTTAATTTCGTTGATATTAGAGGAACACCTAAATACTTTAAAGGAAGACAACCTTTGGAAAATTGGAGTTCATTAAGCAACTCAGTAGCCAAGTCATCACCAATCCCAGATAAGAAGAGACAACTTTTAGAATTGTTAGCTTGCAAGCCAGAGATATCATAAAATTGGTTCAAAGTACGTCTAATAAGCTTAGCAGATTCCAAGTCTCCATTTAGAAGAATAATTAAATCATCTGCAAAGCAAAGGTGAGAGATCTTCATTTTATCGCATTGCCAGTGAAAGGGAAAAAAATTATTCTGGATATTGAAATGAAGAAGTTGGCTAAGGGAGTCCATAATAATCACAAATAAGTAGGGAGAAATAGGATCTCCCTGCCTAAGCCCTTTGGCTCCATCAAAGTATCCCACAGATTCACCATTAAAACTAATGGAGTACCTGGGAGTAGAGATACAAGCTTGGATCCATTTTCTTATCAAAGGAGGGAAACCCAAAATATTAAGAAGGTCAAAGAGGAATGTCCAATTAACGTGATCATAAGCTTTCATAAGGTCCACTTTGGCGGCAGCCCTAGGTCTACCACCAATTTTATGGTAATCTCTAAAAAGGTCTTGAGCAAGCAAAACATTATCACTAATTTTTCTCCCTTTAACAAACGCAGACTGAGCTTGATCAATAAGATTGGGAAGGACCAGCTGAATTTTATTAGCAATAATTTTGGAAATGCACTTGTAGATAGTATTACAGCAAGATATAGGCCTAAAGTCACCCATCTTAGAAGGATTAGGGACTTTAGGGATCAACGCAATAATCGTAGCATTAGATTCTCTCAGCATTACTCCCGTAGTAAAAAATTCAGTAATAGCATGAATGATGTCCGGTCCCACAGTAGGCCAAGATTGTTTGAAAAAATAAGCATTAAACCCATCAGGTCCTGGAGCTTTATTATCATGTAAGGAGAAAAAAACATCTTTAATCTCTTCCGAGGTAGGAATTCTATCAAGACTCGGTAAAAGATTCTCAGGAATCCTTTTATGGATAAAAGTCCTTAAAAACCCAATGCCAGGATATTGATTCACTGCAGGGGTACCCAGCAAATCTTCAAAATATCTAATAGCTTCACCTTTGGCTTCATCCATGTTACAGGTAAATTGCCCATTCGGTTTTTCCAATTTGAAAATTCTTTTTCTGTTTCTTCTTTCTTTGATAGAATTAAAGAAATAACTAGTGTTTTTGTCACCCCCCTCTAACCATTGCAATCTGGATTTCTGTTTTAGAGTTTCTTCCTCAATCCAAATGGAATTGTAAAAAGTTTTCATGCACAATTTTTGCTTGGCTATTAGAGCAGTATCATGAGGCTGTTTAAGAAGCTCAGATTGAACATTTTCCAACTCTTCTCTGGCTTTATTAGCATGAATTTTTTCTCTACCAAAGAAAGGCTTGGTGAACCTTTTAAGGCCATTTTTGACATTCCTAAGCTTATGACAAACCTGGTATTGGAGAGTACCTCTCACACTAGAGTTCCAGGCTTGGGAAACAACCTCAGAGTAATTATCCAACTGAGGCCAAAAATTGTAAAATTTAAAGGCTCTACCCTTCCTATTAGCAACTTTATCAACACAAGTAATAATAGAGGAATGGTCAGAAATACCTGGCTTGTGAAAGTGAGTATAGGAATCGGAGAAGTTGTCCAGCCAGGCTTGATTAACTAAAACTCTATCCAATTTTCTTTCAGTAAAATCAGGCTTACCATACCTTCTATTACACCAAGTAAAGAACTCCCCAGAAAATCTCAAATCAGAAAGACAGAGTTGATTAACAAGATTATTAAAATCACTGATATCAGAGTTCAAACAAGCATTAGCATCAGATATCTCAGAGGTATTTAAAACAACATTAAAGTCCCCTAAAACAATATGGTTATGATTGTTAGGCCCAATAGAGTTAGAAATAGATGTCAACGCATCCCAGAGATTACGTCTCTCGGAACCAGTATTAGCACCATAAACAAAAGATGCTTCAAAAGAGATACTAAGATCATCACTTTCAATAAGCGTATGAATAACTTGGGGATTGATCCTAAGAATAGAGAGGTTAACTTTGTCTGGGTTCCAACCAACCCATATCCTCCCAACTGAAGTGGTAGAACTATTGGTAACGAGGTTCTAATTTTTAAAAATGTTACGTTTGATCAAATCTTCATTTGAGTTTCTAACTTTAGTTTCAACAAAACCAATAACGTCCAGATTGTTTACAGCAATGAACTTAGCAACCTCAAATTGTTTAGAGGGTTGGTTGAGACCCCTTACATTCCAGCAGCTTATTATCATTAAGATCGTTTATGTGTATTTTTTCTCTTTCCAGAGGAGTTACTCTTACTCTTATTTCCTTTTTCTTGAGACAAGGACTGCTTATTTGCATAACCTGAAGAAGTAAAAGGAGATTTCTGACCTGTTTCCTGACCTGTTTCCATGTTTGGGATATGAGCAGAATTGCCTGAGCTGGGAAAAGAATTTGGGGAGGAGTCGTAATTTGAATTACCTTCAACCACTTCTGATGTCTTCTTTTGAGGGCCTTCTGATCCATCAGTAGAGTATGGACTTGGGTTAGCAACACAAGTTTGGGTACTAGGAATGATCTTCTCTGTTGAGATTGGAACACCTTCAGCATCCATAGAAGCATTTTGATCAGTGTGAGACAGAAAAAAATTCTTATCTGCCACATTGTCTTCCTCAACTGGGGTAGATATGGTGATTGGACTTTGTATTTCCTCAACACTGTCTTTACTATATCTTGAAGCGTGAGTATGGGTGGGACCATCTCTCATCAAGGTAGTAGGAAGACTACTGGAGAGCTCTTCCTTGGTAGTGTAATCTGCTAGGGAAGAGAACTTGTTGCTTTGTAGGCTTAAAGATATAGCATCTGTAGGGGCAGAAGCATTAGGGGTAGTAGTAGAAAGGAGCTCCGTATTGGCTGAACCAATAATATCCGGGACCGATTCAACAGGAATGACAAATGCAGATGGGTTATCACAAACCTCTGCTGCGCTAACAAATTTCCCTTTATCTTTGGTCTTCCAATTGCCATCAATTTGAGTCTGAGAAGTAGGAGGCCCTGTTTGGATAGGTTTATGAGCTTTTGGTATCTTGGCACAGTCGTGGCCAAACTTCTTACACTTAGTGCAGTGGATGGGCGTCCACTGGTACTCAATAGGAAGATAAATCGGATCAATATCACCAGTAATAGGGTCCTCAAAGTCGAGGACAAGTTCTTTGAGTAGTTCATGTTTGGCATTAAGCTCAATGCAAATGCGGGCATAGGAAATTCTCCTACCCTCAGCAGTTACTTTAGCCACATGCAACGGCTTACCAATAGCACTAGCTATGTGGCTAAGACCCAAGGGATTCCATAGCTCAAGAGGTATATTGTGAATGTGTACCCAAACTGGAACGGTAGAAATAGATTCCCTTGAAAGGGTGAGCCCAGACTGCCACTTCCTCAAGATGACAGGCGTCAACATGCCATGGGCCTCCTTCAAGAATTGCCAAACTTTCGTCTTCACTATTGAATTTGAAAAAGAAAAAGCCTGAATCAGTGGCCACCATATCATTTAGCCCTTGTTTTCCCCAAAGTCTGTTGGTGGCATTTTTAACCAAAGAATAGGGGAGTTTCTTTCCAAGAAAGTAGCCAACTAAAGTATTTTGCCAAGCACTACTACCCTCAATGAAGACTTCCTTAGGGATATTAAGGTGCTGTCCATGAGTTCCTTCCCGAGGCTTAATGTAGTCTAGTTTAAAACCCAAAGAGCTCTTTTGAGTAACCAAAGATGCCCAGGATTTAGCCTGGTTAGGACCAACCAGAGTTTCTTTTGTATACCCACTATCTTGACCAGGATTGGCTTCCCCAACATTGCAATGGTCAACCTGTGACACACGGCTAGGAAAAAGGGTAGAGGTAGAATTACCTGGCTTTGAATGGGCAAGAGGAGAGAGACATGTACCAGTGTTGTTAAAACCAGCTGTGGGTCTTTGCATATGACCACCTACAGTATTAGGAGGTGTACTCAAGGTGCCAGTTGTAGCTCTGTTCGCTGGTTTATGCGCAGATCCTCTGCCTTGAGAAGTGTTGTCACAAGTTGAGGCTACCACCCGGCTAATATGTTCACGTGGGAGCCTATCTTGAAATTCATCTTGTGGGGTCCAACCGCATGGTTCCAAGGAATTAACACCCTTTAATACGACTTTTGACTTACCAAAAGGATGCTGGCCATTAAATCCAGCCGCATGGGACCCACTGTCCGGCTCAAGAAGGCCTTGAATGTCAACTTGTGGGGCCGGACCGCTAGACACCAAAGAAGTAACAGCACTATATTCATTATTAAATTCACCAATTGAATTTTGGCTACTAACCCCATTAGAAGGAAGCTTTTTAAAATTATTAAAACGTGGGGCTCTTGGGGACATCCCGCCGGATATTAGGGGAAAAGAGGCAACACCCATGTGCTACGTACTAGCCTTTAGCATGTGGGTTTGCTGGGTACCTGCCTTTTGCATGTGGGTTTGCTGGGCTTTATAGCCGTTGGTAGCAGCAAAGGAGGGAGCGTGGCCTATGCTTGGAGCGTGAGACGCACTTGCGGCAAACACTTTGGGAACTTGAATTGCACTACTGTTTGGATCTAAATGAACAAAATTTTCATCCGCCAGACCACTGCAAGTAGAAGGAGAAACAAAACTTACATTCTGATTTGAACTTATCTCAGCCAGTAGGTGCCGAAGCTGAGTGTTTTCGTCCACCAATTTTGAATTAATTCTCAAGGTTGCTTCATAACCCACCTTGACAGGGTGTTCCAACGGCAGATCTTCCTCTTCTTCTTCAATTTCTGAGCAAAGTTCATTATAAACATTCACCTTACCAGATGTTCCCTCAGCAGCATTAATAGAATCAACCTTCTTTAGAGCACTATCAGTATCCATGAAATCGTTTGAATCTGGATCAGCAATAGGAAACTCCATAAGTGGCTTAGCATTCAGTTGTGAAATCAGAACCTCACTGACCATGGATGTAGATGAGGCTGTAAGTTCTAAAGCAGTGACATTCATAGTTGAAATAGCATTCAGCACCTTAGGATCTTCAATACACTTCTCAGCTTGTTTCTTTCTCTTTAAGATTTCATTAGAATCCTGAAGAGATTTGAATACACCTTGATCAGATCTTTCATTCACATAATCATCTTGGACAACCCAATCTTCATCAAGTTCAGGCTCCTCATCAGAGAAGCCATGAGCATTAAGCAAGATAGGAGAATCAGGTACAATGGAAGCAAGAGATGATGATTTAACAACATTAAGCACATGAGCATCCAGATTTGAACTTCCAGGACTTAAAGATGTAGCTTGCTTATCCTTAAGCTTAGAAGAGTCAATAATCTTTGATTCTCCAACAATGTCAACAGCCCTTTTGACTGGTTTAGCAACATTGAGAACCCGAACCTTCCCATCAGAGATGAAACCACCAGATTGAGGTTCATCTTTAAGTATCACTGACCCATCTCCTTTGAGAGAATATTTACTCTCTAGATCTGGAGCAATAACACCCAAAATAGATGAAACTTCAGTAGTAGATGGAACATTTGCATGCTCTCCATGTGTAACCAAAGAAATTGAAGAACTAGCAGCCTTAGATTTAATATGATCCCTTGTTTTTTTATTAGATCCCATCTTTAGATTAGAAAAGAGAGAGAAGAGACAAGTTTAGAGAGAGGGAGGAGCTTCTCTCTCTAAGTCCATGACTTCCAACTAGCACTATCAGGTGTGAGAATGCAAAATCACTAATATGTAACATTCCATCTAGCAATGTACAAGGGAAGATGAGGGTCATTCTTCCATCTAGCTTGAATTTACTGGGACATCTGGGTACAAATCTCTTGGAATAATCTTTCCTTAGGTTTATCTTCAAGTTTGAAACTCCGGGCATTTCTTTCTTTCCAAATGTTGTAGATAACTCCGGGCATTTCTTTCATTTCTTTCATTTTTTTTTTTTTCGGAAAAGGGTTAATCAATAAAAAGAAAAGCCAAACGGCACTATACAAAAATACAAGGGGCATACCCCAGGGTGTACAATCAGCGCATGAAAATGGCAACTGGAAAAACAACAAGGGATGGAGGGTTATCAAAGGCTAGCCAAGATAAGACCCAACACCAAGAACAGCAAAATCAAAAGCCAAAAGAAAAAGAGCACATGGGGTCACAAGCCCAAAAGTTGATAAAACATAGCAGTTAGCCTAACAAAACTCCCAACTAAATTCCCTTAAGTAGTAAATATCCATCTATCAATATACTGGGGAAGATGTGGGTCATTCTTCCACTTTATTTGAATTTGTTGGGAAACTTGGAGACAAATCTCTTGAAATATTCTTTCCTTGGGTTTAGCTCCAGAGTTGAAGCTTCGAGTATTTCTCTCCTTCCAAATGCTATAAACAGTTAAACCTAGGCACATTCTAGGAAGAATATGCCTAGGGGTTTGCCCTTTCCACTTGTCTGCTGTCCATAGCACAAGAGCATCCCAAGAGGTGTTTGCAAATAAAATTCCCAGCCTATTAAGAACTCCTTGCCATACAAAGGAAGTATATGAGCAATTGAAAAACAAGTGGTCATGAGATTCCAAGTTTTTGTGGCAAAAAAGCACGCTAAAGGGCCCGGTGTGTATGAATAGATTCTATCATGGGTAGATAGCCTATGAAGAGTAGCTAACCATAATATAAAACTATGCCGTGGGATGTTTCCCGGGAACCATATGAGGCAATGCCAAGGGACTTCGGGAAATTGAGTTCTGACATGTTCCCAAGTTTTTGCCGTAGAAAAAATTTTGTTTGGAGAAGGTAACCATTGGGTTACATCATTGGAAAATGACGGAGGGGGTAGTGAATGTAATTGGCCTCTTATTTCTATCAAGTCAATCGTATTAGTAAGCGGCCAATTCCATTCCCTACCATCAATAACATCGGAAACTTTAGCATTAAAAGGGAGAGCGGCATCGTATTGGACACGGATCCCATATTTATCCAATAAGGGGCCCGTGGGGTGCCAATTGTCATACCAAAGGTAGGTGCCACAACCATTACCAATCCGATGTTTGAGCATAGGTCTAGCCATAGACCTAAGATTAAGGAGTTTTCTCCAGTACCAAGAACATTGGGAGGGGGCCTTAACTTGCCAAAAACTATTTCCTTTTAACATGTAAGTGTATATCCAATCCACCCATAGTGATTGATTCTTTAAGGTGAAAATAGACCAAATGTGTTTGAGATTTAAAATATAGTTCAACTGAGTAAGGTTTTTAAGGCCAAGACCCCCTTCCTTCTTAGGTCTACAAACTAAGTCCCAAGCTACTTTGGCGCCATGGGCCTTATCCGTTCCCCCTGTCCATAGAAATCTACACATAAGGCTATCAATATGCTTTAAAACACTTTTGGGAAGAATAAACATAGCAGTCCAATAGTTTTGTATTCCTGCAAGAGCAGATTGAAATTCATTTCTTTCATACTACACACCTTGATATTTACATAACATCTAGTCTGAAATATGTTCTCTCTCTGCTGCTCCATTTCATCTACCTTAACTTGCGTATTGAGAGCACGTCTGGCAACAAGAGACTCACCTTCTACGGGGTATTCCACTCCATCAACATCACTAGCATCTGGCAAGCCATCATTTTCATCCTCACTCTCAGTCATCACCTCCCCATTGTCTAGCATAACCATCACCCGCTTGTTAGGACATTGAGATGCGATGTGCCTAGGAACCAAAAACTTGAAAAATCTGCCTTGAGTTTGTTCTTGCTAGTCCCCTCATCTTTTCCTTTAGGTGGGTCAGTCTTCTCCTTTACTTCAGCTCAATCACTTCTATCCCACTTCAGTTTCCAAGGAGTGCTAGAAACTGAAGTATACGTTGCTGCCCCCTTTCTCTTTAACTGCCTCTCCACTTTCATAGCCATGTGGACCATGTCTTCTATCTCCACATAATGCTGCAACTCAACTACATTTGCGACGTCCCTATTCAAACCACTTAGAAATCTGGCCATTGTAGCCTCTCGATCTTCTTCTACATTAGCCCGGATCATAGCCACCTCCATCTCCTTATGGTATTCCTCCACATTTCTGGACTCTTGCGAAAGGGATTGTAATTTTTGGAAGAGGTCTCTGTAGTAGTGGCTAGGTACAAATCTCTTCCTCATGAGAGCTTTCAACTCACCCCATGTTTCTATAGGTCTCTCATGATTCCTCCTCCTATTGGTTACCAATTGATCCCACCAAATAATTGCATAGTCAGTGAACTCAATTACCGCTAGCTTCACCTTCTTCTCCTCTGAGTAATTGTGACAATCAAAAATCAGCTCTATTTTCTTCTCCCACTCTAAATACACTTCAGGGTCATTCCTCCCTTGGAAAGATGGTATCTTCATTTTGATACTCCCAAGGTTCCTATCTACCCCATCTCGACCCCTTGGATTCCCCCTAGGTCCTCTTCCATGCCTACCTCCTCTAGGTCTACCCATTCTTCCCCTACCAACATCAGATACTATGTCTTCCTCATCCTCTTCATCTTCTTCGATCTCATACTCATTTTCAACTCTAGGCTCACGTCTCCTCCCATCACGCCCACCTTGCAGATTTTGAATCACTACATCTTGTTGATCCATCCTATCCCGTACCTCCCCCAACACCAAATTTAACCGTTCAAACTGTCGTTGCATGGCCTGCAACATAAAGGTTGTGTTATCTGCCTCCCCTCTAGGTGTTGAGTCATCCATTTTAATGTGCTGCAAAACAAGAATATTAGTGGTAAAACCTCACACACTCCCTTACGTGTTTACGCTAAAAAATTGTCACTCCACTCGTGTTTCACTCTGATTGGCTTTTTCCCGAAATTAGTCTCACACACTCTTGCCTTTTACCTCAATTGTTTTCCCTTTCAAGTTCTTTCAAGAACTAATTGAACTAAATCAAGACACAACCTTGTTTTATCCCAGCCAGCAATAGATTCTAGAAACAAGGAAGTAATAGAAAAAAAAAATGACACAGATCTCAAGAAAATATACGACGAGGGCAAACAAAACAAGAAATCAGATTTCGAGAGGAATAAAAGAAAAAAAAATCACGAATATTTTTTTTTTTTTTAATATGAGCCAATTGAAGATGGAAACAAAGTTTATCCCAGGAAACAGCGATCACATAAGATATGTTTCGAACAGCACAAAAACCGAATTTTTTTCGGAAATTTTTTTCACACTATGGAGTAAGATCAGTTTCGGACTCCTTAGACCATGGACAATGCAAAACGAACAAAAAAATTTAAGACGAGTTTTGGTATTTTTTTTTTTTTTTCGCGGCTTACCGATCTCTTCTCTTCTCTTCTCTTCTTTTTTTTTTTTTTTTTTTGAATAGTCAGGGAGCTTCAAGTTCACGTTCGTAAAGCACCAAAATAACCCTAAATCACGAGGATGAACGAACACGAAGTAGCAAGAGAAAAATCGCAGATCAGATTCGCAACCCTAAACACGAAAATCCAGATCGTAATCAACAACACAAACACGAACACGAACACGAAAAGAACAGAACACGAATTGAACAGAAAGACGAGATGAAACAAGATCACGAAAAATAACAGAACAGAAAAAAAAAATTGAAACAGAAACAAGAACACGAAATAAAATGGATAAATCAGACCTGATTTGGAGCCTAAGCTCTGATACCAAATGATGTGAACCCGGGGAATTGATATTCCTTGAACCCACGATCAGATTGTAATTTTTTTCGGAAAATGGTTAATCAATAAAAGAAAAGCCAAACGGCACTATACAAAAAAAAACAAGGGGCATACCCCAGGAAACCAATGAGTACAAGAAAATTCGCATCCAGACAATGCGACAAAGGATGGAAGATTATCTGAGGGCAAAGCCAAGATAAGATCCATCCTTCCAATCCCAAACCTAATAAAGAAAGGTAAAGCTATTTCACCTGGCCAACAGTCCAAAGGGCAAAATACAAAGTATAGATCAAATACAAGACCTTCCAAATTGGAGTGAATATCCGATGATGGATGTAAAAAGGGTTACTCTGCCAATATCCCTCAAGAGCAACATTAGCGAGAAACACTTCCAAATACATTCTAGGCCCACCTAGCAACGTAGTTAGATAGATGCGGGTCCTTTCTCCACTGAATTTGAATTTGAATAGAGATTTGGTGGTATATTTCTTGGAGAATCCTTTCCTTGGTTTTAAATTCCAATCTGAAAGTGCGAGCATTTCTTTCTTGCCAAATACTATAAACCGCCAGCCCCATGCACATCTTTGGAATGATGTGGTTGGGAGATTTCTTTGTCCAGGATCTAGCTGCCCAATCCAGTAATGCACTCCAAGATGAAGCATGAGATGTTATCTCCAAACGGTGCAGTAATCCCTGCCATATAAAAGACGAGAATGAGCAACCAAAAAACAAATGATCATGAGATTCCATACCTTGGTGGCAAAAAACACAAGCCAATGGTCCAGGCGTGAAGTGAAAAATCCTGTCATGAGTAGATAATCTGTTAAGGACTGCCAACCAAAAAATAACACTATGTCTAGGAATGTTACCAGGGAACCAGATGAGACGATGCCAAGGAACCTTTGGGCGGGTATCTCTAAGATGATCCCAAGTATGAGCTAGTTTAAAAACCCCATTTGGAGACGGAATCCAAACAGCTATGTCAGGATGATCGGAGGGAGAGGGAATATCATGCATATGTGCCCGAATCTCCATAAGCTCTAAAGTGTTAGTTAGAGGCCAATGCCATTCCCCTCCAACAATAATATCCTTAACTTTCGCATTTAATGGGATGGCGGCATCATAAGCAACTCTAGGACCAAATTTGTCAATAAGGGGGCCCAAAGGATGCCAATTATCATACCACAAGAAGGTACCGCAACCGTTACCAATTTTATGTTTCAATAAGGGCCTAACCATATCTCTTAGTTTAAGAAGTTTCCTCCAATACCAAGAGCTTTGAGACGGAGCCTTTACTACCCAAAAGCTTTTCCCTTTTAAGAGATAAGTTTTAACCCAAACAGCCCAAAGAGAGCTTTTCCCAGGAGAGAAAAGAGACCAAATATGTTTAAGATTAAGAATTTTATTTAGTTGAACTAAGTTCTTCAAACCCAAACCCCCTTCCGTCTTAGGAGTACAAATGAGGTCCCAGGCCACCTTGGCTCCATGGGCTTTATCAATGTCCCCAGACCAAAAAAATCTTCTTAGTTGTTTTTCAATTTCCTTGATGACACTCTTGGGAAGAATAAACATTCCAGACCAATAGTTTTGGATACCTGTAAGAACAGATTGGATAAGTTGCAATCGGCCAGCATAAGAAAGGCATTTAGAAGTCCACGATGCAATTCTAGAGCAGATCTTAGTTGTAAGTTCATTACAGTCCCCATTTTTCAGTCTAGATGTTATAAGTGGAACGCCTAGATACTTAAGGGGGAGGGATCCAATAGGAACTTGGAGAATATTGCTAATGAGCTGAACATCGTTATCTTCAATGCCTGAAGTGAATAAACAACTCTTACTAGTGTTAGCAAGCAAACCAGTAATATCATAGAATTGAGTAAGAGTGTTTTTCATGAGCTGAGCTGATTCCTTGTTACCATAAAACAATAATAAGAGGTCATCAGCAAAGCAGAGATGGGATATATTCAGCTTGTTGCATTTCCAATGATATTTAAACTGGTTAGAATTTTTTATATTATGATCAATCAATTGGCTTAAGGTGTCCATCACAAGGACAAACAGATACGGGGAAAGAGGGTCTCCCTGCCTAAGTCCCTTAGCACCTTCAAAGTACCCAACAGATTCCCCATTAAAATTAATGGAGTATTTGGGACTGGTAATACATGTTTTAATCCAAAGTTGCATTTTGGGAGGGAAGCCTAAAACATCTATTAAATCCAATAGAAATCTCCAACTAACACTATCATAGGCTTTCATTAGGTCAATCTTAGCTGCTGCTCTAGGTTGGCCCGATGTTTTGTGATAGTCCCTCATGAGGTCCTGAGCAAGGAGGATATTGTCACTTATCTTCCGACCTCTTATAAAAGCAGATTGGGCATTGTCAACAAGATCAGGTAAAAGAATTTGGAGTCTTTTGGCAATAATTTTTTAAATGCATTTATAAATGGTGTTGCAGCAAGATATGGGTCTGAAATCACTCATTTTTGAAGGATTGGGAATTTTAGGAATAAGAGAAATTAAGGTAGCATTAGATTCTCTTAATAGTTCGCCAAACATGAAAAATTCTTTGATAGCGCAAGTAACAAGAGCACCGGTGGTGTTCCAGGTTTCTTTGAAGAAATGGGCGTTATAGCCATCTGGGCCCGGTGCTTTGTTACTATGGATGCTAAACATAGCATCTTTAATCTCAACATCACTTGGGATATTGTCCATACTAGTATAAGCTTCAGTAGGTATCCTTTTTTGAATGATTCCTAAAGCGTCTCCTTCCCGAGCAAATAGTGCCTACAGTCTTTCACAGCCAGCACTCTCGTGTAAATCTCCTTCTCGTATGTGGGATAGTTTAAGACGGCTGTATTGAACATCTCACTGTGGTACGCGACCACTCGGCCGTCTTGCCATAAAACGGCTCCCAAAGCATGAGCAGAAGCGTCCGTCTTGATTTCGAACGGCTTCTGAACGTCTGGCATGGCCAGAACCGGTGCTTCGCAGACTTTCTCCTTAAGTGCCTGGAACGCACGCTCTGGATCCTCTCCCCATCGAAAGGTCTGTTTCTTTTCTGGGCCCCGAAAAGATATTCCGGAGTACATTGATACCAGGATAATTGGTTGCAGCAGGAGTTCCAAGCATGGACTTAAAATATCTAAGTGCTTCATTTTTTGCTTCCTCTTCATTTTTTGACTGTTCTCCATTAGGTAACAAAAGGGAAACTATACGTTTTCTATTTCTACGGTTCTTGATTGATTGGTGAAAGAACGTGGTATTCCTATCCCCCGCTTCTAGCCATTGGATTCTAGATTTTTGTCTCATCACTTCCTCTTCTACCCGAATAGCTTCCAAAAAAATTCTCTTCAAGTGACGTTCATGATTTTTTAAATCTAAATCCTCTGGGTGCTCATCTAGCATTCTTTGGCAGTGCATAAGCTCTGACCTAGCTATATCCGCTTTTAGTTTTTCCTTGCCAATAGAATCTTTTGTAAAAATTTTAAGAGCTGTTTTAAGATTTCTGAGCTTACTACATAATTGAAATTGGAAGTTACCATTAACATTGTTGGTCCAGGAGTTTCTAACCAATTCATCAAATTTATCCAGCGAAGTCCAATAGTTATAGAATTTGAATGAGCGACCTTTTTTCTTAGTAGCAATGTCCATTGTAACAAAAAAAGGGGAATGATCAGAAATACCAAACGGGAGGAACTGAACATATGATAAGGGGAAGTTGCCTAGCCATTCTTGGTTAACCAGAGCTCTATCCAGTTTCTCCATGATCCGCCGATTACTCCAAGTGAAGAAAATGCCTGTGAATCGAAGATCTACAAGACAAGAGGAGTTCACACAGCTATTAAATTCCTCAGCCCCTTGGTCTCTTCTGGGATTGCCCCCAAATCTCTCATTAGCATTAAGTGTAGCGTTGAAGTCACCAAGGGTAATCCACGGACTAGAACCAACAGAAGCTGAGATGGATTTAAGGTCAGCCCAAAGGCTTCTCCTTTCTTGAATAGTATTGAAAGCATAAATAAAGGAGGCTTCAAAATGCATAGAGTGATTAATATCTTCAATATAAACATGTATAAGCTGGTTATTATTTCTCAGAACTTTTAAAGATATTGTGTTCGGATTCCAGCCAACCCATATTCTATCAACCGAATTTGGTTGGCTATTAGTGACAAAATTCCAATTAGGTAGCATTTTTTCCTGAATTTTTTCTTGGTTGGGTATCCTCACTTTAGATTCAATGATTCCCAGAATATCAATGTGATTGGAATAAACAAATTTTGAAATTTCCATTTGTTTAGATGACTGATTGAGACCCCTAATATTCCAGCAACCAATATTCATTAATTACGTTTAAAGGGGTGTCTCTTTTTTCCTGAAGAACTACCCTTCTTATTCTTCTTAACTTGGATAATATGTTTTTTGGATTGAGAGCTAGATAAAGATGGTGACAGAGACACCTGTTCTGGAGATTTGTGGTTGTCCATCGCTTCTTCTTCGGCTTGGTTTGTAATCCCATCTGCGTCTACTTGACTAGACTGACCATTGGATTCTGATGTGGGTACACAATAATGCCTCCTCTTCATCAGGAATGTTGTTACCCTTGACAAGAGGAGATGTATTCTGCTCTCTAAGGTGCTTTAGGCTGGGATCCTCCTCTATAATTTGTTGCATTCCTGTATTCTCTTGCGTAGCAGAAGGCACTTCTAGTACCAACAGTTGGGGTGTATCCGAAAGATCAAGGTTGGATGGAGTTCCCAGATTAGGGGTTTGCATATGGGTTACAGATTGAGGTGACTCCACGGACTGGACTTCAATAGCAGGATTTTGGGATGGTGTCTCTGTTGGGGCCTGGATTGCTTTGACATCACCCCTCAAAGCTGATGGTGTAGGACTAACATAGGCTTCACCAATGTCAATGTGGTCCTCTGTTTGAGTGTTAGATGTAGAAGGATTAAGATTTGGCTCATGGGCTAAAACAAATTTACCTTTGCTCTTCGTTAGCCATTGGTTATCAGAAGTATCCCTGGCTTGTTGATTTTTGATCACAGGTACTGGTTTGTGAATGGGCTTAGCTAAGTTGGTTTTATTGCAGTCATGCCCAAATTTCTTACATTTTGAGCATCTAACTGGTTTCCATTGGTACTCAACATTAAGCGTAATAGACTTAATCTCTCCACTGATTGGGTCTTCAATCTCAATATCAAAGTCTTTTATCAACTCAAATTCAGCATTAACCTCAATACAAATTCTTGCAAAGGAGATTCTACGGCATGAGGCTGTCATCCTGTGAACATGTAATGGTTTGCCAATGGCACTAGCAATATAGCTAAATCCCTCCGCATTCCAGTATTCAAGTGGGATGTTGTAAATGTTAACCCATATTGGAATGGTGGTTTGAGCTTCCTTGCCTAATTCCAATCCATGTTGCCAATTCCTTAAAATTATTGGCTGTCCAGCAACGTGCCAAGGACCCCCTTCCAGAATAGCATCACTGTCATCCTTTGAATCAAACTTGAAAAAGAAATATCCAGAATCAGTGGCCAACATATCGTGGAGTCCCAATTTGCCCCATAATCTGGCAGTGGAAGATTTAACCAAAGAGAAGGGCAATTTCTTTCCAATAAAATATCCTACTAAAGTGTTATCCCAAGCTCTGCTTCCCTCTTCAGCAATATCTTTAGGTAATCTGATTTTTATGCGATTTGTATCCCTCTTAGGTTGAATGTAACTGACCTTGCAATCTGATGCAATTTTTGGTTGCAAAATTGAGGCCCAGCTGGTTCTCTGATTTTGTTGAGGGGAGTGTAACCCAGATGTAGGTTGGTGGGGTTGTGGAGAGTGTTGGTTTAAAACATTATGTAGGAGATGAGATTTAAGCTCCTTATGAGTGTTCACATGAATACCAGAATTATGGGGTAATGGTGGGATTTCACAGTGAGCAGGAGCACAAGTCAACGGACAACTTATAGGTTTAGAGATTGTAAAGACAGGTGTTGAAGTAATTTGAACAGCTGGGGGGTTAGTTTTGTCAAGGCTACTCACGGGGGGTTTGATGGGACCCAAAGCACCATGACCATGCCTCTCACAAGACAAACCGCAGGGTTTCTCGGATAAGCCTGGGCTGCCCATGTGATTCACTGTGGCACCACTATTTTGCTGTGACAAATTGGGGGGAGACTCCACATGACCTTGGCCAATAACTGTGATGGGCCTACCAAGAGACACAGATCCGGGATTTGCGAAAAAGGAAGGAGAGCCCATGTGGCCTTTGTCAGGCATCATAGCCGCGGAAGGTTCATTTTTTGAATAATTTTTCTCTTGACCATTAGACAAGATGCCGGATGATGGGTAGGAATTTAAAAAGTGACCGTTGCCCAGTGGCGCGTGAGACACTGCTGCAGGATATGCTGCGTGTGTATCACTCGAAACAAACACCTTGGGAGATTCACAAGTCTTATTTTTTGGATCAAAGTCATCAAACTTTTTAAGTGTTTCAACGGCTCCTTCATCAGATTTTGAATGGACCCTGCCATCATATGACGGTAGCGCATTCTTAGGAAGGACAGAAACTGGAAGAGGAGCTCCAGGACAGATATCAAAGGATTCAAGTTGAGAGTCCCTCCAGCTGTGACTTCCTCTACTATTCCCCTTAACTCCTCTACTACCACCAGGCCTGTAAGGAGTCCTGCCAGCTTGGGATGATCCCCCACGTAATGGAGCACAAATAGGAGGAGATACAAAAGTCTCTTGCTGCCTTTCATTCATCTCAGCAAGAAGGGTCCGGAGCTTTGTATTCTCTTCAACCAGATTAGAATTAATCCTAAGAGAAGCTTCATAACCCACCTTAAGTGGATGGTCCATTTGCTCATCTACCTCATCTTCCTCATCTTCCTCATTCTCTAAGCTTGGATTAGTAGAAGGAAGATCAGTAAGAGGCTTGGCACTCGGATGTGAGATCAGAGCCTCACTTGCCATGGATGTGGATGAGGCAGCAACATCAAAAGAAGTGACATTCATTGTTGAAATAGCATTCAGCATCTTAGGATCTTCAATACACTTCACAGCTTGTTTCTTTCTCTTTAAGATTTCATTAGAATCTTGAAGAGATTTGAAAACACCTTGGTCAGATCCTTCATTCACAAAATCCTCTTGGACTACCCAATCTTCATCAAGTTCAAGCTCCTCATCAGAGAAGCCATGAGCATTAGGCAAGATTGGGGAAACAGGTTCTATGGAAGCAGGAGATGTTGATTTAGCAACAATAAGCCCATGAGTACCCAGTTTTGAATCTCCAGAGCTTAATGAATCACTAGAGAGGTTCAAATGATCAGATTTGTTGTTCTTAGTAGGGCCTAGATCATCATTTGGATTACGTTTCTTCCTATTAGATCCCATTCAACCATATTATAGAAAGGAATAAGAACTAAATGAACTAGAATAGGCAATCTCAAAATCCTAGAGAGAAGGTAAATGGTGTTGCGTGATCAGATTGTAATTCACCCAAGAAAGCCAACAATCAAGTCACAGGGATGATCTAGACCCGTTGAAATCCTGTTTCAAGAATCCAGATTTGGTGTGAACGCCACAGAGGGAATGCCTTTGATAAGTTCGGATTGTTCAATCAAGAACAAGCAGAGAAAACTGAATAGCTCTCCAGAAAATAAATTTCATTCACGTTGTATATATCAAAGCTGCTACAAAGTTCTTTCTTTTTAATCCCTTCTAAGAAACCCTTGGGCCAAAAAGGCCTTCAACGAAAA
Organism: Hydrangea macrophylla; assembly: GCA_033977485.1. Taxonomy (NCBI): domain Eukaryota; kingdom Viridiplantae; phylum Streptophyta; class Magnoliopsida; order Cornales; family Hydrangeaceae; genus Hydrangea; species Hydrangea macrophylla. The sequence goes on from CM066989.1 coordinate 51,065,121, forward strand.
TAAAAGACATGGGCTAAATACTCAAGCCCAAAACAACTTAAACTGCATGTTTAAAGCTAAATAAATGTCTACTTAAAAAAATAAAATAGGCCCACATGCCAAAACCATAGAAACATAAAAATTAAAGTCTATAAAAAACCCAATAAGCTATTCCACCCCTTCTGTAGCTTGTATCACATGAACTAGAACTGATTCTTCTTCCTTCAAGCCCATGTTAAATGTTGGGGCCTTGCATAATTAGTTTATGAGCTTTGCCCAAGTGGATTGCACCAGTCCTTGCATTGCTTCGTTGATCTTCTTAGCTCTTGACCTTGTGATTGGCCCATCTGGAACTTGCAAATGATCATCTTTAAGCTTTGGTCCACTATGGTTCCCATCAGATTCACTACTCAAAACCCCAAAACTACGTTTTTTCAAGCCTAAGTGACTAAAGAGTCATTTTTTCGCATTTTTTTGTTAACCGTGAATCTGTTATGCATTCTGATAGTTCCCGAAAGTTTATTTAGGTATGTTTAAGGTGCGAGTAAGATTTCGTAGCGTTTGGTTAAGCGGTTTACCGATTCACTACTCAAAACCTCAATAACTAAGTTTTTTCAAGCCTAAGTGACTAAAGAGTCAAAATTGGAAAAACCTAACGGCCTTTTTTAAGATCTCTAGAGAGAGAAAGTCTACCTTCTCTCTAGAAATTTGATGCCTTCTTTTCTATGGATAAACACAAAGCTATTAGAATTATTAACACCATAAATTCGAATCCACCTTCTTCTATAACACTCAATGCTCCTCCACCTCTCAATGATATTAATGATCTGCTACCTACTTGCCATGAAGATCCTAAGTTCATTAATGTTGTTCCAAACATGAATGCTGCTTTACAAGACCAAGATTCTCTTTCTACAACCAAGGCCATTGAGGACCTGACTTCACAGGCTGTCACAACAAATACTACCTTAGATTCAGCAACCTTCAATACTACTGATAGTTTATTGAAGGATGGTGAATCTAATATTACTGTAAGTACTGAAATATGTAATGTTGATAATGATAATGCTATTGCCGATGTTGGCAGAGACACTGAGAATGATGAAGGTGACTTGAATCTGGATCACCCACTTAAGATTGGATATGAAGCTTCATTGAGGGTTAACTCCAAGCTAGTGGATGAAAATACCCAATTGAGAAACCAAATTGCGGAACTTCAGGAAAGAAAGAAGGTGGAGTTTCACTCCCCTCCTACCTATTTTCCATCTCGTGGGGGTTCATCTCAGGCTGGTAGAACTCCCTTTAGAAACAATGGAAGAAGGGGAGGCTTGAGGCCCACGAACAGTTATAGAACAGATTGGCAATCTACCCAGCTTGAAGTTTTTGATATTTGTCTGGGTGCTAACTTTAGCAGCTCGGATCAAGAAGATGTTGAGGACAAGGGAGTTGGTTTGAGGCTAGCTTCCAATGTTCAAGACAAAGGCAAGGGTATATCCTCATTTGATCTCCAACAATATGAGTTTCCGGTCCTGATCCATTCAAACCCTAACCCTATTGGTACAAACCCAAAAGCTGGTATAAACCCTAAAATTTTGGACTCCAGTAAATTTTCACATCCTTTGCTTGATCTGTCCAAACTACCCAGTACACGTCCCAATGTGTTTGAGGCGCGTGAGACCAGTGCAATGTCCAACGGTGACAATTTGGGTATCCACACTCCACTACATTCTGGTAACAGCGAGCACATGGGCTCTGCCAGCTTTTCCGCGAATTCTGGTAGGTTGTTGACTGAATTCTCTGAAGCTAACCCACATGATGGTCCTAGTGTATCACCACTACACGTTTTCTCATGTCTGCCACCTGGAAGAAGCTCTGTATGTGATCAGAACTTTGTGCTTGGCTCGGCTAATTGTTCAGCTATATTTAATTCCAGCGCCGAGGCTTCCCATGCACAGAACCACGTGAATCTTTCCACTGTTATCCCACTTACACCAATTGGAGGGCTATCCAATGTAGCTTATGGGCCCACTTGTGGTGTGGCCCCCACAGATAACTCGGCGAATGCATCCCCAAACCCTACAAAGTCTTGGGCTTCACTAGTAAATCAGCAGAACTCCTTAGGGTTCAAGCTCAAATATTTTAAACCTCAGGAAGGGTCCCATGGAAGTCATCTACGCATTCCCACAGAGGTATATGTAGAAGGCAGCCATGCTTGGCAAAATACATTAGTTGGCTACTCTTAGGTAAGAAACTGCCATTTACATTTGTAAAAAATGCAACTAACAGATTGTGGGGCAAAAAAGGTATGTATGACATGGTTGCCACTGATTCAGGGTTTTTCTTTTTAAAATTTCATACTGAGGAAGAAAGCTTGGCAGTTCTTGAAGGAGGCCCTTGGCATGTGAGTGGGCAACCTATAATCCTAAGAAAATGGCAATCGGGTCTTACTCTGTCCAGAGAATCTATATCCACACTCCCAGTGTGGGTTCATATATCTAATATACCTCTTGAACTCTGGAATCCCCTGGGATTAAGCCACATAGCAAGTGCCTTAGGGAAACCTTTGTATGTTGCAAAAGTCACTGCAGAAGGAAGGAGGATCTCGTATGCTCATATTTGCATAGAGTTGAATGCCAGCCAAGAGCTCCTGAAAGAAATTGTTATTGATTTTGAAGATCCAATTACTGGAGAGATAGAACCAATTTACCTTCGTGTTGATTACCAGTGGACTCCAATCCGGTGTGCTAAGTGTAAGCGGTTTGGACATGATTGTGCTAAAATCCCTAGAGCTCCTATGCCTATCCAAATTCCCAAAACACACACAGATATAAGTTCTTTGAACCAAGATGAGGGTGAATGGAAATTTAAAGGCAAAGGCAAGATTAACTCCTCCAAAGTAAGTGCAACTATGAGTGGTCCTTTTAATAGTTACAACTCTAGGCATGCCTAAGGAAGTGATTCTTGATAGCAATAAGTTCTCATCTTTAGGAGCTACTGTTATTGAAGAAGTTGAACCTAGTGCGCCTCCAAAGTCCTTGGATGATGGGGGCTTAAACCTATCTCAAGTACTTGTTACTGTAGTACCCCCTGATGTGGAAGTGCAGAGCCTAAATGGTTGCTCTTACCCCTTACAAAGGGAGAATATGGAAGTAAACACTGATCAAGCAATACTAACCAGTGAAGCTAATCCAAATTCCGAGGCAGCAGTAGATGGGGAGTTGGGACCAGTCTTAGGGGATGAATCAAAATCGGACTCCTATTACTCTTCTACTCCCCGGAACAGCCCTGGGGATCAATCCCAAGCACAAGTGTTGGATCCAGGTCAGACTACTACAACCAATCTCCCTTCTCCTTCAGGTAATTCTAATCATATTGTGCGTAATAGAAATAGCAACTCCTCGGGGAAGAGGAAAAAAACACATAAACATCGTTAATGATTGTTTGCTGTTGGAATATAAGGGGTCTCAACCAACCCTTTAGACAATCTGAGGTTGCTAAATTTATTTATCAACATAATATTAATATTATTGGTATTGTTGAAACCAAAGTTAGACAGTCAAATGAGGACTTGATAAAAAGTAAAATTTTTAAAGATTGGAATCTTGTCACAAATAGCACTCCTGATTCTGTAGGGAGAATCTGGATTGGCTGGAACCCGGATAAAGTTCATGTTTCTATTTTAAAATCCACTTCCCAACTTATCCATACTTTCATTGAAAGTGATGATAAAAGCATCTCATTTGAGGCATCTTTTGTATATGGTTCAAACTATGGAAATGATAGAAAGGAACTCTGTACTTCCCTTCAATCAGTTAACAGTAGCACATGCTCTCCTAATCACATCATTTTGGGTGACTTTAATGTTGTGTTACAAACCTCTGAAATCTCTGATACTAATGCTTGCTTAAATTCGGAAATTAATGATTTTAACTATCTGGTCAATCAACTTAATGTTACTGACCTGAGATATTCTGGAGAATTTTTTACATGGTGTAACAGGAGGTTTGGTAAACCTGACTTCACCCAACGAAAATTAGACAGAGCTTTGGTTAATCAAGCATGGCTAGATAATTTTTCTGATTCCTATACACATTTTTATAAGCCAGGTACGTCTGACCACTCCCCTCTAATTACTTATGTGGATAAAATTGAAAGAAGGAAGGGAAGGTCCTTTAAATTTTTTAATTTTTGGACCCAATTGGATCAATACCCTGAAACTGTCTCACAGGCTTGGAATACTAGTGTGAGGGGCACCCTTCAGTTTCAAGTTTGTCATAAGCTTAGACTTGTGAAATATGAGTTGAAAAAGTTTAGTAGACTTATTTTTTTTCGGAAAATGGTAAATATATTCCAAAAAGGATGTACAAATGTACAAGGGGCATACCCCAGGAAAAACAAAGAGCTCAATACATGAGGACATGAAGCTAATCTAGCAACAAAAACTCAAAGTCCCAAATTGGGATAGACCCAACTTTTAGGTTCTTGAAGGGGGGCCTTGGCATGTTGCTGGGCAACCCATAATGCTTAAAATTTGGCAACAAGGCCTTGTGCTTGACAAGGAGGCCCCTTCTTCTGTCCCAATTTGGGTCCATTTCTTTAATATCCCATTGGAATTTTGGACCCCTGAGGGGCTGAGTCATATAGCCAGTGCTATAGGGAAGCCTCTATATGTTGACAGAATGACTGCTACATGTAGAAGAATTTCATATGCAAGGATATGTATTGAAGTCCAGGCTGAGTATGAGCTGCTACATAATTTTGATATTGAGGTTGAAGGCTCTGATGCTGAGAGGATCAATATTGGGGTTGAATATCAGTGGACTCCAATAAGGTGTGCTAAATGTAAAAGGTTTGGTCATGATTGTTCTAAGACTCAGAATTTTAACAAGTCCCACAAGCCAAAGATACAGGCCTCTAGTACTCAAATGGCTACTGATGAGGGTGATTGGAAAGTCAAAGGCAAGGGTAAGATGGTCTATAATGAAGATCCAGTAACTAGCTCCCATCAACCTGAATTGGATGTCAACATAGAAAAGGATCACTTCAAGGGTCCAGCTCTGGCAAGGGGAGGTACTGATTCTGACAAAGTTTACTTGGTACTGCAGCTATAAATAACTATCCTGGGTTGGACACACTAAGATCCTTTGTCCACAAAAGAATCCCTAGGGAACTCTTGGGTGATCTTGATAGACTCCCTACTGACCTTGAGATTAAAGAAACCTTTTTCCTTATGAATGAAAACAAAGCTCCTGGTCCCGATGGATTTAATGCATGTTTCTTTAAGAAATCCTGGCCTACAGTTGGGCCCTCGGTTACAGCCGCTGTCAGAGAATTCTTCAATTCTGGGGAAATGCTTAGAGAGTCTAATGCCACTATTATAGCCTTGATTCCTAAAATCCCTAATCCAACAAAGATGGGGGACTTTAGACCAATCTCTTGCTGTAATACAGTTTATAAATGTATTTCAAAAATTATTGCTAACAGACTTCAAGTTATTCTCCCGACTATTGTTGATCAAGCTCAGTCGGCTTTTGTTAAAGGACGTAAAATTTGTGATAATGTTTTACTTGCCCAAGATCTCCTTAGGGATTACCATAAAAATGGTGGTCGCCCTAGAGTCGCTGCAAAGGTTGACCTCATGAAGGCCTATGATAGTGTTTGTTGGAAATTCCTTTTTGACCTTCTTGAAACTCTTGGATTTCCACCTAATCTGAAGAGATGGATTAGGGCATGCATCACTACACCCATGTATTCCATTAATTTCAATGGGGAATCTGTGGGATACTTTGGCGGGGCTAAAGGCCTTCGGCAAGGTGATCCCATCTCCCCTTATTTGTTTGTGCTTATCATAGATGCTCTTAGCCAGCTGCTTCATCATAATACCCAAATGGGCAATTTTACCTTTCATTGGAAATGTGATTTTTTAAAAATATCCCACCTTTGTTTTGCAGATGACTTACTTATCTTATTTAATGGGGATATTGATTCAGCTAGAATTATTAGAGCTTCTCTTTCACAATTTTATGACTTATCTGGTCTTCAAGCCAATAATGCTAAAAGTTGTTTATTCTTTTCGGGAGTTGATGAATCTTTGGCCTCTGAGATTCTTATGGAACTTCAATTTTCTAAAGGCAATTTACCACTTAAGTACCTTGGTGTTCCTCTGATCACTTCTAAACTTAAAAAACACCACTGTGACGATCTTGTTAATAAAATCTGTGCTAGAGTGGACTCTTGGAAATCTCGTTCTCTCTCTTATGCAGGCAGAGCTCTCCTAATTCAATCTGTTTTATTAGGTATTCAGCAATATTGGTCAGGTATGTTTATATTACCTAAAAGTGTCCTTAAGCAGGTGGAACAGTCCTTAATGAGATTCCTTTGGTCAGGTAATACATTTAAAGGTCACGGAGCTAAAATTGCATGGAAAAGTGTGTGTCTTCCTAAGAAGGAAGGGGGGCTTGGTTTTAAGGATATTGTCCTTACCAATACCATCCTGAACATCAAACATATTGCTAGTTTACTTGATCCTAGTAATAATTCTCTCTGGAAAACTTGGGTTCACAAGTACATGATTAAAAATAAAAGCTTTTGGGAGGTTAAAGCTCCAGGCCAATGTTCCTGGTATTGGAGAAAATTGCTAAAACTTAGGGGAGTGGCTAGACCTTTACTTATGCATATGATTGGTGATGGTCAGCATACATCTCTTTGGTTTGATAACTGGCTCCCTGTTGGTCCGTTATTTGTTAAATATACTAGTAGGATTGCCTACGATGCGGCCATTAATGCTTCTGCTAAAGTGGCTTCTATTATACGTAGTAATGATTGGAATTGGCCTAGGGCTAACTCCATTGAACTAAATGAGGTTAGAGAGCTTTTATCAAATATGTACAAACCTACTGGTTTGTTGGATAGAGTGATTTGGGCTACTACCACCAAAGGGGAATATGATTTCACCTCCATTTGGAATCATCTTAGAGTTATCAATCCTATTGTTCCCTGGTACAATATTGTTTGGAATTCTGGGTGTACGCCTAGACAGAACTTTATCCTTTGGCTTGCTGTTCAGAATAGGTTATCAACCCATGATAGGATTTATACATTTACCCCGGGGCCGCTTGCTTGCGTCTTTTGTAATGGACATATGGAAACCCATAGTCATTTATTTTTTATGTGCCCTTACTCTTCCTTTGTCTGGCAGGGATTGATGGATCGTTGTGGGCTCGTGTGGAATGGTACCCATTGGGATAGCACGGTACTGTGGATGGCACAAAATTGGAAGAGCAAAAAAGTCCAACATGTGGGCCCCAACATATGCCTAGGAGTTGCTGTTTATGGTTTGTGGAAGGAAAGGAATTATAGAACGTTTCAAAATTCATCTAACTCTCGTGAGATCCTCCTGAAATCTATGATTATGCAAATCAATGCTCAATTCAGAGTTAAGTGGAAAGGCCATCCCCAACTTGAAAGTCTCTTACTTAATTGGAGCTCATAGGTGGTCCTGAGGTGTTGTTTTGCTGTTTATGTTTATAACTTACTTGTAGGTTATTTCCCATATCCATTGTTTGGGCTACTTCTTGTTTTCATTGACTAGTTGTGCCCCTGTTTGGGTTTTGGCCATTTTTGTGTGGCTTGCTTTGCCACGGTCCTCATGCTGTGCTTAATGTTTTATCCTGGGGTATGCCCCTTGTACATTTGTACACATCCTTTTTGGAATATATTTACCATTTTCCGAAAAAAAAAAAAAAGGTGGACATACATACTGGCAAGTCCTCTGCAACTCAGATTTTGCATTCAGTCTCAAAGTCTGAAGCAGTAGGCCTTATGCCCCATTTAATACCCACTAAAGGCCTTGCTATCAACAATCAGTTTTCAGCATTGGAAAAGATAGAAATAGAAGAGGTGTTAATTGTTAAACAAGATAGTAGGGAGCATGTTATTAAGGAAGTTGCCACAAATCAACCTTCAGATCTGAACCCAAAGGTTATAGCAGAGGAGCAGTTAGAAGTCCCAGTGGATGTGCATGAGGATGATTCTATGCTTAATACAACAAGTACAACTATTGGTCATCATAATACAAGTAAAAATACTTTTGAGGATCAATCTGCTAATGTTGAGGGTGATCCTCAGCAAAGCATTACACAGCCTACATCTTATGCTACTCCAGAAAGTAAGGTTCAGGAAAATGCTCTTGGAGAAAGCTCCCAGTATACTAAGTCTCCTTCCCCAAGTCCACAAATAATTCCAAAGGCCTCACCAATCCGTGGTCAGCAAAAGAGTAAGAGGAACTCACACTCTAGTTCTTCAGGTAAGAAAAAACAATCCCATCGTCGTTCTTAATGATTGTTTGCTGTTGGAATATTAGAGGACTCAATATGGCCTCTAAGCAAACTGAGGTTGCTAAGTTTATCTATGAAAACAACATTGATGTTTTAAGTATTGTTGAAACCAAAGTTAATCAAACCAATGAGGATACAATTAGGAGGAAAATCTTTAGACATTGGGAATTTTTTTCTAATAGCAGCCCTACTTCTACTGGTCGAATTTGGATAGGCTGGAATCAAGAAAAAATTAGACTTAAAGTTCTTAAAATCACTTCTCAACTCATTCATGTTAGTATTGAAGATGATGAGAAAACCACTTACTTGGAAGCTTCCTTTGTCTATGGTTTTAATACTGGACAAGAAAGAGATGCACTTTGGACTGATCTTAAAGCTATTAGTGCTTGCTGTGATTCCATTAATTACCTTACGTTAGGTGATTTCAATGTTACTTTGTGCCCGGAGGAAATCTATCCGTATCATGGGTGGAATAATGATATGTTAGACTTTAAAAAGACTACTGATGATTGCTGCTTTTTTTTTTTTCGGAAAATCATGATTGCTGCTTAGTGGATCTTAGATATGTAGGGGAACTATTTACATGGAGCAATAGAAGATATGGGAGGCCAGACTTCTCTCAAAGAAAGCTTGATAGAGCTATGGTTAATCAAACTTGGCTTGATAATTTCTATGACTCTTTTGCTCATTTCCAGGCTCCAGGTACCTCTGACCATTCTCCTATTATTGTTCATATTGATAAAAACGCAAAAACGGAAGGGTAGGGCTTTTAAGTTTTTTTAACTACTGGACTAAAATGAATAGCTACTCTGATATAGTTAAGCATTCTTGGGATCATAGAATCAATGGGACTGCCCAATATCAAGTCTGCCATAAACTAAGATACCTAAAACAAGATCTGAAAAAACTGGGTAAGAAGTCCATAGGCCAAGAAAAGATTAATGCTGATAAAGCCAGAGAGGCTCTTAAATCTATTCAATCTGCTGTTCTTGCTAATCCAAATGATACTTCACTGATTGAAGAGCAAAATCTTTGTTTAAAAAATTTTCATGAAGCTATTTGGATTGAAGAGGAAATTCTTAAACAAAAATCTCGCTTGCAATGGTTAGATGTGGGTGACAAAAACTCAAAATATTTTCATCTATCTATTAAAGAAAGAAGGAATTTTAAAAGAATTATTGTCCTTGAAAAACCAGATGGTAGTTTCACTACCAACTGTGATGAGGCTAAAGGAGAAGCTATTAGATATTTCACATCTTTACTTGGATCTCCTGCTATTCACAGTTACCCCGGAATAGATACTATTAAGTCCTTTGTCCACAAGAGAATTCCTCATGAGTTAATGGCAGATTTGGATAGGATTCCTTCTGATGATGAAATTCAAAAGGCTTTTTTTAATTTGCATAGTAATAAGGCCCCGGGTCCAGATGGTTATAATGCTTTCTTCTTTAAACATTCTTGGGCCATTGTGGGCACTTCTATTTTAGATGCTGTGAAAGAATTCTTTCAAAATGGTGAGTTGTTGCGAGAATCTAATGCTACCCTTATTGCTCTGATCCCTAAGATCCCTAATCCATCCAAGATGAGTGACTTCAGGCCTATCTCTTGCTGCAATACTGTTTATAAGTGTATATCCAAAATTATTGCGAGTAGGCTTCAAATGATCCTCCCAAATTTTATTGACCAAGCTCAGTCTGCTTTTATTAAAGGTAGGAAGATTAGTGATAATGTTCTCCTTGCTCAAGACCTTATGAGAGATTATCATAAACAGAAGGGTAAGCCTAGAGTTTCAGCTAAGGTGGATATTATGAAGGCTTATGATAGTGTTAGTTGGGAATTTCTTATTGATTTACTTGAAGTGCTCGGTTTCCCTCCTAACCTAAAAAAATGGATTATTGCATGTGTAACTACACCTAGATATTCTATTAATTTTAATGGAGAATCTGTGGGTTACTTTGAAGGTGCTAAAGGCTTAAGACAAGGTGATCCCATTTCCCCCTACCTATTTGTTATCATTATGGATACCTTGAGCCAACTTTTACATCATAATATTCATAGACATGCTTTTACTTACCATTGGAAATGTGATAAATTGAAAATCTCACATCTCTGTTTTGCCGACGATCTTCTTATTCTATTCAATGGGGATGTTGAATCTGCAAATTTGATCAGACAAACTCTAAACCAGTTCTTTAACTTAACTGGTTTACAAGCCAATAATACTAAGAGCTGTCTTTTTTTCTCAAATGTCGAGGGTGATTTGATTGATGAAATTGTTAATATCCTTCACTTTGAGAAAGGTTCTCTCCCCATTAGATATCTAGGAGTCCCTCTTATTACTTCAAAACTTAAAAAACAAGATTGTGAGGGTTTGGTCAATAAAATATGTGCTAGAGTTAACTCTTGGAAATCTAAATTTTTATCTTATGCAGGGCGAGTCCAACTTATTAGCTCTGTCTTGACAGGGATCCAACTCTACTGGTCAGGAATGTTTGTTTTGCCTAAAGGAGTTCTCAAGCAAGTTTCCCAATCCATGGCCAGATTCCTTTGGTCTGGCAAGACAGATAAAGTTTCGGGAGCTAAAGTTGCCTGGGATAAAGTTTGTAGACCAAAAAAGGAAGGGGGTTTAGGCTTTAAAGATATCTTTTTGGTCAACACTGTCTTGAATCTTAAACATATTGGGAATCTTTTGGACCCCTCCAATATGTCCCTTTGGAACAAGTGGGTCCACAAGTATATGTTGAAAGATAAGAACCTTTGGCAAGCCAAAATTCCTTCCCAATGCTCGTGGTATTGGAGGAAGTTATTAAAACTTAGAGAAATTGCCAAACCATTACTAATTCATTGCATTGGTAATGGTAACCATACATCTCTCTGGTTTGATAATTGGCTCCCTTTGGGTCCTTTGTTGGATAAATTCTCAGAAAGAATTGTTTATGATTCTGCAATTAATGTTAATGCTAAAGTTAGAAGCATCATTAGGGGTTTGGACTGGAATTGGCCTGGTTCAAATTCCATTGAGCTTAATGAAGTTAGAAGTGTTTTGTCAAGTTTAGTAGACTTATTACTGGAAAGGAAAAAATTAATGCTGATATTGCTCGGGAGGAGTTGGAAAAAGTCCAGTCGGAGCTTCTTCAAAACCCACATGACACGTATCTTATTTCTAAACATAAAGTGTGCATGAACAATTTACTTGAAACAAGTTGGATTGAAGAAGAAACTCTCAAGCAAAAATCTAGGCTGCAATGGCTGGAATGCGGTGATAAAAACTCTAGCTATTTCTTCCACTCTATCAAAGGTACAAGGAATAGGAAAAGAATTTTTAAATTGGAAAAGCCTAATGGTCAATTTACTTGTAACATTGAAGAGGCAAAAACTGAAGCTATTAGATATTTCCAAGATCTACTTGGCACACCAGCTAGGAATCATTACCCAGGGATGGACTGTCTAAGAACCTTTATTCATAAAAGGATTCCTGAAAAAATTTTACCTAACCTTGAGAGAGTGCCTACCCCAGAAGAGATTAAGGAAACTTTTTTCTCTTTGCATGATAACAAAGCCCCCAGGCCTAATGGATTTAACGCTTTTTTCTTTAAAAATTCCTGGGCTTCTGTTGGCCATGAAATCATTTCAGCCATTACAGAATTCTTTACCACAGGAGAAATGCTTAAAGAATCTAATGCCACTATTATAGCCTTGATCCCTAAAGTTCCTAACCCCTCTAAGATGGGGGAGTTTAGGCCCATCTCTTGCTGTAATACTATCTATAAATGTATCTCCAAAATCTTAGCTAATAGAATTCAAATTGTTCTACCTTCTCTTATTGATCAAGCTCAATCTGCTTTTATCAAAGGTCAAAAAATTAGCGATAATGTTTTATTAGCACAGGACCTCTTGAGAGACTATCATAAGTGTGGAGGTAAACCTAGGGCTGCTGCAAAAATTGATCTTATGAAAGCCTATGACAATGTCAATTGGAACTTCCTCTTTGATCTTCTTGACATTTTGGGTTTCCCTCCAAGGATGAGAAAATGGGTCCAAGCTTGTGTCTCTACCCCTCGATACTCCATTAATTTTAATGGGGAATCTGTTTTTTTTTTTTCGAAAAATGGTAAATATATTCCAAAAAAGGGATGTACAAAAGTACAAGGGGCATACCCCAGGATAAAATAATGAGCTCAAAACATAAGAACATGAAGCTAATCAAGCAACAAGAAACTCAAAACCATGCACCTGCCATACTAAAAGCCAGCACAAGGAAGCAAAATGGACCTCCAAGGAAAAGGGGGACCATTAGGTCCAATTACAAATAATTCTATCAAAATTAGAATGGCTACTCCATTTCACCCTGATTTGTGCATTAATTTGAGAAATTAGGCTCTTCAAAAGAATTTCTTTAGTATTGGACGTTTTCCTGAATGACCTATGGTTTCTCTCTTTCCATAAGCCATAAACTGCCACTCCAAGACACATTTTAGGTATCACATGCTGACTTGTCTTTCCTTTTAGCCTTTGAGCCGATGAATCCAAAATATCAGTCCAGCTTTGACCTTGCCACTGCAACCCACATCTATTCATTAGGTCCTGCCATATAAAATAAGAAAATGAGCATGCAAAAAATAAATGATCACGTGTTTCCTCATGCTTATGACAAAACATGCAAGCAAGAGGTCCAGGAGTGAAACTAAAGATTCTATCATGCGTAGAAAGTCTATTTTGGGCAGCTAACCAAAGAACAACGCTTTGTCTCGGGATACACCCGGAGAGCCACACAGTGTTATACCATGGAACCACAGGATGATGTATCCTCAAATGGTCCCAAATAAGAAACATATTAAACACACCGTTAGGGGTTATTGTCCATTTCACAGTATCCATACAGCTTTTAGGTTTATGGAAATTTGACAAAACACTTCTAACTTCATTAAGCTCAATGGAATTGGAGCCAGGCCAATTCCAATCCAAACCCCTAATGATGCTGCTAACTTTAACATTAACATTAATAGCAGAATCATAAACAATTCTTTCAGAGAATTTATCCAGCAGAGGACCCAAAGGGAGCCAATTATCAAACCAGAGAGATGTGTGGTTACCATTTCCTATGCAATGAATAAGTAATGGTTTGGCAATTGCTCTAAGTTTTAATAACTTCCTCCAATACCAAGAGCATTGGGAAGGAATTTTAGCTTGCCAAAGGTTCTTATCTTTCAACATATACTTGTGGACCCACTTGTTCCAAAGGGACATATTGGAGGGGTCCAAAAGATTCCCAATATGTTTAAGATTCAAGACAGTGTTGACCAAAAAACATCTTTAAAACCTAATCCCCCTTCCTTTTTTGGTCTACAAACTTTATCCCAGGAAACTTTAGCTCCCGAAATTTTATCTGTCTTGCCAGACCAAAGGAATCTGGCCATAGATTGGGAAACTTGCTTGAGAACTCCTTTAGGCAAAACAAACATTCCTGACCAGTAGAGTTGAATCCCTGTCAAGACAGAGCTAATAAGCTGGGCTCGCCCTGCATAAGATAAAAATCTAGATTTCCAAGAATTAACTCTAGCACATATTTTATTGACCAAACCCTCACAATCTTGTTTTTTAAGTTTTGATGTAATAAGAGGGACTCCAAGATATCTAATGGGGAGAGAACCTTTCTCAAAGTGAAGGATATTAACAATTTCATCAATCAAATCACCCTCAACATTTGAGAAAAAAAGACAACTCTTAGTATTATTGGCTTGTAAACCAGTTAAGTTAAAGAACTGGTGTAGAGTTTGTCTGATCAAATTTGCAGAATCAACATCCCCATTGAAAAGAATAAGTAGATCGTCAGCAAAACAGAGATGCGAGATTTTCAATTTATCACATTTCCAATGGTAAGTAAAAGGCTCTCTAAGAATATTATGATGTAAAAGTTGGCTCAAGGTATCCATAATGATAATAAATAAGTAGGGGGGAAATGGGATCACCTTGTCTTAACCCTTTAGCACCATCAAAGTAACCCACAGATTCTCCATTAAAATTAATAGAATATCTAGGTGTAGTTACACATGCAATAATCCATTTTTTAATGGGGAATCTGTTGGTTATTTTGAAGGAGCAAAAGGGCTTAGACAAGGTGATCCCATATCCCCTTACCTATTTGTTATTATTATGGATGCTCTTAGCCAACTACTCCATTTCAATATTCAAAATGGCTCCTTTTCTTTCCACTAGAAATGTGATAAATTGAAAATTTTGCATCTATGCTTTGCTGATGATTTAATTATACTTTTAAATGGGGATTTGGAATCTGCCAAAGTTATTAGACATACCTTGAACCAATTTTATGAGTTATCAGGACTTCAAGCTAATAACTCCAAGAGTTGTCTTTTTTTCTCTGCAATTGATGATAATTTGGCTCTGGAAATGCTTAGTGAGTTCCATTTTACCAAGGGAAATCTTCCCTTGAAGTATTTGGGTGTCCCCTTAATTACCACAAAATTAAGGAAACACCATTGTGAGGAACTTGTCACCAAAATTTGCTCCAGGATTAATTCTTGGAAATCCAAATCCCTTTCCTTTGCTGGTAGGACCCAACTCATCCATTTTGTTTTATCTGGTATTCAACTGTATTGGTCTGGTATGTTCATTCTTCCTAAGAGTGTTCTTAAGCAAGTGGATTAAGCTTTGAGAAGATTTTTGTGGAGTGGCACTACTGATAGAGCCCATGGAGCCAAGGTGGCTTGGGCGAGTGTTTGCAGACCTAAGCTTGAGGGAGGCCTTGGTTTTAAGGATATTTTCCTTACTAATACTGTGCTTAATTTAAAACATATTGGAAATCTACTTGATCCTAAAAACAACTCTTTATGGAAGCAATGGATTCACTTATACATGATTAAATCCAAAAGCTTCTGGGAGGTGAAAGCCCCCGGGCATTGCTCTTGGTATTGGAGAAAGCTTTTGAAACTTAGAAATATTGCTAGACCGTTAATCAGGCATAAGGTTGGTAATGGACTTCATACTTCCCTCTGGTTTGACAATTGGCTCCCTTGTGGTCCTTTATTTGAGCAATATACTAGTAGAATTGCTTATAATGCTGCAATAGCTCCCTTTGCAAAAGTAGAGACTATTATCACTGATCTTGATTGGCATTGGTCAGCATCAAACTCAATTGGGCTTAATGAAGTTCGTGCCCTGTTGGTCAACTTTTATAAACCTTCTGGTTTGCATGATAG
Source organism: Hydrangea macrophylla (assembly GCA_033977485.1). NCBI lineage: Eukaryota > Viridiplantae > Streptophyta > Magnoliopsida > Cornales > Hydrangeaceae > Hydrangea > Hydrangea macrophylla. The sequence goes on from CM066989.1 coordinate 51,080,653, forward strand.
AAATGAATGGCTAACATCTCCAAACGGAAAATTTATATTTTCCCATGTTTGGAACCATATTAGACCCACTTCTCTAGCTGTCCCATGGCACCAGTTTGCCTGGTATTCATGGAGTACCCCTAGACAGAATTTTATCTTATGGCTTGCCATTCAAAATAAGCTAGCAACTCAGGATAGAATTTATCAGTTTACCCCTGGACCACTTGCATGTTCTCTTTGTCTTAGGCAAATGGATTCACATAACCATCTTTTCTTTGAATGTGATTACTCTACTTTTATTTGGCAGGAATTAATGCTGAAATGTGGATTGACTTGGAATCGCACCCATTGGGACAACACTGTTAGTTAGATGACCCAGCATTGGAAAGGGAATACTCCCCAACATATGATTCCCAAAATCCGATTGGGAGTGTCCATTTATGGCTTGTGGAGGGAGCGGAACAACAGAACTTTCAAGAACTCCTCCATTCCAAAAGTCAACTTCTGAAAAATTTTGTCTCGCAAGTTTATGCTCTAATCAACATCAAATGGAAAAGGCACAACCAACTTGATGCCCTGTTGGCTAATTGGCACTGATTTTCATTCACTTTGTTTTCTTCCTGATTTTGGCTCCATTCTGATGTATTTTACTTGGCAAACTCTTTGTTTTGCCTTTTTATTAGTTGCCTAAAGTGGCTTATTTAGTCGTTCTTCGGCCACATTTCCTTATGCTCTGTGCTTACTGTTTTTTCCTGGGGTATGCCCCTTGTACATGTGTACATCCCTTTTTTTGGAATATATTTACCATTTTCCAAAAAAAAAAAAAAAAAAAAAGTGACTAAAGAGTCATTTTTTCGCATTTTCTTGTTAACTAAGTTTTTTCAAGCCTAAGTGACTAAAGAGTCATTTTTTTGCATTTTTTGTGAATAGTGAATCCGTTATGCATTCTGTTAGTTCCCGCAAGTTTATTTAGGTATTTTTGAGGTGTGAGTATGATTTTGTGGCGTTTGGTTAAGCGGTTTACCGATTCACTACTCAAAACCCCCAAAACTACTTTTTTTCAAGCCTAAGTGACTAAAGAGTCATTTTTTCACATTTTTTTGTGAACCGTGAATCTGTTATGCATTCCGTTAGTTCCCACAAGTTTATTTAGGTATGTTTGAGGTGTGAGTAAGATTTCATAGCGTTTGGTTAAGCGGTTTACCGATTCACTACTCAAAACCCCCAAAATTACGTTTTTTCAAGCCTAAGTGACTAAAGAGTTATTTTTTGCATTTTCTTGTTAATCGTGAATCCGTTATGCATTCCGTTAGTTCCCGCAAGTTTATTTAGGTATGTTTGAGGTGAGAGTAAGATTTTGTGGCATTTGGTTAAGCGGTTTGCCGATTCACTACTCAAAACCTCAATAACTAAGCTTTTTCAACCAAGTCCCTTGTGGCCGAGTGGTAAGCTTCTTGGGTGTACTACCCAAGAGGTTTAGTGTTCGAGTCATGGGGGGCGTGGCCACTGGAGTATTCACCCGGCGCCTCCAGGCCTCGGGGGATTAGTCGAGGTGCGCGCAAGCTGGCCCGGACACCCCCGATTACCAAAAAAAAAAAAAAAACTAAGCTTTTTCAAGCCTAAGTAACTAAAGAGTCATTTTTTCGCATTTTTTGTGAACTGTGAATCCGTTATGCATTCCGTTAGTTCCCGCAAATTTATTTAGGCATGTTTGACTTGCGTGTAAGGTTTCGTGGCGTTTGGTTAAGCGGTTTACCGATTCACTACTCAAAACCCCCCAAAACTACGTTTTTTCAAGCCTAAGTGACTAAAGAGTCATTTTTTTGCATTTTCTTGTGAATTGTGAATTCGTTATACATTCTGTTAGTTCCCACAATTTTATTTAGGAAAGCAGGGTTCAAAAAAATAGATAATAGAAAAAGCAACTTTGGACATAAGAAGAAGCATGTTTATTGTGATACAAGCAAGTTAATTACATATGCTTTCATTCGGGCATATGTTCCGCAACGAAATCTATGAACTCAGTCCGCATTTCATTGATATCATCAAGTGTGTAAGTTTTTTTATCACACAACCTTTTCATCTACACAATTCAAAACACAAGTTAATTAATGATCATCAAAAAAATTTAAAGATGCGCAAAAGTTAATTAATGATCATCAAAACTCAATAAAAAAACAAAAACCTTTTTCTCAAGTGAAAGAGAAGGATCCCCAATCAAGTCTCTCATGAACATCATCAAAAAGTATACGCATTCAACACCCCCTTCTTGTTGTGGACACTATATTAAGACACATATAGAAAACTTTAGTAGTTAATAATAAAGAACTAAATGAATCATTTTAATTCTCATTTACTTGCCTTTGGGATTTTCCAAATAGGCTTTGGCATTCTCATTCCATCGATATGCAGTGATACGAGCGCACTTCAAGACAAAGAGTTTTGAATTAATTGCAAACATGTTATAGACAATGAGGGAAAATTCAATGAATAAGTCTTTACTCACGTATTGATATGTAGCTTCATTTGTTCACTCGGTTTAGTCATACTTTTTGGATCGAACCAATAACACTCCATGATAGAGAGATCAATGACAAGTAAGACCCAATGAAACCTGTGTAATTTAGCATAAAACTTAACATTTTCATATTGAAGATTATTATGCTTCAAGAAGAAAAATGAAATAACTTACGCCGTTTGAATGTTGTATGGAATAAAGCATACTTGGTTCCTCCTTGCATTTTGCAATCTTTCCTTAACCAGTTTTCTTTTTTCTTGATGTGAGGCAGTATTGAATGATTCAGAATTGAAAAATACAACAAATCTCTGAGACTTTTCAAGTTTCACATACAAAAGCCTAAACCATAAAATAAATAATTAGTATATCAAAGACAATCAAATAAGACAGTAAAAATTATTTCATCTCTTACCTCATGTACGCCTTAATACACGTGACATCTAAGGGCTTCATCTCACAAAAATCGACCAAGTCTTGCTTGAAAACATAGCATTCGGTAGTATCATCTCCAAACATCTCCTTCTCTATTGGAATTCTTATTTGATTAATCTCCGTGGTTGTTAACATTTGGCTGAATGTATGAATAACTTCACATCCACTTCCATCGTTTTTCTCACTTTCTTTCAGGACACCAGCATCATCATTTTTTTCTTCCTTTTTTTCATAGTTAAGAAAAAGATCAATTAAATAATGCGTTTCAATTTACTATCTTTTTATAACACTTAATTAGTAATTATTTTACCTCAACATCAATGAGCACAAGCTCTTTAGGCCAAGCAACAATTGACCCAATGGCATCTTTAATTTGTGTCATCTCATCACCAACGGGTATAGGGAGTGCAACATTTGAGAAAATAGCTTCCGTTACTTTACTAATAGAGACACGTACATTTTGTTCCCCCAAACTAACATTATGGATTTTCTCATGAGATCCACTCTTCTCAAAGACCATCCCCACTGCAACAATGTTGTTTGTGGTGCCAATTGCCAACCTGCATCTCTTTTCCTATAATAAATACGACCACTTAGTAGTTTCAAAATCCAACAATAAAATTGCAAGGATAACACTTATTTAAAAAAAAAAAAAAGAATACATGCCTTTCCAGTACTTGATACATGAGGTGATGCATGTTCATGAGCCTTTGCTGTCCCATCAATTTTTAACTATGCAAAAAAGAATAAAAAATTAGATTCATCGCAAATAAAACCCTAAAATAAAACATGATATAGAATTGAACAATGATTTCCATTACCCTTTTTGAACCTGATTCACTCTTACTACCACTTATACCCCACATTATCCTTTTCGAAGAGAACTCACAATTTCTATTATCACTTTTTTGTGTATTGGAAGCAACTTTCTCAGATGAGTGTCCCTTAAGCAATTGGTATTGCAATTGACTAAACTTTTGTTCTGCCTCTATTCCTTTGTTGTTCCTCCTTCAATTTGAACTCCAACTCATTTATATATTTTCTCGATGCACGTCTAGGCACATTAAAGTAGTTGGAGGGGGTGACTCCAAATCCTTGACCTCTCACACGACCGGAGGGCTCGGAAGTGCCCAATGCCATACTAAGGATGTCAGAACTTCCTTCTATTACTACACTCCCATCCTCAACTTGTTTCTTCATTGAAACCTAGAAGGTTGATAAGTGTCAAGTATAAATATGGACAAAGCATATTTAAAAGAGAGAGAGAGAGAGAGAGAGCACAATGCCGATATTGATTGCAAAGTACTTACCACTTTGTCAACCATTTCCTTGGTGGCATCATCTCCGAATCCGCCACCTTTTTTTCTCGGTCTTTGTCCATAAGAAACTTCGATCATCTTCATATTTGGGTCCCAATTCCTCTTTCTATCATCACAATAAAGTGTAAAAAATATAATCAATACCTTTGCATTGATAGTATCATAAAAAAAGATTCTCATAATTAAACCTACCAACTCTTCGGCCAAACCAGCATAGCCTTTCTTGCTCATACGATGATTATATATATTCTTTGCTCGCCTTTCACGTTGCTCCTTGCTTAGAACCTTATAATTATAAAACATAAGGATGGGAATAAAATTAGTATAAACTTTATAAAACCCAACTCTACTTTGCATACATTCAATAATTCTTTTGAATTATACCTTAAAATTTTCAGAGAGCCTAACTTTGACAAATTCATCCCATGTCGGCTGATCTATATACTTTTTATACTTCTGTGGCGGGTCTTTAAGAAGCTCAGGCTTGTCTTCAAACTAATTTATCCAATCTCTAGTGAGGTTTGTTTTGAATGCCCTCCACTTAGTAGCCATGGATGATAAGCTCGACTTTTTGGTGTTTGGGTCTACATCAAATTTAACCTTGAGATGTAGAAAACAAGAATCCGTTAAACATACATAGATGGGGTCCCTCTGATTACAACCAAATTGAAAAAATTCCATTGCAATGAGTTGGTCAACAAAATATGCTCTAGAATTACCTCTTGGAAATCTAAATTCTTATCCTTTGCAGGAAGGGCTCAGCTTATACAATCCGTGTTAGTTGGTATCCAGCAATATTGGTCAGGGATGTTCATCCTCCCCAAAGGAGTTCTAAAGCAGGTGGACCAAGCCCTACGAAGATTTCTTTGGTCTGGGACCATTGAGAAGAGACATGGGGCGAAAATAGCTTGGGATAAGGTTTGCAAACCCAAAAAGGAAGGTGTTTTGGGGTTTAAAGATATTTTCCTAACTAATACTCTCCTAAACTTAAAGCACATTGGTAATATTCTTGACCCTAAAAATAAGTCATTATGGAAAGAATGGGTGCACATGTATATGATTAAATGTAAAAGCTTTTGGGAAATCAAAGCTCCAAGCCAATGCTCCTGGTATTGGAGAAAATTATTAAAGCTGAGGGAGTTCGTGAAACCCATCCTGATTCATAAGATTGGTGATGGTAAACATACGTCGCTCTGGTTTGATAATTGGCTTCCCATTGGTCCTCTGTTTGAGAAATATACACCTAGGATTGCTTATGATGCTGCCATTGAGCCCCGAGCTAAAGTGGCAACGATTATTAGAAATAATGATTGGAACTGGCCATCATCTAATTCCATTGGGCTAAATGAAGTTAGATGTTTATTATCTAATCTGTATAAACCTTCTGGAAGGTTAGATAGTATCTCATGGACCACTTCTCCTTCTGGAGGATTTATTTTTTCTCATGTCTGGGACCACTTTAGAGAGGTGGCCCCTGTGGCACATTGGCACAAAATTGTTTGGTACTCAGGGTGTACACCTAGAAAGAACTTTATCCTTTGGATTGCTGTACAAAATAGACTCGCTACCCACGATAGGATTTATGCCTATACCCAGGGGCCCCTTGCTTGTGTGTTTTGTAACTGTCATATGGAAACTCATAACCATTTATTTTTTGAATGTGCCTACGCTTCTCCCATTTGGCAGGATTTAATGCATCTTACTTGGAATAGGACAAATTGGAATACAACTGTTCAATGGATGGCGCAAAACTGGAAGGGCAAGAAAATTCAACAGGCTATCCCTATGATCTGCCTTGGTGTAGCTGTTTATGGATTATGGAGGGAAAGAAATAAAAGGACATTTAAAGGCTCTTTCATGACACAAGAACAACTGCTCCATAATATGGTTTCTCAAATCAACATTCAAATTAGGATCAAATGGAAACAAGACCCCCAACTTGAGGTTTTTGCTAGAGACTGGACATGAGAGGGTGGTTGCTTGTAAATTTCACTGTTTGTATTGATGTTTTGACCTTTGTTATTTGTAATTTTCTATTTTATTGTCAATTAGTTAGAGTCTTTGTGTGTCTCTAGTCCTCATACTGTGCTTTTTGGAGTCTCCTTGGGTAGCCTATCTTTTTCTTCTTTGTGGCCTCTTTGCCACAAGTCCTCATGCTGCGCTTCTTGATATATCCTGGGGTATGCCCCTTGTGCATTTGTACATCCTTTTTTGGAATATATTTACCTTTTTCCGAAAAAAAAAAGATAATCCATCTTCTACGAAGTACAAAGAACAAATTCTCACCTGTAGAGCTGCCCACAAGCTCTTTTTTAAGCTATCTGGCACCTTGTGCCACGTTAAGTAAGTTATTGACACAAAAGACTTCACCAATAGACCCATGTAACCTGCTAGCTTTTTTTATGTGAACCTATGGGCTGTCCTTTGGAATTATAAATGATTTTCAACCTTTCTTCACGGTTGGTTATTTGCATCACATCCTTTAGCTTTGCTGGTCCTCGACCTTTATTACCAAAGGACATTTCTTCTGAATCTTTGTCATTTTTCACCTCCATGATAAGATGAACACTTCACTGAGGCTGCAAAATTCAGAGATTGTAACACCAACTACATGAAACAATTGGCTTACTATACAACATGAATAAACTACAAATCCAATAATAAATGAAGAAATAAAACAATTCAAATGAAACAAATCAACTGAAGAAATGAAACAATTCAAATGACATAATTCAATTCGAAAGGGGCATGTTAGGCAACATTAGTAAACTACAAATCCAACTGAAGAAGTTGACAGAAACAAAAAAATCCAATTATAGAACGATCATAATGTAATAAGTTTTGTTGCTTTACAAGTAATCCAAAGGGTAAAAATGCAATTAAGATTTTGAATGATTGATCCAAGTCCCCTCATCACAATCATCACGTGCATAAGTTGATGATGACTCATCAATCACATCGAAGATTTCACCATTTGGGAGTACGTTAACGGAAATTTCATCTCCGATAAGATCATCATCATTGTCTTCGTCATTTCGCATTCTTTGAGGAGATGATAGAACAATTGACCATTTAGGATCCAATTGGTCAGGGGCATAAAATACTTGTTTTGCTTGAGATGCCAAAATAAAAGAATCAGATTTATGGCCCACTCTAGAAAGATCAACCGACGTGAAACCAAGTTCATCCACTTTGATTCCATTTTTACTATCAACCCAATCACACTTGAATACTGGAATCTTGAAAGAGATATAATCAAGCGTCCATATCTCTTTAATCACGGCATAAAAAAATCATTTCTGTAGTCACAGGTCTGGTATCCTTTGCGCGGAACCTGCAACATCTTTGCCACTATGCACACTCCACTATTTTGGTTGACCCGTACATCATCACGGTCCTTCATTTGATAACGAAAACCGTTAATGACATAGCCAGGGAATTTCACAACATCTGGACGAGGTCCAAGGGCTATCCATTTTAAGGTGTCTGAGACTTGTTGCTCTGTTTCGACCTGATTTTTAAGAAGTTAATTTAGTCACAATTATCAAATAAGAGATATAATTATAATATGACTATAATATATGAATCATACCCTTGTACGTAACCAATCAATAAATGTACGGTTGTGCTCATCTTCCAAGAATTTTTTATTTTTCCCTTTACGAGGGTAAGCTTCTTTCAAGTACTCCTTATGCACCCTATTAAGTTATTAATAATACATCATAAACCATTTTAAAAAAATAACAGAGGAATAAACATTCATATGAAGGAGAAATTGAAAAGTGTTTACTCTATATAAGGTTGAACATCATTTATGTTATGTAACACATAAAGATGTGCCTGGTTCAAGGACACACGGTCAACTTCAATGACATTAGCTCCTCCGAAAGGTTTTTCTTCATTTCTAGCAACGGAACTCCGATTGGATCTAGATCAGTTAAGAACTCGGAACAAAACTCAATCGCCTCTTCTACAATATAACATTGGGCAATGCACCCTTCCGGTCGATTTTTGTTTCTCACATAACCCTTCAACACTCTCATGTACCTATAATATAAATCATGATAAAGTTAAAATTACCATGATGAGTACTTGCTAATGGCAGTAAATAATTAAATCGAATGTTTTAATACGCTAACCTCTCAGGTGAGTACATCCATCTAAAGAAAACCGGACCACCAAGTTCAACCTCTCTAACAAGATGCACCATCAAATGCACTATTATGTCAAAGAATGATGGTGGAATGTATTTTTCCAACAAGCATAGTGTAACCACGAGCTCCTTTTGGATTTCTTGTAGCTTCTACACATCCACAACTTTGGCAAAAATAGCATTGAAGAAGAAGCACACTCTGATAATAGCATATCTAACATGTTTTGGCAACACACCTCGTATTGAAATAGGAATAAGTTGTTGCATTAAGACATGGCAATCATGGGACTTAAGTCCATACAATTTCAAATCTTCCATTGACACACGACTTCTAAAATTTGAAGAATACACATCTGGGACCTTAAGCTCAAGCAACGATTTGCACACCATTATTTTTTCTGGTCTAGTTAACGAATAGCATGCTAGTGGTAGGTACGTCCTTGTCCCCTTAACTTGTGATGCCAATTCTTTCCTTAAACCCATTTCTACAAGGGTGCCGCATCGACGCCCAGGTGTGGTGTTAAATAAGCAAGGGTTCCCACGCTCATCTGGGCCACCGCGGGTAAAGAAGCAAGTCCAGAACTATAGGCTTAGGTTAGCAACTTGGAATATAGGAACCTTAACAAGTAAAGCTATGGAACTAGTAGACACTATGATTAGAAGGAAGGTTAATGTAGTATGTTTATAAGAAACAAAGTGGGTTGGAGAGAAAGCTAAGGAGGTAGAAAAGACCGGGTATAAGATATTCTATACAGGGAAAGATAGGCATAGAAATGGTGTCAAAATCGTGGTTGACAAGAACCTCAAGGATAAAGTTGTGACAGACACAAGGAAAGGAGACAGAATATTGCTTATCAAACTGGTAGTTGGAGTGGATATAATTAATGTGATTAGTGCATACGCGCCCCAAGTAGGATTGGATGATCACACTAAAAGACAATTCTGGGATGAGTTGGACGCTTTAATGCAAGAAATGCTAGGAAGAGATAAGATAATTGTAGGTGGAGATTTTAATGGCCATATAGGCAAAGATAGAACTGGATATGAGAGGGTGCATGGTGGGTATGGTTTTGGAGATTAGAATGAGGTAGGGGTGAGTATTTTAGATTTCGCAGTAGCATATGATCTTGTAGTAGCAAACACCTTTTTCAAAAAGAGGGAAGAACACTTGATAACCTTTAAGAGTGGATCTAATAGAAGCCAGATCGATTTGTTCCTTGTGAGAAAGGCAGACCGCTTAGCATGTAAAGACTATAAGGTCATCCCAAGAGAGAGTTTAACATCTCAACATAGACTTACTATTTTAGATATCCATATAAAAGGATAATGTCGTACTAGAAAAAACCCTATAAACCCGCGAACTAGGTGGAGAAATCTTAAAGGCGAGAAACTAGCAATATTCCAAGAGAGAATGTATACAGAAGCACCTTGGAATTTGGAAGATGGAAGCAATACTATGTGGGATAGAATGGCAGGGTGCATCACGAGAATATCGAAGGAGGTCCTCGGAGAGTCGAAGGGAAGAGGGTTAGCTTCTAAAGATACTTGGTGGTGGAATGAAGAGGTACAAACTGCAGTAAAAACCAAAAAGGATGGCTTTAAGAAGTGGCAAAATGATAGAAGTGAGGAACACTTCAAAAGCTATAAATGTGCAAATAAGGAGGTTAAAAGGACAGTTAGAGTTGCTAAAATGGAAGCCTATGACGCCTTCTACACCAAACTAGACACTAGAGAGGGAGAAAAATGTATTTATAAGCTTGCTAAGTCGAGAGAAATAAAAACAAGAGACATTAATCAGGTTAAGTGTATAAAAAGCGATGACTCTAGGGTATTAGTGAACGACGAAGAGATTAAGGAAATGTGGAAGAGCTATTTTGAGAAGTTGCTGAATGAAAAACATATGGATAACACAATGGAAGAAGAAACTGGAAGTTACGATGAAACTAGAGAATACAGATTCTATCGGAGAATAAGGAAGTTTGAGGTGGAATTTGCTTTGAAGAAGATGAAACCCAATAAGGCCTTAGGACCAGATGGGATCCCATAGTTGGAAATGCTTGGGAGATCATCATGGGATATGTACAAATGTAGTATGAACTACTTCCTAAGACATGAGCTAATTTGGAATGCATGTAAGCACCAAATCAAAGGATGGAAGTAAAAGTGTGTTTGCTATGAATAGTGGACAGAACAGTAAAATGATGTTTTGGAAATTGAAAAGAGGGGTTAGGAATGTTTTCAATGCATTATTTTTTATGGAGAACTTCCTTATTGTGTCTAGAACACAACTCAAAAAGCCAATCTTTAATAAATATCACAGATTGAGAGAAATCATATAAACAATAGAGGTTATTCAGAAATAGAGTCTGTACTGTCGACTGAAATGTTAGAAAATCTTAGAAAATGAAAACAAAAGATCTAGAGGCCCATATTATAAAGAAAGTTCCCTAAGACATTGAAGTGTAAGGTAAAAATAAGTTGGGATCACTCTTTTTGGAAAATATTTCTGTAAAACAAGTTGAAAGTCAACCTAGCTATTGTGACAGCAGAGGCAGTATGTTTGGAAGGAATGTTTGGACAAAAATGAACCCCTTTCAAGTGTTTCCAAGTCAAACCAAAAATCATGGGTGTTCTCTAATGAGTTAGGAAGACTTTTCAAGTGGTATTGCATCCATACATTGAATATTGAGTTCTAGAGAAATCTTTGAGCTCAGATCATTCACTGTTTTGACTCACTATTTTAAAGATTTTGGGAAAAACTTGAGTTTTCTTTCTTGAGAACAAAATGAGAGGTTTGAGAGGGGTTTTGAAATAGAGGTTTTGAAAGTATATTTTCAACATCAAATAGAGATTATGACCTCTTGGAATATCAACATCAAACTCATCATCAAGAACCCCTAATATTATTGGAGAGATTCACTTTTATTTTGAACATAACTTCAAGGATACCTTAGAGGTATTGAAGTTATAATCATCATCTATTAAACATGTTTTTGAGGTCAAGAGCTACTATCCATAAGGAATCACTCACCTCAAACTTCATGTCATCATTTAGATGATGAAGAATAAGTAAGTAAATAAAGAAAAATAAAAGGAAATGAGGTAAGAAGAGATGAACATATATATAAACAAGCAAGTAAATAGCAATCAATAGATGATAATCAATGTTATATTGGACTTGTAGCTTGGTGCTTCACTCATAGATATTGACATTTGGACATGGAAGTAGCTTCCTAACTCAAGAATGCTCAAGAATGGTGATTGGGGGTATTTGGAATGGGAAGTATAAGAGAGGTAATGGAAGAAAACAAGATTAAAACTCACTTTCTTATAGAAAATCAATGGGAGAAGCTCCCCTTCCTTCTTCTAAACCTATCTCTATCTCTCTTTCTCTCTACAACTTCTATGGACTTTGCACTTGCCCCCCCCCCCCCCCCCTCCAAAAAAAAAATGAAGAGCAATGGGGGGTTTATATAGGCCAATTTGGGGTGGTTTTGGGATTTAGAAAGTGCTCTCATTGGTCCCAAACATCTGTGAACATCAAACTACATCGTTTTGGTTTTTAATTAATCAAATTGGACCCCCCAAATAAATTACAAAAATGGACTCTGTGAGGGTTGAGTGCTGCCGCGGCAGTGGCCCAGTACTGCCGCGGCACTGCTCCTCAGATGCCCAGAAAATTGTATTTAGGCCCCCAGAGGTTCCGATATTGGCGAAAAGGCCCTATTTCGTCCGAAATTCACAGAAAATGCGTACAAACTCCAAACTGAGCTTTTGATATACCGTTGGAAAGGTATCGGAGTCTACTTTCTATATAAAATGTTTTGGAGTTAGGTCACTTTGAAAAGTTTTACGGTATTCGCGATAAAAGTCAATTTGCTCGCCTTTTTCACCTTCAGAAATTCATAATAAATCCGTTTTAAATCCAAAAATTATGTGCGATATACCGTTGAAAAACTATTGACCTCTAGTATCCATGAAAAATGTTTGAAAATTGTTACGATGCTCTGATTTTGAAGTCAACTTTTAGGCCAAATCGGTCAAACCTGGGATCTTCAGAAAGTTCTACTAACCTCTGGGAGCTCCCAGGAGCTGACGTTTTCGTCCGTTTTTTTTTAAAAACTCGTTTTAGTACTTTTCACATGATCTAGAATGATCTTGGAATTTTTCAGCGAATTCGGATGATTTCGGTCAAACCTTGGTCAAACTCGGTCAAACCGGTCAACGGGGACTTTCTGGGAAGTTTCGAGACTTCCACGGGTCTCTGTGAGCTAACGATTTCATCTGATTTTACTTAAAAACTCATTTTCATACTTTTCTCACGACATAGCATGTTCCTAGAACTTTTGGTCCAAATCTGGGAATTTTCGGGCTTTTAGTGTTATTTTGGTCATTCTGAGCATTTTGAGAAATAGAACTAACTTCCAGGAGTCCTTTTGAGTCTTTTTCGATCATTGTGAACCACCAAGCTATGGGTCTCCTAAATCTAATAGCCGACAAACTGGGGTGTCTACATATACTTGCTGATGTCAACTTGCACTTGCCATCGGAGAGAGATGTTTAGTTTTAGATTCCTGTTTAACTTTTGATATACTTGGTACATGGGCATATATTGCTTTCAGTCTTTGTACATTCCTATAGCGCACTCTGATGATATTGTAATAGCTCGAACTTTTGTAATATATTTAGTTTGATATTATCATTGTTCCTATTGGTAACTAACTAGTACTGTGTGGTGTGGACAATTTAGTGACACCCGTCATTTCCTATGGACCCAAAAAAGAAATTTATTTTTCTATATTTTTTTTTGTTCCGGGGCGTGACAAATACGTAGCATAATACAGGAAAGTATTTAATTTCCTTTATGGACTCGTAGGTCGTGACAAGTGAGTATGACCAATTGTCCCTACAACAAAATAACTTAAACAGCATTTCTAAAGAAAGGTTACTAATAAAACATAAGCTCCGTAATAAAAGCTTACTAAACTATTACATAAGTCCAGGTCTTAGGCACAAACGCCCTTATTCAAAACTAACATCAAGTCTATTACAACTCCAAAATAAAAGACATAGGAAAATATAAAGCAGCCTCCTGGAAAGTCACCTGCTTCTAACTAGCATAGTTGAAGTACCCTGGCTGCTCCTGACCTTGAAAATCTGGACATACAGTCCAGGACGCATCAACGCCGTCAGCTTATGCAAGCTGGTAAGCAAAATAAACATGTGCTCGCAATGTATATATAAGCATATAAACAACGGTGCAATTTACCTTTAAAAGTAATAGATTCAAGGTTCCAATTCCAACATAAGTAATGGGGGAAATAAAGTAAGCCGTAAATATGCGACCGTGCATGAACAATGTAATATCTCATCTTTCTGACTCTTTTCTCTCAACAAACTCGATTCAACAAAATCATACCTCAGATACCAGGAATAATATCCGATCGATATCCAAATCGCACTCAATACCATCGCTTCGGATACCAGGAATAATATCCGATCGATATCCGAAATGAGCGCCTTAGATACCAGGAATAATATCCGATCGATATCTAAGCCGTAACTCAATACCATCGCTTCGGATACCAGGAATAATATCTGATCGATATCCGAAACGAGAGCCTTAGATACCAGGAATAATATACGATCGATATCTAAGCCGTAACTCAATACCATCGCTTCGGATACCAGGAATAATATCCGATCGATATCCGAAACGAGCGCCCTAGATACCAGGAATAATATCCGATCGATATCTAAGCCGTAACTCAATACCATCGCTTCGGATACCAGGAATAATATCCGATCGATATCCGAAATGAGCGCCCTAGATACCTGGAATAATATCCGATCGATATCTAAGCCGTACACAACATTGTCGCCTCCAATACCAGGAATAATATCCGATCGATATTGAGGTCACACACCAGACCGCCACTCTTTACTCTTTTCACGCTTTCTCACACACATGCATGTTGACACAACCTCGACCCTAATATGTATGTCAATGTTCACAGTTTGTAGTAACAGTTATTAATCTCAAGCAGGATACTCGTTCAACATAAATCTCGGTCTTAAACATTCTTATAAGTTCAATTCCTAACAGTGAGCCTTTAAAATAATATATTTGCCAAAACAGTTCTTTAAAAACTTTCAAAACCTTTTCCAAACAGTCCCTTATACAAAAATACAAAAATTGTTCAAACTGCCCCAGGTCGCGCGAGCGAAGGGGAGCGGGTCGCGCGCGCGAATGGGCAGCGGGTGTCGCACGAGCGGGTCGCGCGCGCGAATGGGGATGGGTGTCGCTCGAGCGAGCCTCGCGCGAGCGGGTCGCGCGCGCGAGTTGTCACAGTTTCATCATCTTCTTCGTTTTTTCCCTTGTTTCTGATTTCAAACTGAAATTATACCCATTTTCAGATTCTATTCGTACCAGGACATGTGATATATGGATCTCCTCGGTTTTCCGCATAGATTAAGAATACGCGATCAATTTTAACTAATACAGATTGTATCGCTTGATTTTAATAAGCAACCTTCCCAATGCGTTCCAGGATCTCCAACAGTTTAATGAATCGAGGTGATAGCTTGCCTCTTTTCTAGCCAATTTGACAATTCCTCAAGCTGTTGAAACCTTGAGCAGCACGTGAGTTCCAACGACGAACTCTAAATCTTTGCATCACTTGTCAACATAACTCTTGTGTCGGGTCAGAGCCATCTTCATCTTCTTACGTACAAGTTGAATATTCTCGCTGGTTTCTTGTACCATATCTAGCCCAAGATGTTGATTATCTCCAACTTCACCCCAACACAGCAGCGATCGACAATGTCTTCAGTATAAAGCTTCGAACGGTGCCATTCTTATGCTCATATGGTAGCTATAGTTATAGGCGAACTCTATCAACGGTAGGTGGATCTCCTAAGAACTCTCAAAATCGATAACACAAGTGCGTAGCATATCTTCTATCACTTGATTGACTCTTTTCGTCTGTCCGTTGGTCTCCGGATAGAAAGTTGAACTCAAGTTCAGTGTAGTTCCCATTGTTGTTTGGAGACTCTTCTAAAGCTCTACTGTAAAGTGCGAATTTGAACTGATACGATAGAGATAGGTATGTCGTGCAACCTTACGACTTTTTGAATATACACTCGATTCAAGCGTCCTACTGGGTATGTCATACTGTAGGCTATGAAATGCACCTTCTTGGTAAGTTTATCCATTATTACCCAAATAGCGTCATGTTTTGCTGAGACTTCGGCAGACCTACCACGAAATCTATAGTTATGTGTTCCCACTTCCATTAGGGATTTGGCAGCGACTGTAGAAGACCAGGTGGTTTATGGATAAACGGAGCCTTACGACTTTTTGAATATACACCCAATTCACTTGCTTACAAGTTAGACACTGAGATACATGCTCAGCTACTTCTCTCTTCATTCCTTCCCATAAGAAATTTCTCTTTAAGTCCTTGTACATCTTCGTTCCTCTAGGGTGTACAGTCATTCATGACTTGTGTGCTCATCCAATATGTCTTTCTGGAGATTATCTTCGTCAGGAAGACAGAGTATTCCTTTACATCGTAAGGCTCCGTCTGAACCAATACTCTAGACCTCTGATTCTTCCACTGACATCTTGGCAAACCATAGCTTCAAATTCTCTGTCGTCTGCTGAGCCTCTATGATATAGCTGATGAGAGTAGACTATATGACAAGGCATCCAAGATGTTGTCCTTTCGTTGATTCCACTGGCCAAAGGTCAAACTCAGCTATAATTTCCAATGCTTGTCATTCTCGAATCAATAGGGCATCGATTACTAAACGAGATTGATGGCTGACAAACACTGAATATTGTACATTTATGTGCCAATATAATAGACACAATGCTCATTTAATCCCTCAAATTCCTAGTTTTACACGCATTTTTGAATTAATATAATTTAACAGTGATGTCACTCAAATGCGTGTAAAAATGTGTTTTTACATATTTTATATGTTTAGGTAAAAGTGAAGTGAAATAAAGGGAAGGAAAGAAGTAGCAACCACACTGTAGTATCTCCCATATTATTAGTCAAAAGATGAATAGTAGTGAATAGTAACCAAACAGTAATTGTACTGTTTGGTAGCTCAAAAAAAAAAAAAAAAAAAAAAAAAAAAAAGAAAGAAGTGAAAACATCCAAGCTGAAAGCTTGGATGTTGACACTATATATATAATATATATTTTTTTTGCTTTCTTCGTTTATCTCTCTCTCTTTACCTCTTTGTTTGTCTTTGCAGGATCAATTGTCAAGGGAGCTGTCAGAGGCTGAAGAAAAAAAAGACAAGCGTGGAAGAAAAAAAATGCAACGTGATGAACGCGATGACGATTCATCTTTCAAACTTCGCCTATAAATGGAAGGAAACAGCAAGCTCCAAACACCAATTCACAACACAGTTTACAATCACTGTTAGAGAGAGAATAGTTTAGGGGAGGTTATCATGTGAGCACTTTGTATTGTCCCTAGAAATAGGATACTTTAATTTTTCTTTGCCTTTTCTAGTTCTAGTAGTTGTAAAATTTTACTTTTATGTAATTGATGATTTTATGTTCAAAAATATGTAGCAAAACTTTATGTACTGTATTTCTTAAATTTAAAATATTTGTTTTCTTGTATGACCTTTGTCAATTTGTAGTAGTAAAATATTCCTATTTAAAATTAGATTTAATATTTCTAGTCTAGTAGTACTTATAGTTGTCCCCTAAAATAGTTAGAAACTCCAAATTTCCAATTTTTATAGCAATATTTTTATTCACTAGAAGATAGATTTTGCGATTAAATGTCAGATTTCTTAGCCACGTAGTTGTTGTAATCATCTACTAAAGTCCAAAAGTACATCATACCCATATCTCACTCCAAAAGTATATTTGGATTTGGTTTGGCCTTATTTGTGTTCTTGGAGTTCAACCACTGTAACCCCACAAGAATCCAAAGTCAAAGGTTTAGTATTTTATTTTTGGTTCAGTATTTTCATTTATGTATATTTTATTAGCCTAGTTGTACTAAACTTTGCTATTTTACAGATTCCACAAATTCAACCCCAGCTCATGTTAAGTAGAAAAATAATATAATAATATTATATTTCACTCTTACCTTAGTTTTACAACTTTAGTTTTAATTGAGCAGTCACTGTTTACACCTATTTAATTTATCTTTTAAATTTTATTTGGAAGACAGTTTCAATTCCAAAATGGTAGGCTAAAACTTTAATTGGGGATATGTAATAAAAACTTAGAAACCACAACTTCTGTGCACTAAACTTAAATGGGCAAATTTATCTAGATGGGTTATTTTTCCATTTATGGCCAAAAATATCTATGTATCTATAGTTTATGACCATTTAACATGTTTATATACTATGGCTATATTGAGTACATATTTGAAATAAAAAGCCTAATTATGTGGATTGTCAAACTATGCCTTTTGTCATAAAAAACACCTAGCATACTCAAACAACTCATATGACAAAGTTAATGTTACAAATATGTGTTTATATATATTTCTATCTAATAATGGATAGGCAATTATGTAGTGGCAGAGTGGTGGGGACTGGACGCCGAATAACCCACGTCCGCGGCGGGGCACGGTTCGAACCTAGCTACTGCCCAATTGCCTTTTTATTTATCTTTAAACCAAACGACGTCGTTTCATATCAAACCTGACACACTTGATATGACCCTGACTAGTGAAAGTTTATTTTTAAATAAAGAATGACTCTGCGGTCTTAAATGCCAAATGCTTTTCAAATGTACAAAAGTTGTGGGATCTAGTGTTTTTTTTTTTTTTTTTTTCGGAAAAATGGTAAATATATTCCAAAAAAAGGACTGTAGAAATGTACAAGGGGCATACCCCAGGATAAAACAATAGGCTCAATACATAAGAACATGAAGCCACCTAGCAAACAGCATACAAAAACATGGGCATGCCCTTCATGAAACAGCTAAAGGGCATCCTAGCATCCTAGCAAAACAAACACAAGAAAGGAGAAATAAAACATTACTTCCAATTACAGAGTATCCTGCCAATATTAGCATGGTGTTTCCACTTTACGCTGATTTGTGCATTAACTTGTGAAATAAGGTGATTTAGAAGAATATTTTTAGGAATGTCGATATGCTTGAATGTTCTATTATTCCTCTCTTTCCATAACCCATAAACAGCCACTCCAAGGCACAACTTAGGAATCACATGTGGGATCTAGTGTTGGTTTGCATATTCCCAATTCCTTTAAATCATTTCCCCTAGTTAATTAATATTTCCTGTTTTATAATAGTTTTGCTTAAATATCTGTATTATTTCCATCTTTCGTTATTATTAAATCTAAAAAGTTTATCTTACAAAAATTTAGCTTTTATATATTTTTCTTCTTTTTCTTACTAGTGTGTTAGTTAATTTATTTTGCACTGTTAAAATCTTTACCATAAACTGTTAAGAAAAAAAATAGGTTTAATTACTTTTATTGCAAACATATAAAAATTAGTAGTTTAGTAAAACCCCACAAAACCCATCATCTTTTATTTTCTTTTTAGTGACAAAATAGTTATATACTTAACTTTATAAAATTTTATTCCGTTCCCTGTGGGTTCGACCTGGACTTCCAGAACTTTATTACTTGTACGATCACCTACACTTGGGTGTGATAAGAAAACGCATCAATAGGATGTCGTCAAGTTTTTGGCGCCGTTGCCGGGGAACAGTTAATAAAAAATAAATAAATAAATATATAAGTTAGGTTTAAAACTATTTTTCCTATTATATCTATATCTATATCTATATCTATATGTATACCTACCTTCCAAAAAAAAAAATCTATATGTATACCTATTCTACTTTATAAATAATCTAGTTTTCTTTTTATAAAAAAAAATGATAACATAAAAAAAAAAAAAACTATATGTAATCTTTCCTTGTGAAATATATATAAATATATAAATTTATAAGTATGTACTTGTGCATCTTTTAAAAAAAAAGCATTTATATATATATAACCTATCTACTAAAAAATAAATATATAAAAAAATTAAAAAAAAAAGTTTTATTTTTACTTAGCTAATAATAATAATAATAATATTATTATCAGTTAGTTTTCACTTACTTCTTATGTCCTTAGATACTACTGAAGCTTTATATCAAGTACCACATAATTCTAATATTTCTAGTGAATCATCTAGTATACAGTTTCCTAGAATCATGGCTGAAATTGAAGGCATAGAAGGAATAGCTGATGATGCTCATAGTGAACAGGGGGAAAATATACCACAATTTGTTTTACCAGAACGTGAACAACGTTCTTTACGTGATTTATTTACCCCAGAAAGAAATATCACTCCTTCTTGCATCACTCTACCTAGACATACAGGAAATTTTCACTTTAGACATGACATGATTCCACTCTTACCAACTTTCCATGGAATGGGGTCAGAACGTGCTTATCTTCATATTCGTGAATTTGAAGAAGTTTGTAGTACGTTCTCTGATCAGAGCTGTCCTATTGAAATAATTCGTCTTAAGCTTTTTCCTTTTTCTTTAAAAGATAAAGCTAAAGCTTGGCTTTTATCTCTCCGTCCTGGATCTATAACTTCATGGCATGATATGAATGAAGCATTTCTAAAAAAATTCTATCCAAAAAATTTAACTAATAGCATGATGCGTCAAATTAAACTTTTTACTCAAAAAGATAAGGAACCATTCCCTGAAGTTTGGGAACGTTTTAAAGATCTCCTACTAGCTTGTCCACATCATGGATTTGAAAAATGGCGTTTAATTAATTTCTTTTATGAAGGATTAGAACCAAAATCAAAGAAATTAGTTGAAACTATGTGTCAAGGAGAATTTTTGAGTAAAACTGCTGACGAAGCTGAATCATATTTTGATTGGCTTAGCGAAAATGCTTCCCAGTGGGAAAAAGAAGAAATTGGTAGAACAGAAAAAGCTAAAAGTTTATACCAACTACAATCAGAAGATGAATTAACACTGAAATATGAAGAATTAGCACGAAAAGTAGAAGCTATAACAGTAGAAAAAAATAATCTACCTAAAAAGAAAAGAGAACTTTGTGACAGTTGTCATACTTTAGGACACTCTGCAAATGAATGTCCTAATAGTTCAAATTGTCAGGAAACAGCTCCAGCAGAGATAAACGCTGTGAATAATTATAGGGGTTCCCAAAACGCCTATGGTAATTCATACCAATCTAACTGGAGAAATCCTCCAAATCATATGTATACAAAAGAGGGTATTCTACAATTTCAAACTCAACACCAACCTCCTCAAAATAATCAATATTTACCTCCTCCGCCTCAATTTCAACAAACACAAAATACATATCCTAATTCACAACAAAATTCTAATGTTTATGTGCCTCCGCACAAGAAAGTGCAAGAAGAGCCTTTACAGTCTATGATTTAACAATTAATACAAATCATGGGAAAACTACAAACATCTGTTAATAGGATTAACAATCAACACGATTCTAAAGGAAAAGGCATTTTTCCTGCCCAACCACAACCTAATCCAAGGGGACAACCACAAGGTGATCCCTCAACTTCTGGTAATAATCAACATGAACAAGTAAACGCTATAACTGTACTAAGAAGTGGTAAGGCTGTTGGACAAGAAATTTCACATTCTTTAGAAGAAATTGAGCATACAAATAAGAAAGATAATATGATAGAAATCGAGGAAGAAATAAATGAAGATAAAATTACTGATGAAGTTGAAGTTCAAACCCTTGAAAAACAACAAATTTCTCAAGAAATTGAAACATCTGATTTACCAGTGGAAAAAGAAACAGAGGAAACTCCTGAATACTCTCCTCAAATTCCTTATCCACAACGTTTAAGAAAACACCAAAATGATAAGAATCAGGAATATTTAGAATTATTTAAACAAGTACATATTAATATTCCTCTCTTAGATGCAATTAATCAAGTACCTGCTTATGCAAAATTCTTAAAAGATTTATGTACTGTCAAACGTAAGCAAAATGTACGAAAGGATGCGTATTCTGCTGACTTCGTTGAAGAAATTAATTCCATCGTACAACATAATTTACCAACAAAATTTAAAGATCCAGGTACACCAACAATATCGTGTATTATTGGAAATCACAAAATTAATCACGCACTCCTTGACTTAGGAGCTAGTGTGAACTTGCTTCCTTATTCTGTTTATCAAGAACTTGGATTAGGTGAGCTAAAGCCTACTCGCATGGTATTACAACTTGCTGATAGATCTACAAAATACCCGCGAGGAATTCTGGAAGATGTTCTTGTCAAAGTTGAAAATTTTATTTTCCCAGTAGATTTTGTCATCCTTGATACAGAACCAGTATTAGATACTAATGTGCAAATACCAGTCATTTTTGGAAGGCCCTTCTTGGCTACCATTGATGCCACTATTCGAATCCGCAGTGGTATGATGACTGTAGTATTTGGAAATATGACTTTAAATATTAAAGTTTTTTCTAATCCACAACATCAAGAAGAAGATGAGAATATTGAAGAAGTTCATGCTATTGAATCTCTATCACGAGAATATTTTAACTTGACTTGTTACAATGATCCAGTAGAATCTGTTATTAATAACTCTATTCAGAAGCTAGACAATAATAATCTACAAGAACATCTTATGAGTCAAGTATGTTTTAATGAAGATTCAACAGAAGAAATAATTCAAGAAGCAATGTGGACCACATATTTTGAACCTTTACCACCAAAGACTACATTAACACTTCCATCTAATTTACAAACTCCACAGTTGGAATTAAAAGAACTCCCTAAAGAGCTTAAATATGCTTTCCTTAATAATAATAATACTTATCCCGTAATAATATCATCTCTTCTAGACTCTAGTCAAGAAAATAAACTCATTAGTATGCTTCAGAAGCATAAAAGTGACATTGGTTGGAGTATAGCAAATTTAAAAGGAATAAGCCCTTCAATATGCACTCACAATATATATCTTGAAGATAATGCTAAAACCTCAAGAAAAATGCAAAGAAGACTTAATCCGATTATGCAGGAAGTAGTTAAGAAGGAAGTTCTCAAGCTACTCGACATGGGCATTATATATTCAATATCCGATAGTAAATGGGTAAGTCCAACACAAGTTGTGCCGAAGAAAGCAAGAATTACAGTTGTTCCAAATTCAAAGGGAGAATTAATTCCCACTCATGTCACTACTGGATGGCGTGTATGCATAGACTACAGAAAACTCAATGCTGTAACTCGTAAGGATCACTTTCCTTTACCTTTTATGGATCAAATGTTAGAAAGAATAGCGGGTCATAAGTATTACTGTTTTCTAGATGGTTATAGTGGTTACAATCAAATAGAGATTGCACCAGAAGATCAGGAAAAAACTACTTTCACATGTCCATTTGGAACTTTTGCCTATCGCCGAATGCCCTTTGGTCTTTGCAATGCACCTGCGACTTTTCAAAGGTGTATGCTAAGTATTTTCAACGATATGGTAGAAAAGAATTTAGAAGTCTTTATGGATGATTTTTCAATTTTTGGCAAAACCTATGATGATTGCCTTAGCAATCTTCAAAAAGTTCTTCAAAGATGTGAAGAAAAAAGTTTAGTTTTAAATTGGGAAAAATGTCATTTTATGGTCACTAAAGGTATTGTCTTAGGACACATTATTTCTGAAAATGGGATACAAGTAGACAAGGCTAAAATAGATCTTATCGCTAATTTACCCATTCCCAAGACTGTAAAAGACATCCGTTCATTCTTAGGATATGCAGGTTTTTATCGCCAATTCATAAAAAATTTCAGTACTATTTCCAGACCTTTATGTCAATTATTGGCCAAAGACACACCTTTTGAATGGACTAAAGAACGTCAAAACTCCTTTGAGCAATTAAAAGAGCATCTCACTACTGCACCTATTATGCAATCTCCTGATTGGAGTTTACCATTTGAATTAATGTGTGATGCTAGCGACTTTGCCATTGGAGCTGTCCTAGGGCAGAGAAAGGATAAAAAGACATCAGTTATATACTACGCCAGTAGAACTCTGGATAGTGCTCAAATGAACTACTCAACTACTGAAAAAGAATTGCTAGCTGTAGTATTCGCCCTTAATAAATTTAGGCAATACTTGATTGGTTCCCCTATTGTCTGTTTTACTGACCACTCAGCTCTTAAATACCTACTTTCAAAGAAAGACAGTAAGCCTAGGCTTATTAGGTGGATACTCCTACTACAGGAATTTAATTTAATAATTAAAGACAAAAAAGGAGTAGAAAATGTGGTAGCTGATCACTTATCCCGTCTCACTTTTGAAGACAATACTAGTGAACCCTTACCTATTCAAGACTCTTTTCCTGATGAACAGTTATTTTCTGTGACTTCTCTACCATGGTATGCTGATCTTGTTAATTATTTAGTCACTGGAAAAATACCAAGCAATTGGTCATCATCAGATAAAAAGAGATTTCTAGCTATTGCTAGGCATTTCTACTTTGATGACCCATATCTGTTTAAATATTGTGCCGATCAGGTAATTAGGAAATGTGTTCCTAATGAAGAAATCGAAAATGTACTTTTCATGTGTCATTCGTCCTTTTGTGGGGGACATTTTTCATCTCGAGTAACTGCCATGAAAATTTTACAAAGCGGTTTATATTGGCCAACTCTATTTAAAGATTCATATTTATATTGTAAGGCTTGTAGCCGCTGCCAAATGTTGGGCAGTATTACGAAAAGAAATCAAATGCCAATGACCCCTATAATTACAATTGAAATATTTGATTGTTGGGGCATTGACTTTATGGGACCTTTTCCTCCATCTTGCCAATATGAATATATTTTATTAGCAGTCGAATATGTTTCAAAATGGGTAGAAGCTATTCCTACAAGAAAGAATGATCACCGTATAGTTATTGCATTTTTAAAAGATAATATACTTTCTCGATTTGGAACTCCAAAAGCAATAATAAGTGATCAAGGAACTCATTTCTGTAACAAGCCATTTGAAAAATTAATGAAAAGATATGGAGTGACCCATAAGATGTCAACTGCATACCATCCACAAACAAATGGACAAGCTGAATTAGCTAATAGGCAAATTAAGCATATTCTCGAAAAAACTGTTGATTCTAATCGTAAAGACTGGTCTTCAAAATTAACAGATGCTTTGTGGGCATATAGAACTGCTTATAAAACCCATTTAGGGATGTCTCCATATAGACTTGTCTATGGAAAAGCTTGTCAACTACCAGTAGAATTAGAACATAAAGTATATTGGGCTACTAGAACTTTAAATTGTAATATTGAAGAGGGAGGAATTTTAAGAAAATTACAATTAAGTGAGCTTGAAGAAATTCGTAAAGACGCATATGATAATGCTCGAATTCATCAAGCAAGAACTAAAATGTATCATAATAAGAATCTTTTGCACAAAAGATTTACCCTCGCGCAAAAAGTTCTATTATATGACTCAAGACTACATCTTTTTAGAGGAAAGATGAAATCTCGATGGACTGGTCCATATATTGTAAAAAAATGTTTATCCTTATGGAACTGTCGAGATTGAGGACCCTAAAGATGGAAATACATTTAAAGTTAATGGACATAGATTAAAGCCATTTTTAGAAGGATTTGAACCTGAGTTGGAGTCCATTCCTTTGGAGGACCCTAACTATAATGTTGTATAATATCTTAAAACATAATTGGTATAGGACATAGTGTATCAGAGCATTTATAGTTTTATAAGTCCTATACTCTTAATTAGATAACTTTTTATATATAAGTTAATTTGGTAATTATTATTCTATCATTTCTTTTTGTATTTCTTTTTATAACAGGTGTTATCCTTAGCTTCTTTTTCTCATTTCACTCATTGAGGACAATGTCAGACTCAGTTGGGGGGGACGGTTTCACGATTAACACCTGTTTATTTATTTTATCTTTATTTCATAAAAAAAAAAAAAAAAATTTAGTTTCTTTAGAGAGAGATACATTGAAAAAGAGAAAATGACTTTATATAGGGCTTTGAACCCTAAAAACTTTTCCCTATCTCTCTTTTTCCTTTCCTTTTCTTCTTCCTCTCTTTTCTCTCGCCGCGATCTCTCTCTCTCATTCTCTGCAACTCTCTCACTCTCTTCCCCCAATCTCTCGATCTCTCTCAATCTCTCATTTTTTTTAATTTTCTTCGATCCAAAATCAAGATCCACTCTACTGATTACTAAAGGTAAGATCTATAATCCAGAGAAAAGCTTGATTTTGATTTTATTCTCTATTTTTCCGATTCAGCTTATATTTTTATTTTTATTTTAGATTTTTTTTTTCTCTCTTTTCCATTATCTAACAAAAATGACATCCATAAGTTGTAGGTACCCACGCACCAAAGAAGCTTGGAAATATCACTCGATCCACGACGCTACCAGGTTTTCAGATTTTCAAAGAGACAGGTGATATTTTTCCATTTCTTTGTAAAAAAAATGGACGACGCGCTAGTTATTGGTCTTCTGGATTTTGAACTTTATCTTGTTATTATCCTAGTTCTTGCTATGTTAGTGTTGCGGTGCCCTTGTTAAAAAAAAAAAAAAGAGAGAGAGAGAGAGAAAAATATAACTGTCTTTTCTTAGTTTTCTGTTTTAAAAAAAAAAAAAAAAAGCATGACTCAGAAGCCAAAATTTTTATAATATTTGAAGTTTATGTCATAATTCTTCTTATTACTATTATTGTAATGATGCATTGTCTTAAACTTTGTTAAAAAAAAAAAAAAAAAGAGAGGGAAAAATGTAGTTTTTCTTTTTGTGTGTTCTAGTTTTTTGTTATTAAAAAAAAAAATGTAGTTTTCTAGTTTTTTTTTTTTTTTTTTTTAAAAAGAATTTTTTTTAGTTTCTGAATGTATATATTTTTCTTAAATATTTTTTAAATAAAATTCTCACCCACCCCCTCTAAGCTCTCTTTAATTAGATCTTAGTTGATAGTTGGAAGGAGTGGAGGGTTAAGTCTAGCCTCTCTTGTTGGCTGAGAGTATAAAAAATGGATCCAATAGTCGATGACCAGACGTTAATGGGTCGCTCACTTGTTTCTGAGCAGAAGAAACCCTTTGCTGGCACTAGCCTTTATGCCATCAAAAGGAAAGCTAAAAGGTTAGGATGGTGTTTGAATTGTTATAGAGAAGAATGTCCTGGTTTAGTTGCTCATAATGGCACATCTTTTAAAGTTTACTACTGTTACAAAAGACAATTCAAATCAAAACAAAAGAAAATTTTGGTTGAGAAAGAGGACTGGATCCTTTGATACCCAAATAAATTTTGTTTTCCCATCCCCCATTTCTTTTTATTTTTATTTTTAGTTTTTGTACAATCAATAATTTTTAGTTAGGTCAGACTTTAAAATGATCCTACGTGTACATTTGGTTTTCATTAGCTGGTTCGATAGGAGTAATTTGCATGATCCAAGCATCACCAGATATGTCTAGTGCGGTGAATGTCCCTAGAAGTAGCGAAAAACTAAGTAAAGTCAGAGTTATCTCCTAGCCTCTTATTGATGTTTTTAGCTTGCTAGTGGTTCTAGACTCATCTCTTTTACTAGAGGTGGATGGGTAAGCATGACAACTTGGACGCTCCGGATTGCGTAGCCTCTTTCGTATAGGTGCAGAGGATACTAGTTGCACCATATATGTATCCAACTTAGTGGATATGCTTAGGATTTTTCAGAAGTTTTTCTTTTACTTTATATAAGATAAATTTGATACGTTAATGTTATTTTGGGTATGTTAATAGCATACAACACATTGTCACATGTTTTACTATTTTCAAATGCTAGAAACTCTTTAAACATTAAACATTTTGAAACAGTGTGAAAATATTTACTGAATCTAAATGGATGAGTAAGCATAAACTATGCAGTTTAAAAATAAGTAGTGGAAACTAATTAACCCATGTGAGCTTTTGTGCTAATCTTCTTTTATGAGGGTTACTATTCTTTTCAGTCTCATTTTATTCTCTTTATCATATCACTCGTTGAGAGTCTCATTATTTTCTTTTTCTTTGACTGATCATTAGAAGAGAACGTTCAGGATTTACCATTAGAACGTCTAAATTGCTTAAATGAACAAAGTCAATCTATTTTTAAAATGATTTAGGCCATCTTTTCTTTCAAATGCACCCCCTTCACCTAATATTACCTTATTCTCAGTTCTATCCAAATCATACCTTGCTCCACGTGGGAGTACAAACCTCACTTCTATATCCAGGTATGTGATTGGACTGTATTAATATTATAAGAAGTGGTAAAGAAAGAAAGGAGTTGATTTTAAAAAAAAAAAAAAAAAACGAAAAAAAAAAATGAGAAATTTAAAAAAAAAAAAAAAAAAATGTACATATGATAAAAAGAAGAAGAAAAAGAAGAGGTTGGAATGAATTGCGCAAACACTCCAATCACATGCTTAGAACAAATACACCCCAAATCTCCTACTCATCTTAACTTCTAACCTACCAATCAAAGTCCTAATGATTTAAAAGAAATTGATTTTTAAATTTAAGTGATAAGGATGTTCTCCACGGTAGATCGCTCTTCTAATGTTAAGTATTCTTTCATGAGACTTACTGTACTCCAAATGCCTATATATTGAGTCATCAAAATGGAAGCAATTCCTCTATCTTTGCTTCCCTACCAAGTGAGATGTTCTCTACACCGGTTTCTGAGAGTTTCTCCTTAAAAAAGTGAAATCCTAGTGAGATTTGAGTTAAAACTACAAGTTTTATGACTGCTATTGACTATGTAAACTTTGAAATTAAGATCAGTTGCTTGATTTTTCAAGTACACACTGTGAGTTTAAAGAGTATAAAAAATGCTACCATTGACAAAACTGTGAGTATATGTGTTGCATTACTATTACATACTTGGAAATTTCATTTTATTGCCAAATTTAATCTTATCTGTTGTAAAAGGAGAAAATCTACCTTTATTTTTATTTCATTTTATTTTTACATTAAAAAAAAAAAAATTTTAAAAGAATTTTGTGGGTATATTCACTGCAAACCCTCACGAGACAACACTCGTCCACTAGGGATAACCTAGGGGTTTAACGGCTTTGTTGCATACGCTAAATGCAATCGCGATTCCTGCGACAGTGAGTTAGTTAATTTTTATTTTCCTTAGTTTATTCCTACTCTTTAATAAAATTTCTAGAACAATTTCTCTTTCACTTCATTGCTAGGGACTAGCAATAAGCTAGTTGAGGGGTGTGACAAACACTGAATATTGTACATTTATGTGCCAATATAATAGACACAATGCTCATTTAATCTCTCAAATTCCTAGTTTTACACGCATATTTGAATTAATATAATTTAACAGTGATGTCACTCAAATGCGTGTAAAAATATGTTTTTACATATTTTATATGTTTAGGTAAAAGTGAAGTGAAATAAAGGGAAAGAAAGAAGTAGCAACCACACTGTAGTATCTCCCATATTATTAGTCAAAAGATGAATAGTAGTGAATAGTAACCAAACAGTAATTGTACTGTTTGGTAGCTCAAAAAAAAAAAAAAAAAAAGAAAGAAGTGAAAACATCCAAGCTGAAAGCTTGGATGTTGACACTATATATATAATATATATTTTTTTTGCTTTCTTCGTTTATCTCTCTCTCTTTACCTCTTTGTTTGTCTTTGCAAGATCAATTGTCAAGGGAGCTGTCAGAGGCTGAAGAAAAAAAAGACAAGCGTGGAAGAAAAAAAAATGCAACGTGATGAACGCGATGACGATTCATCTTTCAAACTTCGCCTATAAATGGAAGGAAACAGCAAGCTCCAAACACCAATTCACAACACAGTTTACAATCACTGTTAGAGAGAGAATAGTTTAGGGGAGGTTATCATGTGAGCACTTTGTATTGTCCCTAGAAATAGGATACTTTAATTTTTCTTTGCCTTTTCTAGTTCTAGTAGTTGTAAAATTTTACTTTTATGTAATTGATGATTTTATGTTCAAAAATATGTAGCAAAACTTTATGTACTGTATTTCTTAAATTTAAAATATTTGTTTTCTTGTATGACCTTTGTCAATTTGTAGTAGTAAAATATTCCTATTTAAAATTAGATTTAATATTTCTAGTCTAGTAGTACTTATAGTTGTCCCCTAAAATAGTTAGAAACTCCAAATTTCCAATTTTTATAGAAATATTTTTATTCACTAGAAGATAGATTTTGCGATTAAATGTCAGATTTCTTAGCCACGTAGTTGTTGTAATCATCTACTAAAGTCCAAAAGTACATCATACCCATATCTCACTCCAAAAGTATATTTGGATTTGGTTTGGCCTTATTTGTGTTCTTGGAGTTCAACCACTGTGACCCCACAAGAATCCAAAGTCAAAGGTTTAGTATTTTATTTTTGGTTCAGTATTTCCATTTATGTATATTTTATTAGCCTAGTTGTACTAAACTTTGCTATTTTGCAGATTCCACAAATTCAACCCCAGCTCATGTTAAGTAGAAAAATAATATAATAATATTATATTTCACTCTTACCTTAGTTTTACAACTTTAGTTTTAATTGAGCAGTCACTGTTTACACCTATTTAATTTATCTTTTAAATTTTATTTGGAAGACAGTTTCAATTCCAAAATGGTAGGCTAAAACTTTAATTGGGGATATGTAATAAAAACTTAGAAACCACAACTTCTGTGCACTAATCTTAAATGGGCAAATTTATCTAGATGGGTTATTTTTCCATTTATGGCCAAAAATATCTATGTATCTATAGTTTATGACCATTTAACATGTTTATATACTATGGCTATATTGAGTACATATTTGAAATAAAAAGCCTAATTATGTGGATTGTCAAACTATGCCTTTTGTCATAAAAAACACCTAGCATACTCAAACAACTCATATGACAAAGTTAATGTTACAAATATGTGTTTATATATATTTCTATCCAATAATAGATAGACAATTGTGTAGTGGCAGAGTGGTGGGGACTGGACGCCGAATAACCCACGTCCGCGGCGGGGCACGGTTCGAACCTGGCTACTGCCCAATTGCCTTTTTATTTATCTTTAAACCAACGACGTCGTTTCATATCAAACCTGACACACTTGATATGACCCTGACTAGTGAAAGTTTATTTTTAAATAAAGAATGACTCTGCGGTCTTAAATGCCAAATGCTTTTCAAATGTACAAAAGTTGTGGGATCTAGTGTTGGTTTGCATATTCCCAATTCCTTTAAATCATTTCCCCTAGTTAATTAATATTTCCTGTTTTATAATAGTTTTGCTTAAATATTTGTATTATTTCCATCTTTCGTTATTATTAAATCTAAAAAGTTTATCTTACAAAAATTTAGCTTTTATATATTTTTCTTCCTTTTCTTACTAGTATGTTAGTTAATTTATTTTGCACTGTTAAAATCTTTACCATAAACTGTTAAGAAAAAAAATAGGTTTAATTACTTTTATTGCAAACATATAAAAATTAGTAGTTTAGTAAAACCCCACAAAAACCCATCATCTTTTATTTTCTTTTTAGTGACAAAATAGTTATATACTTAACTTTATAAAATTTTATTCCGTTCCCTGTGGGTTCGACCTGGACTTCCAGAACTTTATTATTTGTACGATCACCTACACTTGGGTGTGATAAGAAAACGCGTCAATAGGATGTCGTCAATGGCGCAAAGCATCGGCTACCACATTCGCTTTACCCGGATGGTATTGCAAAGAGAAGTCATAGTCCTTGAGTAACTCCATCCATCTTCATTGTCGCATATTCTGTCACGCCCCGACGTAGCATAATTCAGGAAAGCATTTAATTTCCTTTATGGACTCGTAGGTCGTGACAAGTGAGTATGACCAATTGTCCCTGCAACAAATAACTTAACAACATTTCTAAAAGAAAGGATACTAATAAACATAAGCTCCGAAATTTAAAACTTGCTAAACTATTACATAAGTCAAAGTCTTAGGCACAAAACGCCCTTATTTCAAAGCTATTCTCCAGTCTATTACAACTTCAGAAATGAAAGACATAGGAAAATAATAAGCAGCCTCCTGGAAAGTTTCCTGCCTCTAACTAGCATAGTCGAAGTACCCTGGCTGCTCCTGCCCCTGAAAATCTGGACATACAGTCCAGGACGCATCAACGCCGTCAGCTTATGAAAGCTGGTGAATAAAATAAACAAATGCTCGCAATGTATATATAAGCAAATAAACAACGGTACCATTTAACTTTAACAGTAATATATTCAAGGTTCCAATTCCAACATAATTCACGGGGGAATATAGTAAGAAATAAATACGCAATTGTACATAAATTGTGAAACATCTTATTTTGCCAATTCTTTTCTTTAGAACAATCCAATTAAATCAACACATCATTTCAGCTACCAGGAGTAATAAGTATTCAGTCATCCAATTCACACGCTACACTATCGCCTCCAATACCAGGAATACTATCCGATCGGTATTGAAGTCACACACCACACTACTGCCTCAGATACCAGGAATACTATCCGATCGATATCTAGACCAATCACAACCAACCATCACTCCGGATATCAGGAATACTATCCGATCAATATCCGAAACGCGCGCCTTAGATACCAGGAATACTATCCGATCGATATCTAAGTCGTACACAACACTATCACCATCGCTTCGGATATCAGGAATACTATCCGATCAATATCCGAAACGCGCGCCTTAGATACCAGGAATACTATCCGATCAATATCTAAGTCGTAAACAACACTGTCGCCTCCAATACCAGGAATACTATCCGATCGATATTGAGGTCGCACACCAAACCGCCACCCTTTACTCTTTTTACACTTTATTCCACACATGCATGTTGACACAACCTCGACCCTAATATGTATGTCAATGTTCCATAAGTAACACCATTACTTACCCACAAAACCGGATAATCGTACGAGCATAAATTTCGGTCTAAGTTGTTCTTGTTCGTACAATTCTTAAAACATAGACCTTTAAAACAATATTTTTGCCAAACTGTTCTTTAAAAACTTTTAAAACATTTTCCAAACAGTCCCTAATAAGAAGACACAGAAACTGCTCAAACTGCCAGGTCGCGCGAGCGAAGGTGAGGTGATGTCGCGCGCGCGGGTCGCGCGAGCGAAGGGGAAGGCCGGATCGCGCGAGCGGGTCGCGCGAGCGGAGGGGCAGGACAGGTCGCGCGAGCGGACCGCGCGAGCGAGCCTCGCGCGAGCGGGTCGCGCGCGCGAGTTCTTGCAGAATGTCGTCTTCTTCGTTTTCTCCCCTGTTTTCAATTTCTGGACTAAAATTTACCCATTTTCAGAATCTGTTCGTACTAGGACATGTAATATATGAATCTCTTCGGTTTTCCGCGTAGATTACGAATACGCGATCAATTTTAACCAATACGGATTATATCTCTAAATATTCGCGATAAAAGTAAGGGTGTCAAAACTTTAAATCAACCGTTCGTCGCGATATGGATGAATTACTGCGTAGGATTCGAACCGTAGTCTATTGGGACTAGGATCTTTCATAATCAATTCACGGAATTGAATTTGGTTGAGTTTGACAAAACTCCAATTTTAAGCTTCAATGGTGTATCACATATATATACACATATACACACCTATATATACTGCAATACATATATATATACATTGAGAGTGAGTTTAATTTACTCACAGAGGTTAATTACACAGAGAATTGAGACCGAGAGTTTCCGCCGTCGAATTCCGTCGTCCAACTCTACTCCTCCGTTCTTGATATTTAGATGAATATATATATATCTATGTATGTGTATATACTGAATATATATGTATATATAAACTGTATGTGTGTGTGTTGTGTGATTTTGAGAGAGCAAGAGAGTGATTGAGAGAATTTAGAGGGAGATTGAGAGAGAATGAGAGAAATAGAGAGACTGTCATTGAGAGAGAGAAACCAACGTATATATATATATATATATATAAACCCACTGATTGGGCTCCAAGCAAGGCCATAAGAAACGCACGGTGTGGTCGAGCTCACGTGCTCCCACACCCAAAACGCGCTAAGGATGCAGATTAAATCATCAACTGGTATTTTACGGTTGATATAAAAGTACTGAAAATTATATTTTTGCGTAGGAATAATTTCCCGGTTTGTACAAAAATATAGATATCGTTTTTGAAACCATAGAAAGTATTTTGGAAATTACAGTTTGACCCCAGATATATATATCAAATGGAAATCAAATCAAATACTCATAGGAATGAAATGCAATATTTATTTATTAATGAAAATAAAAATACAGGGTGTTACATATTCAACTCCTTTTGAGAGAACATATTCCTCAAACTCTTATAATCCAAGAATAGATCAAACTTTTCTCCATACAAATAACGCCTCCAAATCTTCAATGCGAATACTATTGCTGCTAATTCCAAATAGTACGTAGGATAGTTCTTCCCATGTGCCTTCAACTGTCTCGACCCATACGTAATAACATTCCCATCTTGCATGAGCACACAACCAAGTCCCTGGTGTGATGCATCACTGCAGATTATACACCTTTTTATACTTTTAGGTATCGTTAGTACTGGTGCAGAGGTTAATCTTTCCTTTAACTCCTGAAATGCACCCTCTCGCTTATTTGTCCATTCATACTTCGTTTCTTTTCTTGTCAAATTCGTCAAAGGTCCTACAATATGGAGAATCCTTCTATGAATCTTCGATAGTATCCTATTAGACCAAGAAAACTTCTAACTTCCGTTACATTGGTCGGCCGCTCTAGCTTCTTCCTGACAAATTCTTCTTCAGGAATAACCATTTTGCATTGGAACTTCAACTTCTTGAAATGCTTGATAAAGTCCTTAGTTGACTCCCCACTCTACTGGTGTAATTTGGAGAGGTTAGTAATGGATACTTCAGGCTCGGTCCTATAGAACTGGCAGTGAAACATTTCTTCCATCTGCTGCCAATTTTGGACTGAGTCCTGTGGCAGATTGACATACCATGTGGTCGGTTGGCTGTATCATATTATTAGTGTAGGGAAGATGTCTGGCAACGATTCTGTGCAAGAGCATTGGCAGATTGCCAATTGAGAGTTGCTTCAGCAGCAGATATTGGTTTCTTTGTTCCATCTAGATTAATGACAGTTGGAGCAGGTTTATATAATCACACAGAAGGAGGGAGGTTCCAGGTCTGAAGAGTAAAGAGTAAGATGAAGAGCTAAGAGAGCTTCCAGGTCTGAAGAGTAAAGAGTAAGATGAAGAGCTAAGAGAGCTGATCTTATTCAACTTCCAAACCTCTGCCTCTTCTTAGATGGTAACTACCCTTTTTATAGAGCCAAAGGGAGTACCTTCAAAGAATAAAATGCAGGATACAGACAACTTACACTAGTCCACACTGTTATAACATGTGAATAAAGGTACAGACAGCTCTTACTATTTCACACTATTTTACACTGCTTCAAACACGTGAATAAAGGTACAGACAGCTCTTACTATTTCACACTATTTTACACTACTTCAAACACGTGAAAAAAGTACAGATAGCTCTTACTATTTCACACCATTTTACACTGCTTCAAACTTGCATTATCAATCTGTGTTACTATCTGATGTATCTGGCTCCCATGGGGTTCCTGTTCGGCGTCTGGTGGGGTAGAGGAGCAGGTGGACTCTATACATTGGATGATCTGGATGTGACATGTCCCAACCATATTGGTCATGGAAATCTGCAAGGATACTGCGAAATAATTTACAGTAATCCAGGGGATATAAGCCAATGTTGTGCCATGTGCAGGTATCTTTATGTAATAATCCTGATGGAACACTTGTTGGTTTATCTGATTTATAAGGCAGAGTTGGGTTTGTAAAAAATGGAATGTGAATCCATTTTCGAAAGCAAGGGGGTCGTTAACTCCTGTGAAGACACCTGTAGTGGGAATTTTGTGAACAATGGTTTCTCCTAGTGGGGATGTTTCCAGATGTTCCCTGAAAGAAAAAAAGGATAATACAATGTTTCCATGAATTCTGGCGCAAGAGGTTTTGCCAATATGGAAAATCTCCAAATAACAAAAACCACTTGGCAAGGCGAAAGGACTTTTGTGAAACTTCTGGGTAGAGCATATGGGATTGGGCAAAATACCGGAGCAAAAGACATTTGTTGAACACAATGCCAGCAGTGTAAAGGTTTGCCAAATACCATAGGAGTAAATAGGCTTCAATGGGGAAACTATGCTGGAAAACATGGTTAAAATGTAGTAAGGTCAAGAAAGGATAAACAGGTTAAAAAGGAATAGAAAGTAATGGTCCCGTATCTAGCCCATATCTGGAGACATAAAGTTTAAGGAAAGAGTGAAGGCTTTCAGTGCTGCGGGTGTGAGGGTAGCTTCTAACAGAGAATTTTGGATATGGATAGGCATGGTTAAAACAAAAGTTTCGATACTTTTTTGTTCTGGAGGAGTGGAAGGTAGTCCAGATGATTCACCATATTCAAAAACCCCAATGAGAGGGAAAAAAGGAATGGAAATGGGATTAATCTCTTTTTTGAGTCGGGAAAGGAAATCTGGAAGGGTATTATTTTTCCCTTTGATATGCACAGTTTCAAAGCTCCATTGAGAGGACCATTTTGCCCATCGGAGTAGCTGGGTGGGAAGAAGGGCTTTTTGTTTAAATTTGAGCATCTGGGGAAACCTCATGAGGTCTGTTTCAATGAGAAAATGATGACCAATGAGATGAAATTTGAACTTGTCAATTGCTTTCATGATAGCCCAAATTTCTTTGTAAGTGGAATGGTAATGCAATTCAGCCGGGGTGAAAGCTCCACTTTTGTATCCACAAATACTCCTGGTCCTATCTGCTTCTTGTTGTAATAACACTGCTCCCCAATACAAGTCAGAAGCGACTGTTTACAAAATTCTTTTCCCACTGGATGGAATTTTCAGAGGGGGAAGAGTATGAGCCACCTGTTTGAGTGCTTTTACTGCCTGTGTGGATTCAGAAAACCAAGGGGGAGCGTTCTTTTTTAGAAGCAAGGAAAGTGTGTGTCTGTGCTTGGAAAGGTAGGGAATGAAGTCTGCCATATAATTGACGATTCCAAGAAACTGCTGGATTTGTTTCATTGATAGATTGGAATCAGGGAAATGCTCAAGCTGGCTGGCGATGTGAGGCTGTAGAGTATACTTTCCTTTGGAGATGTTCAGACCCAAAAAATTGACTTAGGATACTCCAATCACCATCTTTTTCTGGGATAACATTATGCCATATTTACGGACCAAAGAATGGAACTTGTGCAGGAGTAAGGCATGAGAATCTGGGTTTGGAGAGAATAGGAGAATGTCATCAATATAGATTAGGGTAGAGGAGAGAATGGGCTCGAAGATTCGGATCATGGCTTTCTGGAAGAGTGAAGGGGCAGTTTTGAGGCCAAAGGGCATAACTGTCCAATGAAAGTGGTGGTCTGGGAGACAGAACCCTGTTTTTGGTCGTTCTTCCGGATGGATCCCAAGTTGCCAAAAACCCGCTTTGAGGTCAAATTTTGAAAAAATTTGGGCTTGGGTTAGTTGGCCAAGAAGATTGTGACATCGGGGAAGTGGGAACTTGTCATCATGGAGGAAATGATTGAGGGGTTGATAATTTATGACAAGTCGCAATTTGCCACGAACTTGTTATGCTCTTTTGTTAACATAGAAAGCTTCGCATGCCCATTGGGAGGTAGTGTTTTCAATGAGGCCTTCTTTTTGTAATTGAGCAACTTCAGCTAGAGCAAGTTGGTAATGATTCAGATTCATTCCTTGATGCCTGGCTTTGGTTGGATTGATGTCTTCATTTTTTTAAAGGGGAGGGATATGAAGAAATCTGGGTTGGTCCATAAAGGATGGGGGCATTTGGAAAGAAATTCAGAATGGGTTTCTGCACAAGAATGGGTAATGATTTCTTGTTGGATGGGCAGGAAGGTTTCCAAAGTAAAGAGATTGGGTTGGGATGTCCATGGTAGAAAGAAGTTCTTGTATATGAGTTCTTTGGGTACCCATGTCACCTTTGTGAGCGATTGGAGTATGTCAAAGCCAATTAAGTGGTCTTTACCAGGAAGGTCTGAACCATAAACACAGTGTTTAATGGAATATCTTGGGAACAGTTGGATGATGATAGGTTTACTGATGAGAGTGATCACAAAATTTTCGCCATTGGCAGCCTTGAATGGTTTAAAACATGTTTGCCAGTGGGATCGAGAAAGGATAGAGGGATTGATGATAAAGGCTGCTACTCCAGTATCGAAGAAGGCAATGATGGAGATTGGTTTGTCATACTTTGTAGGGACAAGTGTGACCTTAGCAAGAGGCTGAACAAGAGTGATGGAATCTGGGGAGATGTAATGGATGTCGTGGTAGTCATCAACATCAAAAAGGTCAGTATTTTCGTCTGGGCTGAATGCCACCCCAGTCAAGGAGTTTGGGAAAAACCTCATCTTGAAGTCATCATTACCCCAAAGATGACCACATTGAATAATAGAACGACCAATATGCTTAATCGTCGATTGTTCACCGTCCCTAGTAAAAAGAGTGAAATTAGGGACCTTCATCAAGTGTTTGTACAAACTAGCTTTTGAACCCGTGCAATGCACGAGAGAAATTATTGAAACAAATT
Source organism: Hydrangea macrophylla (assembly GCA_033977485.1). Lineage (NCBI taxonomy): Eukaryota > Viridiplantae > Streptophyta > Magnoliopsida > Cornales > Hydrangeaceae > Hydrangea > Hydrangea macrophylla. The sequence goes on from CM066989.1 coordinate 51,118,688, forward strand.
AAAGAATTAAAAATACTTGATTAGATAGATGGAGAGTGCTCTCAGCAATAAAAAAAAAAAAAGAAGAAGAAGATAGATGGAAAGTGCTAATAAAGAAAATTAAAAAAAAAATTCAATTGTGAGATATGTGTATATATGTATAGATGTATGAGTTTTAGTTTAGAAAATTGATCAAAGATTTGATTTTAAGTTATGCATATGCGGAGATGAAAAATAACAGTTGATAGTTTCCTTATTATCTTGTTGTTAATTAGATTTTAATTGAATAGTTTTAAATAAGAAAGATAAGATCTAATGGAGTGATTTAAGTAGGTGATTGTAGTTTTAGGAGATAGAGATTAATTCCATATTAAATAAAGATTTAAGATAGAAAGTTTAAATAAAAATTGATTCAAATTTGAAAAAAATAATAGGATTGCCATGTATCAAACTTCTGATTCTACTTTATAATATATATATATATTAGAATCATCAACAATTTTGAGAGAGTTAGTATTTGGGCACAAGTAAATCTCACAAACACAATTCACTTATACTATAATGTGTTTATCTTTCTTGTCGGTGTATTTTACAGTGTCAATGGACTCCACCAAGAGACACAATCCACATATATTATAATGTGTCTATTTTTCTTCTTTGTGAACTTTACGGTGTCAGTGGACTCCACCAATAGAGATAAACACAGTATAGCATTTGTGAGATTTGCTAATTTTGCTTGTGCGAAATGAGGTCTCATTCCGAGGACATAAACGTCAAAACAGTTTTTTGGTTCCGTGCCTATGTTCATCTCTCTATAGATATTGTCTATTATTATTCCTAACATTTTTCTCTGCAGACGCTTCAAACCCTAACCCTAAATCAACCCTCTCACAGGCTCAAAGGTGTGTAACAACGTTCCTCAAAACCCTAATTTCTCTCTTTAAATGGGTTTTGAAATCTGATTCTTAAGGTTTTGTATTGATCTGTGTAGGATAGTATAATGGCCGACAACAAGGACAACGACGCTTACGAGGAAGAGCTTCTGGACTACGAGGAAGAAGATGAGAAAGCCCCCGATTCAATGGCCGCCAAAGTCAATGGCGAATCCGCCAAGAAGTGAGTCCATATAAACCAGTTTTAGAGATCTATACGTATTGACTGTGATTGACTGTTTTCTATATGTACGTGTATGTATATATATATATATAGGCACACGTGGGTTTTTTGTGTTTTTCTTGGCAGATACACACACACACACACACACACACATATATATATATATATATACATTTAACAGAATCCTTCTAATGAGGATCACTCATCTATACTACTATAGAAAGCCAAAGCCAAGGGTACCTTCCCTTCTTTTACTAACAAACTTATTTACAGAAAAACCATGTTCACAAAATTAAACTTAGAGAGTACTACATGGTAATTACATAGCAACATAAATAAAAACTCAGTAAAATAGGGAGAGAAAATCGCCCAACTGCCTCCCATACTTCTTCATGCAAAAATACACATACATACAAGTATCCAAAACTGTCATTACAAAAAAAAACCTGTAAATCTTCAGTTTTTTTCTTCTAAACTTCATTCAATTTTCTTCACGATGGCAGTTTTTTTTCTTCTTTAAACTGCCATTATCTCTCAAAGAGCCTTCTGCCATAAATTACAACCATGATGATTAACTACCATACATTTAAAATATCACTTCTGGAAGTGTGCAATCAGAGCATATATAAATAATTTAGAAATTGATAAGAAATGAAGAGGGACAAGAGTGGAAGGTATTTTGACTTATCTTTCTCTCTTAATTTTTGTGTATTCCTCTTTTTTTTGCTAAGAAATGTCCGTTTCTTCTTTTTTCCTTTTTAAACACTCTGGAAACTTAGAAGTTGAAGAAAATATGCATGGATATATTATGGATACTCATGCCTTGAAAATTGGATGAACACTTGAGTTTTTTTGATCGAGATGAACACTTGACTTGGTGTCCCATTTTCACAACAGTTATATGGATACTCTGAATCAGTATGAGAATAAGTATGTTTTCTAAATTTGTATCTAAATTTGGTTTCCAAATAGGTTAACAATTGTACCGCAAACTATGACATCGAACACTATCATTACGTGTACTACAACTCTTAAGCCATTTGGGAATTAAATTTCAAATAATAAATTACTCCAATTTTTGGTTTTAGATTTTGAGTAAATTTCAAAAAAATATTAATTTAGGGTTTTGATTATTCTTTGGCACTTTGTCTTAGGAGGAATAGATTCAGTATTCACATGTATGCAGATCTGTGTGCTCTCATATTTGTGGTTGAATTTTTCACTGGGGAAATAAATATTGGGTTTAGTGTTGGCAACTATTCGCTGGAATATGTTTTTACTAATTATTGGAGTTCAATTTTCACTTTTCTTTGTTGGAACCGAAAACAAGGTCTTTAGGTCGATATAGGACTATTGTAAATGACTTTTAATTGTTTGTACTCTTGAGTTTTTAGTTTCTGAGATCGGTTTCTAGTCTTTGCATTTTTGCATCATATTGAGTAGCTGTCTTCATGACTAGATAAACAATGAAGGCAATCTCTCTCTCTCTCTCACACACACACACACACACACACACACACTGGTTGGGCCGGGGGGGGGGGGGGGGTGGTGGAGGTTGCTCTATGACCTTCAGCATATTGGTTCAGAACATTTGTTAGCTGATTTTATTTCCAACAATGTGGGAATCATTGAATGCATCTCGATGGGAGTAAACTTGATTCCTTTAAATTTTTAGCTTGCACTACCAATGTCCTTTCGTGTAAATGTGCAATCTGGTTTCTTGATTTTTCCTTTTTGATGTAGCGTACTATTTCTGCTCCATGACACCAGCTTTTGTACTGTATCTATGTAGCACGGGTACGGATACGGGACACGGGTACGGCACGATACCGGGTACGGGGGTACGATGAATCCTAAAAATGTTGAATTAAATAAGAGAACACGTTTTTTGGAGTGTCGGGTATGTACCCAGGCGTGTTCAACGAGTATCGGTGTCCGGTATGTACCCAGTACGGGCACAAGAGCTTAAATGAAGTACCCTGCTATGTAGTACTGTACATCTAACTGTCTTCGGATGGTTTCTCTCATCTTCTTTTATTGCTGTGTGTTAACAATCTACGAGGGACTATCGGCTGTGACTACTGACTGATACCGGCTCTTTTTGTGCATCCCATGTTTTTTATTCGATAATGCAGGGGCTATGTCGGAATTCACAGTTCAGGATTCAGAGATTTCCTTTTGAAGCCCGAACTTTTACGTGCTATTGTGGACTCAGGATTTGAGCATCCTTCTGAAGGCAAGATAAGCACTTATCCAGCCATTCTTTCATGAATTTAGAAGTTGAAGAAAATATGCATGGATATATTATGGATACTCATGCCTTGAAAATTGGATGAACACTTGAGTTTTTTTGATCGAGATGAACACTTGACTTGGTGTCCCATTTTCACAACAGTTATATGGATACTCTGAATCAGTACGAGAATAAGTATGTTTTCTAAATTTGTATCTAAATTTGGTTTCCAAATAGGTTAACAATTGTACCGCAAACTATGACATCGAACACTATCATTACGTGTACTACAACTCTTAAGCCATTTGGGAATTAAATTTCAAATAATAAATTACTCCAATTTTTGGTTTTAGATTTTGAGTAAATTTCAAAAAAATATTAATTTAGGGTTTTGATTATTCTTTGGCACTTTGTCTTAGGAGGAATAGATTCAGTATTCACATGTATGCAGATCTGTGTGCTCTCATATTTGTGGTTGAATTTTTCACTGGGGAAATAAATATTGGGTTTAGAGTTGGCAACTATTCGCTGGAATATGTTTTTACTAATTATTGGAGTTCAATTTTCACTTTTCTTTGTTGGAACCGAAAACAAGGTCTTTAGGTCGATATAGGACTATTGTAAATGACTTTTAATTGTTTGTACTCTTGAGTTTTTAGTTTCTGAGATCGGTTTCTAGTTCTCAATATTGCCATCTGGATAGTTGCCTAAGTTATCGTTTTCCTGTTTTTTTATTTATTATTATTTTTTTATTTTTTTATGTATGTATGCACGTGTTTGTGATTGGCTTCTCATATATTGCCATCTGGATAGTTGCCTAAGTTATCGTTTTCCTGGTTTTTTATTTTTTATTTATTTTTTTATGTATGTATGCACGTGTTTGTGATTGGCTTCTCATATACTTGTGATTGCTTCTAAGAATTGTGTTATATTCCTTCTAAAAATTGTGTTATTTTGATCTTACATTTCTCAGGTAAACAATCTATCACTCTTGATTTTTGGAGAGGTAAAATGGTTTGGTACTAAACCTTTCATTAAAACTGGGGTTCCCTGCCCCGATTTTCTTTGGTACTTCATCAGTGCAACATGAGTGTATCCCTCAAGCTATTTTGGGCATGGATGTCATTTGCCAAGCAAAATCTGGGATGGGGAAAACTGCTGTATTTGTCCTCTCGACACTGCAGCAGATTGAGCCTGTTGCAGGTCAAGGTGCTGCACTCATCCTTTGTCATACAAGGGAATTAGCTTACCAGGTCTACATTATACCATCTCCCTCCTCTTTCATACTTCTACTTTCTCTCTCTCTCTCTCTCTCTCTCTCTCTCTCTCCTATTTTCTAGCTTTACTCATGTATGGTTTTCTTTGACATCATTCTTAATAATTTCTTTTGGGGATGCTATCTTCACTTACGCAGATTTGTCACGAGTTTGAGAGATTCAGCACTTATTTGCTTGATATTAAGATTGCTGTATACTATGGTGGTGTCAATATCAAAATTCACAAAGACCTACTGAAGAATGAATGCCCAAATATTGTTGTTGGTACGCCCGGAAGGATCCTAGCTCTTGCCAGAGAGAAGGACCTTGTTCTGAAGAACGTGAGGCATTTCATTCTAGATGAATGCGACAAGATGCTTGAATCGCTTGGTATGATTAACTATCTACCTTATTTTTGAAGTCGTATTTGATCTTTATTACGGTTTTTTTCCCCCTCCCTTTTCCCGTGTTTCGTATGATTGTTCTAGTTTTCTCAAATCATTTATTTATTATTTTTTTTTCCCAACAGATATGAGGAGAGATGTGCAGGAGATTTTCAAGATGACTCCTCATGACAAGCAAGTAATGATGTTTTCAGCAACCCTCAGCAAGGAAATCCGACCTGTTTGCAAGAAATTTATGCAAGATGTAATGTTCCATGGCCAGTTCTACTTGCATTTAGGACTCAACAGTTATTTCATAACTGATGGCTTTCTGCGAGCAATCCATAGATATTTAAGAACACAGTGGTTACAGCCAGCACTATACACTCACCTTTTACTGGTGTTTGTACTAAACCTTTATTCAATCATTTTGTTGGGTAGTGTATCTCGGTTGGGAAAGGGTAGTGGTATAAGAAAGGTCAGATTCTCTTAGGTTCGAAGGTTTTGTGGGATTAGCATTTCATATTTTGCAGTAACTTGGTTTTCCTATTATTTTTTGTCTTTTAGTCTGTTCTTGTGTTTCCTTTAGGCCTTGGGTGGGACCATGTGATTGTCTCGTTACTTTGGTGCTCTCTGTTGTGCTTGGGGTGTGTCAGAACATAATAGTTCTTGTATAGAATTTATGTTCACGACCGTGGACTAGGTATTTGCGAGGAGACAAATCAAATGGACCTAAATCTCGATTCAACTGGATACCATTAGCTTGAGGAAGGCTCCTAATATTCTTTACTATGACATTATTTCATTTCAGCCAATGGAAATTTATGTGGACGACGAGGCCAAGTTGACCCTTCATGGTCTTGTCCAGGTATATCTTTGGAAGAAGAGTGGTTTTTTTTTTTTTTGGTCATGGGAAGCCCTCTTATTATTTTATTCTTCTATTTGTTTTGTTTCATCTTAGCACTACATCAAATTGAGTGAGCTGGAGAAAAATCGCAAGCTGAATGACCTTCTTGATGCATTGGACTTCAATCAAGTTGTTATTTTTGTCAAAAGTGTGAGTAGAGCTGCTGAGCTGAACAAGTTACTCGTGGAGTGTAATTTCCCGTCCATCTGCATCCACTCTGGCATGTCCCAGGAAGAAAGGTTTGTAGCGGTCATTGCGTCTTCTTGTAGAAAAATGGACTATCTAATACATGGGTGTTCTCCTGATTCTGATTTATCACACAGATTGTTCGCATGTTGTATGTGTTATCCCCTGTGTGTATACTGTTCATGTTATACAATAAAAAAAATGATGTTTTTTGGGTCTAGTGAAAGATGACATGCAAGCACATTATCAATGGGTGTTAGGGTACTATATATGCAGAAGTAGACCAAGATTTATTGCAGAATCCAATGCATTTCAGATCTGGTTTTCTGACATCCTCACTTAAGAGTGTATACCATATTTAGATCTCTTGATGTGTTGAACTTGTGTGCAATGTTGTCTTGGTAAAGTTTGTAGAAGATCATGGAACATTAAGAAAGAAAAAGCACTTTTGGATTCCGCATTGATTAGTTAGGCTTCTTTTTTTCAGCCTGTCTTGAATTTGGCTCGACTGTACGAAAACCTTGTAATTTACTCTCTTTTGACACTGTCTATAAAGTTGTGTATCATGATGTTTGACGCCCGTCTTTTAGCCTGATTGTATGGCAGACTTGTGTTTTACTCGTATATGACAATTGCAAATGGAATTGTGTATGATGACGTTTGCTCTCTTTTAGCCCGACTGTTTGACAAATTTTCTTTTTACTCGTCTATGACATTTTCATATGTGATCTTTGTTTTTTATTCAACCAGAATTGTGCTTCTAGCTCTTGCTTTTGGTCCAAACATCCTTGAAGTTTTTGCACCTTTGGTGGATGTATTATAGTACTCCCTCCGTCCCATAATAAGTGTCCACTTCCTTTTTGCACAATGTTTAAGAAATTTGTATTATATTAATTTATTTGGTTCATTAAAGAGTCACATTCCAATTTTACCCTTAGATGTGATGGGTGTTTGACTTTTTGCTTGTTTTGGGACCACAAATAAATGCTTCTTTGTCTTTATTATAAGGGTAGTTTTGGAAATTAAGTAAAAGCTATATGCCAATTTAGGAAAGTGGACACTTATTGTGGGACATCCAAAAAAGGAAATGTGGACACTTATTATGGGACGGAGGGAGTATTAAACATATTTATGTACAAAGCGGTTTTCTTTTGTTGTTTTTTGAGTGATAGGTTGTCATGATATAATAAATGTGAAACTGAGTCTTTGACTTTTGTAGGCTGACACGCTACAAGGGCTTCAAGGAGGGGCATAAGAGGATACTCGTTGCTACGGATTTGGTTGGTAGGGGAATCGACATTGAACGTGTTAACATTGTCATCAACTATGACATGCCAGATTCTGCAGATACTTATTTACACAGGGTAGGTTTAGTATGTTAGTAATATTTATTTTTTCAAGACCCAGGTTCCTTTTGTCATCATTCATGAACCGTTTTTCTTTGTCCTGTTTTTCTATTTAACACCATTAGGTGGGTAGAGCTGGTAGGTTCGGCACCAAAGGACTTGCTATCACATTCGTTTCTTCGGCATCTGATTCTGATGTGCTTAATCAGGTATTTGCCTATTCCTTTTTGTTACTGTTCACCGTCTTCGATTTGATAATTATGGGAAATGTGGGATGATTAATGTATCAATACAAGCACAAATTTTCTTTTTTGTTGACCACTAAGCTTAACAAATACTAATTTTCTTTTGGGTAAATTACTCTAACACCCCCTCAACTATGACCTTTTCTCAAATCCCCTCCTAATCCATAAAACTTGACCAACCGTCCTCCCTCAACTTCTATAATTTTTCACTAACACCCCTTCGATTGGGCTGTCGTCCAAAAAAAATTAATACCTTTGTATCATGTTACTAACACATGATATAAAAATGTTAAACAACATGGCATTTTTGTCTCTCCTTTTGAGTCGTTGAAATTTTCAAAACAAAGTTACCTAATATTGTGTACAAAAAAGGACAATTATGTGTCTAACAAAGGGTAATTCTGTCCTAAAATTTCCAATGGCACAAAGGAGGGATAAATAAATAGCATGTTATTAATATTTTTGTATCATATGTCGCTCACATTATACAGAAACCTTAGATTTTTTGACGGAATTTTAATGGAAGGGGTGTTAGTGAAAAAAATCAATAGTTGAAGTGGTCAATTTGTCGAGTTTTATAGTTTAGGGGAGTATTTGAAAGAGTCATAGTGGAGGGGGTGTTACTTTAATTTGCCCTTTTCTTTATTTTTTTTGTTGACTACTAAGCTTGCTACACTGGTATATGTGTCATCCTGTGAAATAATTCTATATACCTATATTTTCAATAATTTTTTTAATGTTTAACAAACTGTTGGATACTGTACGTGTAGACGTGCAAGTAGGTGTACTCCTTTCATTCCAAATCTGGTAAAGTTTTTCTGATAGTGCCAAGTAAACACGATTGCTAATTATTCCAATGTAACCAAGTATGATCCTCAGAAGTTTTCAGTTTTTAGTATTATTGAGAATAATGTTCCTCTGGTTCGTAATAATTTGAATTATGTTATTGCAGGTTCAGGAGAGGTTTGAGGTGGATATTAAGGAGCTTCCTGAGCAAATCGACACCTCTACATATAGTATGTGTTGATTATCCCTAGACAAGTTCATGTATTTGTCACAATCGCTACATTTCCACTTTTGTTGCCGCATTGTGCTGTTTGGATCCATCAGACTGTAGGGTTTTTTGTAGTCACACATATGGTCCCAACTTGATGTTAAATCACTGTTATTAGTGCTCTGGCACTAATCCAGTGTTTATCGTAGACTAGTCTAACACCTGTTCTCTAGGGGAGAAGAGTTGTAGTTACCATATGTAATTGGCCATATCAACATTTGGGATGAATGGTTTTGTCTCCATCAATTCATTTAATGTATACGATTGAGCATATTAATTGGCATATTTCGAGCCCGTTTGGGAGCTGCGCTTCTAGCAAAAGCCCAAAAGGGAACACTGTGATTGCAAGGAGCACAATTGTTGCTTCTGGCAATTGCAGAATGCGTTGCCAGACGAGGCCTTTATTCAAATATAGCAGATGTGTGTAGTTTGTTTATTGCTAACTGTTTGAAATCTTTTGTTTTTGCAGTGCCTTCCTAGAGAGTTTTACTTGGTGATTCGTGAGCTTCATCACGTATTGGTGGAGTAGCTGTGATCCATGAAGTCTTTGTTTGTCACACCAATGTTGGAAGGTCCAATCAGTTGAGTGGGAGATATAGATGGTCTATTCTTCTATGCCACTCCTTTTGATTGTTTGTACCTTTTAAACCTGCTGGTGTTGCCGAGGCTCTGAGTGGTAGGCGTAGGTAGAAGTTGAACTTTATTTTTCTTATGACTTGCAAAACCATAATTTGTGAGATTGAATGGCATTTATTTGCAGTATCTCTATTCCCGTGGGTCTAAAAAAAAGTTTTGCAGTTAGAAAGTTACAACTTACCCAAGATATAAATTATGCTGATATGTGGTTAATTTTCGATTCGTTGCTTTATTATTATTAATTTTTTTTTTGTTTGTTATGATGGGAATGGGATAGTCTCTTTTAGATTGATGGCAAAGTTGTTTTTGGAAGCTATGTATTTGAGTATGGTAGTTGGAGAACATTTGGAATTGTGAGATAATGATGTGTAAAATGATTGACCAAATATCTCACTACTATGGCACATGACGAGAAGTATCAATTATTCTTTGTTTGCAACTTGTGTCACAGTAAGAAGAGATGATGTAGCTATATATATATATATATATATATTTAATCATTATTACAAGGGAAAGCGGTGGGGGTGCCACGTGAGTTTTTTTTTTTTTTTTTCGGAAAATATGCCACGTGAGTTATACTCACTTTGTAAATTAGGCTTCAGCAAATTAGGCTTTAGCAATATTTTCAAAATTGTAGCAAAGCTAAGAAAATTAGATTTGGCATTACTCGTTTCAGATACGAAGATTTGATTCTAACAATTATTGGTTGCTGGAGAAGCTGTGATTTAGTAGCAGAATATATTTTTGCTCACCCTCCTTTTTTATTGTTAATGCGGTAGGACTCGGGATTAAATGAGAATTAATTAATGGTATAAAGTGCTGAATTTCACTGCATTAGCCAATAAAAAATGAGGATGAGTAAAACTGCACTCTGTGGCATCACCGTATGTGATGGTTGGAGCATTCCATAATTTTGATATAACTTGTGCACTTCAACTTTGGTTGGCTCATGGATTTATTAGAAAAAAGAAAAAGAAAGAAAAAGAAAAGATGTTAAGAAAATTACTTAATTTTTTATTTTTTATTTTTTTTTGTCTTTTTTTTTTATTAAGAAAACTAGAGAAGAAAATAGGGATAATTAATTAACAATTTTTGTGTAGGATTGAATTAGGATATTAGGCTACCTGGTTTTTAAAATTGTTTGGTATTAGGTCCATTTTTAAATTGAAAATAATGTTATTGACAAATTTACCCTCATTTTCAGAGTTGTTTCCACGAAAATAGCATTTTAATAACTTAATTATAAAAAAAGAGTGTATTGAAACTTAAAAACTCTTCTAGGGTAAATCGTTTTTACCAAAATCGACTCTAGAGTCGTTTTTACGAAAACCGAGTATAAATTTAAAATCGGTTTTACTAAAACAGAGTTTAATGTTGAATTTCATCGAAAATGTTTTTTCTGAAAAAAGAATTTTTGTTGAAAAAAAAAAAAATTAATACAAAAAAGTCAATTTTAGTAAAACTGACTTCATCCAGTCGTGCATGCTAAAAACCACTTTAAATAAAGTCGTTAAAGTTATTTTTGCTACAAATGACTATAGGCTGTGTCCAGCAATCTAGTAGGAATAGTACATGATACACCTATCTAAAGCAAAGCCTAAAAGCCAAGGATTTACACGTCAGCCAAGACCTTTAGATGCTTTGACATTCAGTTAATATCAAGCCAATATTTGACTAACTTATATAGATACCATCATCATATAGTTCTTTAAGCAGAGCAATTTTGCTTACTCAAATTTGATTCACTATTACTCACTCATGTTTTCACTGTCTGACATAAGACACATGTCAGACAGAGAAGGCATGAGTAAGCAATAGTGAACCCAATTTGGGTGAGCAAAAATGCTCTCTTCTTTATGTCAGGCAGTGAAAGCATGATTGTGCAATGGTAAACTAAATTTGGGTGATCAAAAATGCTCTCTTCTTTAAGAGCTTTATGAGACACAAGTCAGACAGTGAAGGCATGAGTGAGCAATAGTGAACCAAATTTAAGTGAGCAAAAGTGCTCTCTTCTTTAAGAGCTTTGTATGTATTTTTTTCAACATTGATTTCTGGTGGGTCCAATGGCCATTAAATGGTGTGATATGAAGTGCAATGAAATCATGAGTGAGTAATGATGAACCAAATTTAGGTGAGTAAAAATACTCTCCTTAAATAATTATATGACAGTTTGATAAGATGTTATCAACCGTTGGATCAATCAAGTATATATATGTTGGTCAAATATTGGCTTGATATTAATTGAATGTGAAAGCATCTAAAGGACTTGACTGACGTGTTAAACCTTGGCTTTTAGGCTTTGATTTAGGTAGGTATCATGTACTATTACTACTCCTATTAGATTGCTGGGCACATCCTATAGTCAGTTTGTAGCAAAAACGACTTTAACAACTTTATTAAAGTCGCTTTTAGTAAGCATTTTTAATAAAATTGACTTTTTTTATATTAATTCTTTTTTTTTTCAACAAAAATTCTTTTTTTCAGAAAAAACATTTTCGGTGAAATTCAACATTAAACTCGGTTTTAGTAAAACCTACTCTATAGAGTTGGTTTTGGTAAAAAGGATTTACCCTAGAAGTGTCTTTAAGTTTCAATACACTCTTGTTTAATAATTAGGTTATTAAAATGCTATTTTCGGGGAAGCAACTCTCATTTCCACACGTAGAACATGCTGGTAAACTAATGCCACCTCAGAACGCATCCCAAAATAGTGGGGTTTTTTTTCACACTTTAAAATGCCATAATTTTCAAACCACAACTCTATTTTGAATAAAATTTATATATTTGTTATCTAGAAGGAAAGATCTATCAAACAAGATACATAATGACTATGAAAAAATGAAAAAAAAAAAAAAATCATGTTACTGTCGGACCACTATAACGTAATGTCACTCTCTCATTTGCGACAGTGACATGATACTGCCTTCGATTTAATTTTTATTTTTTATTAAAAATTTTATTTTATGCATTTGATGATATGTTACTATTTTTAACTGGACAATAACATCTGAAATTGGTTATAATTTTGTGATTTTTAGGTCAATTTGAAGAAATGTTACTGTCGACAACATGTTATTGTTTCTTTGTTCGATACTATGTTACAAATTTTTAACGGTATGTTACTGCTTTTTGCATGGGGATGATTTTTAAAGACAACAGTATATACTAAATGACCATAATTTTGTGGAGTAACTTTTTGCAATAATGATATTACTATTGTAAAAACGTTTAGTTTTTGATAATATATTACTGTATGTACTTGGAAAGTATAGTAAATGCGGTATCATATGATAAAATGATCATAATTTTACAATTATTTGGTCAATTTAAAGAACTGTTACTGTACAATATCATGATACTGTCTTTACCTTGGCAGCAAAAGACAGTAACATGTTCTAAAATGACCAGAACTTTGTGATCCTGTGGTCGTTTTGGATGATTTTTTATTTATTTATTTTGGGTAATTTTTCGAGATCTACACAATGGAAGTGTCGGTTTTACCAAAAAAAAAAAATTGTTGATATCCGTTTGTGAGTGGCAAAATTTCAAAATTTTATTTTTTAAAGAATTTTTATTGGCACTATGGATCTTGTTTTGTAGATTATGGATATGTAAAATTGATTGAAAACTGATTTGTAGTTTGAAAGTTATGACATTTTAAAGATTAAAAAATAGGAAAAAAAAACAGTTTTATTGGTTTGATAGCTAAAATTAAGGAACAATCACGTTAATAGCATTTTGGGGGCAATTTTGGTTCAAAAAAAATTGAAAGACATTTGGCATTAAAAAAAATACGTGTGGACTAACCCTCAATTTTTTTACCATTCCAGGGACCTTTGGCCACACGCCCCAAGAAAATTAAGAAAGGAAAAGAATTAGTGTGAGAAGTACATCATCAATTCTGAATTGTCACTTTCCTCTAGTTACTCTTATGCTTTGAAATTTATTACTATCTTCTAATGTCATTTAAATAGGGAGAAATTAAAGAGAGTTTTTTTAGTTATCTTCTGTAAATCCTCAAATCAAACAAGAGTCGTGACTCTCTAGTTTATGAGGCAATGATCTCATGAACATCTATTCTGATAAGCCCAAAATTGGCTCTATCCTATGACCGAGCGGTTCAAATCAGCAGCCAGTCCAATCATGCACAACTCATCAGAAGCATCAGCCCGAGCAGTTCAGTCTGCTCATCATCCCGAGCGGTTCATTCACGACCCGGCCAGCAGGTCGGGAAAATCGCACAGGCACATCCCTCCGCGGGAACAGCTCATTCGGGCCCACAGGCATGATCCCGAGTATTACGGGCAGTTTTTTACTCAAGCTAGAAGACTAATGGAAAGTGCACACTATTTCCTAATCCAATTAGGAAATCCCCATAATTAATGCCAATCTATATCAATGGGATTATATTTCCTTATCCATGTATGAGTAGGTCTCTTACATCTATAAAAGAGACCTCTCACCCCCCATTGAAGTGGCCGCCAATTCTGTAGTCTACACAGCACCTCTATAATTCACCATTGTACGCATACACCCGGCCGGTATTACTGGTAGTGTTGTCCCTCTTTGTTTGCTCACCGGCCCGCCGGTGATCTGCTAGTGAACGTGCTCAGACACACCCGTGGACGTAGGTACCTTAATTAACAGGGCCAAACCACATACAAAAAATAGTCTCTCACTCTCTCTCTCTCTCCTTCAATTGTTTTACTTTACTCTTACCAATTTTTGGCATCATCAGTTTGGCGCCGTCTGTGGGAAACGACAAGTCTTCTCATCAACAAATCCCATGACTGATTGTCATGCCACCGAAGAAGGGTAAGAAGGCTGATCAGCAGTCCGAACGGGATGTTCCTCCGGCCCCGGCACCGGCTGCGGCAGCCATGACATCTGAGCAGATCAGCGCGACCCTCACACAACTCTTGGAGGGCCAGCGTCAAATCCAGCAACAGATCGAAGCCCTGCTAGCCCAGCAAAGCCGTCCTCCAGGGGCCGGGAACGTTGCGTACGGTCGGGAGCCAATCTGAACCAGACAACGTGCCCGAGCCAACCCGTCCCCTGTTGAGGATGCCAGAGACATCGACAGTGGGCGTGCTACCCGAGAGGAAAGGCGGGAGCATATGGCCCGGGAATCAGTCCAGGGTCACTCGGTCAAGAGCCGAGTCGTCCCTGGGGATACGGTTACCTGGAGTCATAGTCGAGCCCGATCCTAGAGGACAGCACCCCGCCATGAAGAAGCATCTTCCACCAACCCGACTAGTTCCTCAGATACCGGTCGGGAAGGAGTGGAAGCCCGAATCAAAGACTTGCAGAAGCAGATCGACGGAGTGGCCAAGAAGCTTGGTCAAACCCGCGCTCAAAATCAGGCCAATATCGAGACATAGTCACCGTTCTCCAGCCAGATCACGGGGTTTGCCATCCCGCACAAATTTAAGCAGCCTCGCCTAGATCCCTATAACGGCTCGGGAAGCTCGGTAGACCACGTCCGGACCTATAAGGCTCAGATGGCCCTAGCCACCAACTCCAATGAACTACACTGCCTAGCCTTCTCCAGCACTCTGAAAGGCCCGGCCATGCAGTGGTTCTACTCCTTGGAGCCCCGATCGGTCTGCAGTTTCAAACAACTCAGCAAGCAGTTCATCAACCAGTTCGCCGGAATGCATGAGGGGCCAAAACCAGACATACAGCTACTGACGGTCAGACAACGGAATAATGAGTCCCTTAAGGAGTTCACCGACCGGTTCAACCAACAGAAGCTTCAAATCCGCAATCTGAACGAGACAATTGCCATCATAGCCTTCTGCTCGGGAGTTCAACACACCAAGTGCGCCGCGTCGTTCCACCGAAATCGACCGGTAACCTTGGTCGAACTCGCAGAGAGGGTTGGAAAATACATTGACATTGAAGAATTTCTAAAGATCAAAGACCCCGGGCAAGAAAGCAACGAGTCTTCCAGAAGTAAGCGAAAGCGAGATCAGCCCGGGAGTTCAAATAATTTTGACAGTTCACAGCAGTCCGGGTCAGGCAGCCCCGACCCGACCTCCGGCTCACAGCAAGCAGAGTCCGGCAGCCTCGACCTGACCTCCAGTTCATATCGGTCAGGATCAAGCAGTTCTGACTTCGCCTCCAGCCCAGAGAAATCTGGAGCCCGACGATCTTGATCCGACCTCTTGTCTCCATCGGTCTAGAAGTGCCCGACTACAGTGGTACTTGCTCGGTCACCACATGAGGCTCCACCGATCGTCAGAGAACTCATATAAAGACCTCGGGCTTAACCCCGGCATACAAAGACCTTGGGCCTAACCTCGAGGCACGAAGAAGACCTCGAGCTCGGAACTCAGGCACTAAAAAGATCTTAGACTCCGAACCCAGGCACTCAAAAGACCTCGGGCTCCGAACCCAGGCATTAAAGACCTTGGGGTCACGCCCAAGGCACCGGCTTTGCTTAGGTCCAACCGACGATGGGGGAAAACCCCCTAGGTGGCTGATGATGCCAAGCTTCAAAAGACCCTGCAACCACCATGTTCCAGGTCGGTTACCTACAGATCATAGCCTCTGTAAGACCCTCGTCTTAGCGAAAGCTTGGGGGGCAAGACGGCGTAGTGAACTAAACAGGTAATCACACCGGGTATCTACAGGCCTTGCGGATAACCAAGTCAAAATCTTGGACAACCCGAGCACCTACAGTACTCAGAGGCATTAACTCCACTTAGGTCCAGACCGACAATAGAGGTGACTAAAATCTCTTAGGTTGGCCGACGATAGAGGAGCAAAAGGACCCTAAAGCAACGTGATTTAGGTCGGCTCCACCAACATGGTCAAGCTCTTCTCCCGACAGTCTTGACGAAGGCTGGCCGGGCGGAAGACAACCATCCTGGGGAGTTAACATAAAAAAAGGACCCTAGAGCAATACGCTTTAGGTCGGCTTTTCCAACATGGTAAAATCCTTCTACCCACAGCCTTGACAAAGGTTTACGGGCAGAAGATAACCATCCTGGGAGCTAACTCAAGCAAAAAAGACTTCGAATTAGGCCGGGTCTCAACTCCCGGTCAGTTCCCGAGCACCTAAAAGTCCCGAGCTAGGCTGGGTCTCAACTCTCAGCCGGTTCCTGAGGACTCACCAGGCTCAGAAGCCCCGAGGCAGCTTCCACAAGCACTCAGACAACGGCAAGTAACATCAAACTGATTTCCAAACTTGCCCCGATATAGCATCTGGCCAATCTTGAAAATGGGGGGCAGCTGATAAGCCCAAAATTGGCTCTATCCTATGACCGAGCGGTTCAAATCAGCAGCCAGTCCAATCATGCACAACTCATCAGAAGCATCAGCCCGAGCAGTTCAGTCTACTCATCATCCCGAGCGGTTCATTCACGACCTGGCCAACAGGTTGGGAAAATCGCACATGCACATCCCTCTACGGGAACAGCTCATCCGGGCCCACAGGCATGATCTCGAGTATTACGGGCAGTTTTTTACTCAAGCTAGAAGACTAATGGAAAGTGCACACTATTTCTTAATCCAATTAGGAAATCCCCATAATTAATGCCAATCTATATCAATGGGATTATAGTTCCTTATCTATGTATGAGTAGGTCTCTTACATCTATAAAAGAGACCTCTCACCCCCCATTGTGTAGTCTACACAGCACCTCTATAATTCACCATTGTACGCATACACCCGGCCGGTATTACTGGTAGTGTTGTCCCTCTTTGTTGGCTCACCAGGCCCGCCGGTGATCTGCTAGTGAACGTGCTCAGACACACCCGTGGACGTAGGTACCTTCATTAACAGGGCCGAACCACATACAAAAAATAGTCTCTCACTCTCTCTCTCTCTTTCTCCTTAAATTGCTTTACTTTACTCTTACCAATTTTTGGCATCATCATATTCTATTGTATATCTAGGGGATCTCTCTATACATATAAAAGTGTTTAATGATCTTTCAAATAGGTCAAGTCTCTAGTTTATGACCGCTTCTCTATGGTACTGGTTGTTGCTTCATTTAATTTGCTTCACTAATAGTCTGTCGATTCAACTTTGATCGTTATGGATTGTACTAGGGTCAAGTCCTAGACAAGCAGAGCTAATTTTAACGGCCGGAACAGTAACAAAGAAAATGGCTGCCAGTGGTAGTGAAAAGTGACTTTTGGGTTTTAATCGTGTTATCTTATAGTGTGGGAAGAGTGACTTTTGGGCTTTACCTTTGTATGTTTTTTTTTTGCATTCCATCCTTTTTTTGGTATCAATTGGGGAAAATTGTGGCTGTTACATTACACCTGGTAGGATAGTGATAAATGGAGGCTACTTAATTTTAACTTCTTCAGTTGATCCTTCCCATAAACATATATATATATATATATATATGATGCCGAAAATTGGTAAGAGAGGTTTAGAGAGAGACACAAGAGATTGATGATGCCCCGTTAATGAGGTGACCTACGTCCATAGTTGCGTCAGTGCGCTTTCACTAGCAGATCGCCGATGGCGTTTGGTGAGCCAACAGAGTGGACGACACTACCAAAAACCGATCGGATTTATGTGTAACAGTGAGTTGTTTATATGCTATTCTCTGGAGTCAGAATGCGATCCCCTTTAATGGGGGTGGGTGACCTCTTTTATAGGTCCAAGAGACCACCCGTACAAGGCAACCTATTAGATTAGGAAGCCTAATCTAACTACAAATGGATTAGTATGATTCAAGAAAAGTTTCCTAAGTGGTTATTTTCATTAGTCTTCTGACTGAATAAGGAAACCGCTTAGAGCCCAGCTGTCCAAGCCGATCATGTTTGAAGTACAGCTGTATCGTATGCCCGGGCTGTGGGCTCGTATCAGGCGGTTCTATCATAACGGCCTGGGATCACTTGAATTGGGGCGCCTCTTCCGGATTTCTCGGGATTACTATGCTAATGTGGTGATTTGACTTTGACCTGATATTTTTTTACATATCAACTGCCCCCCATTTTCGAAATTGATGTGATGCTCTATCAAATGGGGTTTGAAATTAAGACTGCCCTCGAAAAACCGTTCGGGGAAGAGACCGGGATCTTGCCCGGGGCGTGACCGGTTGTGATTCTCTTCCGGGGTCTGGACCGAGCGGTGGCTATGTTGTCCCGGGACCGACTGTTGCCATGTGTTAACTGGTCACTGGCCAGGTCAGAATCCAACGAGGTTGGTATGAACGTAATCGAATAGTCATATCGTAACCGGACCGTCACATCCGGCATTAAATGTGCGCATCTTTTGAGGCGACATTCCGCATGCCCGAGGTGACAGTTGTCAGCAGGTTTTGGTGGGAAGGCGTCATGGCCGTTGGATCTGATCTGATCTGGACCGTCCGCGGTATATATATAAGGAACACTTGTTCATTTCAGCCATTCCTGCTGCCAAGAGATAGAGAAACCGAGCAGTTTGAGAGCAAAAAGTCCACGGTCACGCTTTTCGAACCCTTTTTCATGCGTTGATTCGTGTAAGTCTCTTACTCCCAGGTTTCAATTCACTGCTCTTCCCTTTGCCTTCTTTTCCTTTTCTTTTTCGAGTGAAGCTGGAGTGGACGGATCCATTGGGTTTCGAACGAGAGTGAGACTTTTTCTTCTTAAGGTTCTGTTCTTACTTTAGATCAAGCGGCACGTTAGATAGGTTGAACGAGCGGGCTGTCCCGGGGTAGTTTTAACTGAGTGTCACCTTACTTTCAGGACCTTGTACTCCCTACCCTTCAGATTGATAACCTTACCCCTTTGTACCTCAGACTTGGAATTCCTGACCCATACCTAGGTCGTCATTTGCTTCCTTGCCCAGTCATCGGAACCCCAAGGATGTGTTACTCCGGTTTTGACTCGTCTTCCCGGTCGAAGAACGAGCGGTCCGGGTCGGGGACGCGGACACAAGTCTAAGTCCACCCTCCTCTGACCACCATAGTGAGGGCAGAATTCCAATCCATTTATCTGACGATGAGTCGGGCCACGAGGCCCCCGTTGCCTCCGTTTCCTGGGTTTCAGGTGATGAAACACCAAGGGAACCCAACACCGAGGTAGCCTTTTCCAGTGAGTTCATCCCATCCACCTTGCGTGCTGAAGATCTCAACCGCATTAGGGATAGGGATAGGTATAGCCTTCCCGACTACTGCTCTCTGGCCATGAATGCCCGTGGAGCCTAGATCTACCAGCGGGGTTTCACCACCCTATATGAGGACACCCTCATGGTTGGATTCCGTATTCCCCTTCATCCGGTCGCTCGGGACGTCCTGATATACATCGGGATCGCCCCGGGGCAACTGAACCCGAACGGTTGGAGGTTTCTCATGGGGTCCATCTCCCTTTGGCCCCAAGTTTTTGGGTATGAGCTTTCTGTTCAAGAGTTTTTCTAAACGCACCAACCGTTTCCTGTACACATGGGAAGGTTGGGTTTTTCTCTCTCGGGGCTCGACAGGGGAGAAAGATCATAGTAAATTGCCTGAGCAACAACAATGGTTGGAATAATAGATTCTTCCAAGTATCTACCCTTGGGCTCTGTGAGCGGGCCCTGGGGATCCAGATGAGGACTTCCTGGACGGGAGAACTGAGGGGGTAAGTTAGTGTAGTATCTTCCGTCCACTTTCTTTACTTCGATCCTGGGACTAACTGCATTACATTTTGCCTTGCAACGGGGTCAGCCAGCCTGCCTACTATTCCTGAGAAGTGTTAGGCCAGGATCAGGGGCTTGGCAGACTTGCCAACAAACATTTGGAACGTGCTGACCCGGACGGGCGAATTCACAACGCCCTACGACCCGGCCGAGCCCGTCTAAGCTCCTATCTTTCCACCCATACTTCCTGGTAAGTACCCGGGTTCACTTGGTCTTGTCTATATTCCCATTGTCTCTGCTGGTTACTAATCGCTTATCTTTCCTTTTTGTAGAAATGGCCCCCAAGAGAGATCTTGAACAGTTGAGGGCCAGGCAGGTCGCTGCCACCGCCCGGGCGGTAATAAGAGGAGGAAAGAGACCCGTTACGGAGGCCTCGGGCAGCGTACACCCACTAAGGTGAATCCGGCATGGGACTGTGAACCGTCTAGAACTCGTGGGGACTTCAGCTCCCCACGTGGTGGTGGTAGAGACTTCCCCCCAAGCGGGAATACCGTCCGGGGTGCCGGTTGAGGAATCGGCAGTGATCAGGGAGAGGGTCAAATTCGCTCTCCTCCCCAGCCAAGTGGAGACGTGTGCAAACATGTCTCCTGAGACATTCCAGGGATGGCTATACAGCCTTTCCCACATGGTAAGCACTGACGCCTCTACCCATTCATTGCCACTAATTTTTTTTATATGCCCGGTCAACTGATTAATTTTTGGGCTTCTTGCAGGTCGACTGTGATCTCGTCAAAATCAAGATATAAAAGTATGCTTAACTTATGCTTTACTTTCAAAAGATCTGCAGTGTGGAAGTAAAGGTTGAACCCATAGAAATTGTTAATTTTTATCCTTTAATTAATGAAATCTAATCTATTTAGTTATAAGAAAAACGGATGTTTGATTGATTGATGATTTGATTATTACTATAGAATTAAACTATGGAATTATGGAAATAAATTCTAAAATTAAATCTAAGTAAACTAGTATGCCAAATTGAAGATTGATTTAAATAAAAGTAGATGGGGTCTAAGATTGCAAATCCACCACTAACTATGCATCGGGGGTCTAGACTTTCTATTATAAGTTCTATGTTTGGATAATCATGATCTATTGTAGCCACAAGCCCAATAGTATCCACAAGAAGGCATCGTTAGTTTAATCTAAGCATAATCCATCTATGGTTCACATGAATTATCCACCTATAACTAGGGTGTATCATAACTCATCTTTCCTAAGCATGGATTATAAAAGATGTAAACATCACAATCACATAAGCACTATTGTATGTAAATACTCCTATCAATCACAGAAATCAAGGACTATTGAGTTCAATAAGCATAAGGAAAAATCTAAGACAAGAATAGATCCAAAATGCTCTTGATTATTATCATTAAAAATTGATTATATATAAATAATCCACCAATATAGAATCACTATCCAATACATAAAATCCTAAAATAAGAAAGCATAGAATTCCCCCTTTACATACCTAGGGTTTCCTTGAAACCCTAGATTAGGAGTTTAGTTGCACATGGTGGGTGAAAGCATGAAGATTGAGTTGATGGTAGCCATTAGAGACCTTCAAGCTTGCTCTTCTCCTTCCTCTTGCCTTCCAAGTAGTGTATGAATGAGTGTGTGTAACCCCCCTATTGATTTAGAATGAAAGATATATAGTTATAGAGAGATTAGGAGGGTTTTCCTAAACCTAATCTCACTAAAATTGCTAAAAATTGCATTCTAGACGTAATTGGACAATTTTGTCCACGTAGGGGTCTTCAGCTCTTCAATATACGCATTTTATGTTTTTTCGTATGGATCGCGCGAGCGGGCTGCGCGAGCGCTTAAAATGGGAGGTCGTGTGAGCGGACCGCTCGAGCGATGGGCTGGATTCTCTCGCGAGCGACCCGCTCGCGCGAAGTGGCTTTTTCTGCTTCTTTCTTCCTGCTTTTTTACCCCATTTAATCGGAAATCATTGCTTTCTCCTAAAACCTGACAAAAAGTGGAAAACAAAGTAAAATTATACAAAAATAGGATAAAAATGGCTAACAAATGTGAATTAAGGCGTATAATAAGGATTTGTTCTCTCCCGATCACACCCCCAAACCTACATTTTGCTAGTCTTCGAGCAAAAAGAATAGAAAAATAAAACTACTAGTACTAAAAATTCCTAATCCATTTTTGTATGGATACCAATTGCACTTTTTTTTTTTTTTTTTTCGGAAAAACGGTTAATTTAAACGAAAAACGCCAAAACGGCACTGTACAAAATACAAGGGGCATACCCCAGGATATACAATAAGCACAAGAAAAAATGCATCCAGATAATGCAACAAAATAGGGGAATTAACTAAGGCAAACCTAGAAAAAACCCATCCAAATAAAACAATGCTCCTACCACATCACAAAACACAGAGGAGGAAGAAAAACATCAAGGAAAAATCATTCAAGACAAATAACAGGGCCAAGGCAAGCTTTCCTCTCTATGTAGTAACGGCCCATCTATCAATATAATGAGGGAGCTGGGGATCATTCTTCCATGTAGTTTGTATTTGTAAGGAAACCTGAAGGCAAATATCTTGTAAGATTCTTTCCTTAGTCCTCACTTCAAGTTTGAAACTCCGAGCATTTCTTTCTTTCCAAATGCTATAGACAACCAACCCAATGCACATTTTAGGGACAATATGCCGTGGGTTCTTCCCTTTCCACTTCTTCGCTGCCCAGTCCACAAGAACATCCCAAGAGGGGGCGGAATAGGTGACTTCCAACCTATTGAGAACTCCCTGCCACACATAAGAAGTGTAAGAGCAATTAAAGAATAAATGGTCATGGGATTCCAAACTTTTGTGACAAAAAACGCAAGCAAGTGGTCCTGGTGTGTATGTATAAATTCTATCATGCGTGGCTAATCTATGGAGAATAGCCAACCACAGGATAAAACTATAACGAGGGATATTACCCGGGAACCTAGTAAGGCCATACCAAGGGACTTTGGGATAATGAATACGGACATGATCCCAAGTGTTGGCAGAAGAGAACTCATTATTAGGGGAGGGCAGCCACTGAACCACATCACTAGATGTAGTAGGAAGAGGTAAGGAATGAAGTTGGTCTCTAATTTCAATTAATTCCAAAGTGTTTGTAAGCGGCCAATTCCATGCACTCCCATCAATAACATCGGAAACTTTGGCATTTAAAGGGATGGCGACATCATATTGGACACGCATCCCGACATTGACCAAGATAGGACCCATAGGATGCCAATTATCATACCAGAGAAAGGTACCACAACCATTACCAATTCTATGTCTAAGCATTGGTCTAGCCATAGGTCTAAGATTAAGGAGCTTTCGCCAATACCAGGAGCATTGGGATGGGGTCTTGATTTCCCAAAAACTTTTTCCTTTCAACATGTAGGTGTGTATCCAATCCACCCAAAGGGACTTGTTTTTAGAAGTAAAAATGGCCCAAATATGTTTAAGATTTAAGATAGAATTCAATTAAGTAAGGTTTTTAAGGCCAAGACCCCCTTCCTTCTTAGGTCTACAGACAACATCCCAAGCAACTTTAGCACCATGAGCTTTCCAAATTCCTCCGGTCCAAAGGAATCTACACATTAAGCTATCAATATGCTTAAGGACACTTTTAGGAAGAATAAACATGGCAGCCCAATAGTTCTGAATTCCAACAAGAACCGATTGGATAAGTTGGAGTCTGCCGGCATAAGAGAGAAATTTAGAGGTCCAAGAGGTAATTCTAGATGTGATTTTCTGGATGAGGTCATCACAGTCTCCCTTCTTAAGTCTAGTGGTGATCAAAGGGACACCAAGGTACTTCATAGGGAGGGAACCAAGAGTAAATGGGAGATTCAGACAAATAGCATTGGAAGTTCTCTCCTCCATTCCTGAAATAAACAGACAGCTCTTGTTAGCATTAGCTTGCATGCCAGTAAAGTTATAAAATTGATCTAAGGAATTTTTCATAACAGTTGCAGAGTGTTCATCACCATTGAAAAATAACAGCAGGTCATCAGCAAAACAAAGGTGAGAGATTTTAAGTTTATCACATCTCCAATGATATTTAAAATGAGGGGAGCTTTGGATGTTAAGTTGAATCAATTGGCTAAGGGTATCCATGACAAGAACAAAAAGGTAAGGTGACATAGGATCACCTTGTCTAAGGCCTTTAGCACCCTCAAAATACCCAACCGATTCGCCATTAAAATTAATTGAGTACTTAGGACTAGTAATACAGGCTCTAATCCACCCTTTCATCCTAGGTGGAAAACCAAGAACATCAAGGAGATCAAGTAAAAACTCCCAATTCACACTATCATAAGCTTTCATAAGGTCGACCTTAGCCGCAGCTCTAGGATGGCCTGAAGACTTATGATAGTCCCTCATAAGATCCTGAGCAAGAAGAACATTATCACTAATTTTCCTACCTTTTATAAAAGCAGATTGGGCATTGTCAATCAGAATAGGTAAAACTTTTTGAAGCCGCTTGGATATAATTTTGGAGATGCATTTGTAGACTGTATTACAACACGATATAGGCCTAAATTCACTCATCTTAGAAGGATTGGGGATCTTGGGAATAAGAGCAATAAGTGTAGCATTTGATTCAGTTAACAGTTGGCCCGAAGTAAAAAATTCTTTGATAGCTTTAGTAACTAAAGTTCCGGTAGTTGTCCAAGTTTTCTTAAAGAAATGAGCATTGTAACCATCAGGACCCGGAGCTTTATTACTGTGGATACTTAGGAGGGCTTCCTTAATCTCATCATCACTAGGGATATCATCCATACTGTTAGATAACTCTGTAGGGATACGCTTATGGATGACCTTTCTCAATTCACCAATACCAGGGTAGAGGTTAGCCGCAGAGGTGCCAAGCAAGGATTTAAAATATCTAATCGCTTCAATTTTAGCTTCCCCTTCATTAGTGGTCTTGGTACCATCAGGTTTGACAAGTGACACAATGCGTTTGTGGTTCCTTCTATTTTTAACAGAATTGTGAAAATAAGAAGTGTTCTTATCCCCTGCATCAAGCCATTGAATTCTAGATTTTTGCCTAATTATCTCTTCTTCAATATGAATGGCTTTTAAGAAAACTTGCATAAGATCTTTTTCAAGGATTCTAAGGGAAGTGTCACTTGGTTTATCATCAAGCTCCCTTTGACAAAACCAAAGGTCTTCCCTAGCTTTATTAGCTAAAATTCTCTCCTTACCTAAGGAATCCTTAGTTAAAGTTTTAAGAGCTCCTTTAAGGTTCTTTAAACTGTGGAATAATTGAAATTGGAAAGTACCATCAATATGTCTGGCCCAAGAAGTGTTGACAGTAACTTTAAATTTCTCCAACTCAGTCCAATAATTGTAAAACTTAAAAGGTTTACCTTTCCGTTCAGCAGGAGGAGAAATTTTGACAATAATAGGAGAGTGGTCAGAGATACCAGAGGGGAGAAAATCTGCATAAGCTAAAGGAAACAAGTCCAGCCATCTAGGATTAACAAGAGCTCTGTCCAACTTTCTTTTGGTAAAATGAACTGAGTCAAATTGCCGGTTGCACCAAGAGAAAAAGATACCTGTAAATCTAAGGTCTACAAGACAAGTAGCATTCACAAGATCATTAAATTCAACAGCTCCTTGGTCTCTCCCTGGATTACCCTCAAAGATTTCATTAGAATTTAAGACGGCGTTGAAATCCCCAAGGCTAATCCAAGGGATATCACCTATAGTAGCTGCAATATTTCGCAAGGTAGACCAAAGTGGCCTCCTACCTTGGATGGTGTTAGAGCCATAAATAAAAGAAGCTTCAAAAGACTGCAATTGGTCGAGGGATTCAACTTTAACATGGATAATTTGCCTAGTACATTGTAAAACAGTTAAGATGACTTTATTAGGGTTCCAGCCAACCCAGATTCTATCCACAGAATCCGGTTGGCTGTTAGTAATAAAGGACCAATTAGGAAGCATGGTCCTTTGTATTTGATCTTGATTGGGCATTCTCACTTTGGTTTCAACAATACCCATAACATCAATTTTGTGTGTAAAAACAATCTTAGAAATCTCTTGTTGTTTAATGGCCTGATTAAGCCCTCTAATATTCCAGCAACTAATAATCATTAACGACGTTTAGAGTTGTGCTTTTTCTTACCTGAAGAACCCCCGGATTTGTTCTTCTGCTTATTAGAATGACCTGGAGAGACCTTAGGACTAGTCGGTTCCAAATACTTCTTTAGAGAAGGCACCTGGACTGATTGATCTTCATCATCACTTGAGGCCTCATTTGAGGGTGGGATCTTGAAAAAAGAATTGGAGTACCCAATCTGAGAGTGTATGGCCCCGGGATTTATATCCTGTATCATATGGTCCATGGGGCTAGTGGGGCTAGTGGGAACCTTTGAAACTTTTTTTTTGGGAATTGGTGAATGAATAAAAAAAGCCAAATGGCACTAAACAAAATACAAGGGGCATACCCCAGGATATACAACAAGCGCAAGAAGCATCCAAATGATGCAAAATAGGGAGGACAACTTCCAAGGCCAGCAACCAAAGAAAAGACCTTCCCTAACCAAGTATCAATGAGCTATGAAAACGGAGATGGGGGAACCCTAAACAAAACAGAAACAAAACAAGCAATAATGCCAAAAGGCCCCTCTCACTGAACTAGCAAAATACTCCAATGGAGCAAAATGAGATTAACAAAACAATTACAATTACGTCCATCTAGTAATGTAAATAGGTAGAAGTGGGTCGTTTCTCCACTTGATTTGGATTTGGATAGAGATTTGGAGGACAATCTCTTGAAGAAGTCTTTCCTTTGTTGTGACTTTGGAGTTAAATGTTCGGGCATTTCTTTCTCTCCAGATGCTATACACCACCAACCCAAGGCACATTTTAGGAATGATGTGTTGGGGAGTTTTCTTTGTCCAAGTCCTAGCTGCCCATTCCACAGTTGCGCTCCAAGAGGAAGCTTGAGGAGTAATCTCCAATCGTTGCAGAACTGCCTGCCAAATAAAAGAAGAGAATGAACAACCAAAATACAAATGATCATGAGTTTCCATACCTTGATGACATAGAACACATCCCAAAGGTCCAGGTGTGAAGTGGAAGATCCTGTCCAACTCTAAGGGAACCTTTGAAACTTGCAAGTTGATGTCATCCAGTTCTTTATGTGTTCCAGTATCCTCATCTACCTACCTACGTTGCTAGATGGAATTAATTTGTATCTATTATAATTTAAGCTCAGCTTGGCCCCTCGTCTGTGTATGGAGGTCTGGCTAGTGTTGCTGTTTTTGCGTGTGCCCCTGCTTTTCCTGTCTTTCTTTTAGGGGATTTCACGTGATTGGGTGGGTCGTTTTCTTGGTTCTTAGCCTCAGAATGCCTCCCATCCGTCGTTGCTTTGTATTGATTCTTTTGTTTGCGCTGATTGTTTACCCTGGGGTATGCCCCTTGATTTTTTGTATAGTGCCGGTTGGCTTTTTCTTTTATTGATTCGCCCTTTCCCGAAAAAAAAAAACAAGTACCTTGGTTAATAGAAGTATCAACCCCTTGAGGGGTGTGAGTAACAAGCTCCTCATGATGTTCCTTCACTTGGGTAGTGTTATTGGTGTCCAAAGCAATAGCATCAGGAGTTTGATTTGCTTCTTTGGGGTATGTATGAGCATTAGGATGTATATCATTTCTAGGTTCACTCTCAACAGCCTCCAGCACTAAGAATTGGTTGCTAACAATAGTTCTCTCTGTACCTGAATGGGGAAGTCCTTCAGTAGTCCCACGGACCTCCGATTGTTGAGGATTCAGCCTTTGAGTATTATCAAAAAAGGGAAAGTTAGAAATAGAGCATTTTTTTTCCCTTTTAACACTTCAATTTTCCTAACAACCAAACAGGGTTTTTTTTAGCTTAAAAAAACCCTAAATCTGGAGCAAAAGTTTTGTCCATGAATCAGAATGAATAGAAGATTTGAAGAGACAGTGAGGTTGAAGAGTACAGATATTTTCATTACGAACCCAAATAGTAGAGAGAGAAAGTCTCCCTTCTCTCTAGAAATGTGAAGGGAGACTAGGATGGTGAGGGCTCCCCCCCCTTGGGTGGTGGTTCCTAGTATTAGTGCTAAGAAAAGGAAGGAAAAGCTATTCCATTTTCCTAGCAATGTAAGTAAATCAAACATCCAAGCTAAGAGAGTTGTTAAGTTGTCTTCTCCTCCTACTGATTTTCAGGAGGGAGATGAAGACCCATTAGTCCAGTGGGCTTTAGATTGTGTTAGTAGTGATGATGAGGAGGAGTCGCATCAAGCAGATAAAGAAAGTTTGGCTGCGAAATCAACAACAATTCTTGATGGGGGTGTCTCTGATGAGAAAGTCCTCTCTGTGGGTATTGTGGTACCAGTGGATGCTAATGGGGGTTTCTCTGATGAAGAACTTGTCCATTCTTTTGCCTCTGTCCGAGACTCTTGTGAGCTAGCTAAGGCTAGGAAATACTATAATGGTAAGGAAAAGCTGATTGAAAATGAAGACCAATCCATAGGAGGAGGGTCCTGTCCTGGGGTTCCTGTTATTCCAAGCTTGGTGAACCACAGAATGGAAGCAAATATTGGTGTTTATGATGTTGAAAACGCCAATGTTTCTGTATTTTCTTCGGTTTTCCCTCATGAGCCCACTGCAGATTGTGTTAGTGCTCATAAGCTTGGGGTATTTAATAATGTCCATTACACTAAGGTTCATGATCCTAGTGGTGCTATAACTCAAGGGCCTGCGAATGCTCAAGAATATGAATACCCTCAAATCTGTAAAGATAAGGACCTTGCAAGAGATGGTTTTGTTTCTTTTGATCCTTCTTGTGTCCAAGGTGAGACTCACGAGGTGTTAGCGACTGGGAGTGTATGCGACGCGCCCACGCTTGCTGGGCCTCATATTGGACCGTGTGATCACGTGATGGATTCTACAAAAGCTGAGGTTATTCAGCTGGGCACGCAAGGTGCTGGCTCACAAGCAAAGATTCACGCGTCCCCTATTGAGTTAGGTGCAATTGGAAATACTGATAAGTTAAAGAATGGACCCCACGTGCATCTTAACGGTCATATTGAGGATGAGCTGTGCATTGAAAAGCCCAAAAAGCCGGACAAAGCTGGCCCTTATCACATGGGGTTCACGCAAAGTCAGATGCACATTGTAGCTGGTGGGGCCCATGCATCACAATTTGGGACGGCTTGTTCCCATGGTCATAATTATGCTACGCTTGAGGGGTACACGCAAAGTCAGATGAACATTGAAGGTGGTGGGGCCCTGGCGTCACATTGTGGGAATACTTGTTCCATTGTACATGATAACGCAAGGAATGAGTGTTTGACAACGCACAGTTTGAATCCTGGTGACTGTGGGACCCGAACCCTGCCGCTCCATGCTGGCCACGACCTTGTGGACCCCGTGTGCACGATCATTCCTGCCCATCCGAATGATCATGTGCTTGCTGCTAATCCAGACAAGACTACTACTCCCTTCGATGCCAATTCAGCAATTAATGCCTTTTGCCTTAGTCATATTAATGGTCATTTTGAGAGTGACCTGGCCATTGATAAGCCTAAAAACCCGGACATGGCTGCTCTTTATCACAGGGAGGCTACACAAGGTCAAGTGCA
This sequence comes from Hydrangea macrophylla, assembly GCA_033977485.1. Classification (NCBI taxonomy): domain Eukaryota; kingdom Viridiplantae; phylum Streptophyta; class Magnoliopsida; order Cornales; family Hydrangeaceae; genus Hydrangea; species Hydrangea macrophylla. The sequence continues at coordinate 51,148,263 of CM066989.1, forward strand.
CAATGTAGCTGTTAGGGCCCAACGTAAATCATGGGCTGGGTTATTCAAATCTGAGGGTCAGAATAGCAACATGGCCCATATTGAGATGGGATCAGACTTGGAAACAAATTACAGAACCACAGAATGTAGCAAGGATTTTAACTTGGAATTTGTGGACCATGGAGGGATCGAAGATAATCTTGTTCTTAAAATTCCAAAGGACTTAACGGTAGCTGGGAAAGACGAATGGACGACTACATTGGTTGGTCGGTTTCTCGACAGGAAGCTTCCGTTTTCCCTTGTCACTAACGTTATCGATCGGCTATGGGCTAATGAGGGACTTATTGATACGCTGGCCACTGACTCTGGATGTTTCTTTTTTTCTTTCTCAAGTACGGAAGCTAGGGATGCAATTTTAGAAGGAGGACCATGGTTTGTGGCGGGTCAGCCTCTTCTTCTTAGGCCGTGGAAGCCACATTTCTCCTTTGTAAACGAAGAGGTTCACTCCATCCCAATATGGGTAAACTTCTATGGTATACCACTTGAGTACTGGAATCCGAAGGGAATCAGTTTTATCTCTAGTTTCATTGGAAAGCCAATTCGAGTTGATCGCATAACTGCAAGTAGAAGGCGTATAACCTATGCTCGTGTTTGCATTGAAGTTTCTGCTGATTTTGAATTCTTCAATGAATTCCATATTGAAGCAGAAGATGAGGAGACTGGCATTTTTATTAGAACAAAGATCAACTTAGAATATCAATGGACCCCGATTCGATGCAAGAAGTGCTCCCAATTTGGTCATGATTGTTCTCGGATTGCGTCTCCAGGTCTGAGCCGTCCAGATCGCCACCCTTTCAAGAGAAAAGGTAAGGATACGGGAACCTGGCAAGTTGTTTCAGGCACAGATAGAGGAAAAAAGACTGTTGTTGACCACACTTCTGACCGTACTAAAAGTACGAGTGGCTCGGAACCTCCGCTAGCGAGGGGTAACCGATTTGACGCCCTTTCTCAACTTGTGGAAGACCCTGATCCTAAACCTGGCAAAGTTGATACCATTGTTTCTCCCTCCGCCCGGACATCTTGTCCCGAAGCTAGCTCTTCTTACCATACAGATGTTCCTCGAGATGAGACCAGAGAGGATACCACTCCCCCCCTTTAGTGTGGATAACATTGATGACTGTGATAGTGAGTTTGACAGTGGTTCTACTCCTTGGAGCCCCGATCGGTCTGCAGTTTCAAACAACTAGCAAGCAGTTCATCAACCAGTTCGCCGGAATGCATGAGGGGCCAAAACCAGACATACAGCTACTGACGGTCAGACAACGGAATAATGAGTCCCTTAAGGAGTTCACCGACCGGTTCAACCAACAGAAGCTTCAAATCCGCAATCTGAACGAGACAATTGCCATCATAGCCTTCTGCTCGGGAGTTCAACACACCAAGTGCGCCGCGTCGTTCCACTGAAATCGACCGGTAACCTTGGTCGAACTCGCAGAGAGGGTTGGAAAATACATTGACATTGAAGAATTTCTAAAGATCAAAGACCCCGGGGCAAGAAAGCAACGAGTCTTCCAGAAGTAAGCGAAAGCGAGATCAGCCCGGGAGTTCAAACAGTTTTGACAGTTCACAGCAGTCCGGGTCAGGCAACCCCGACCCGACCTCCGGCTCACAGCAAGCAGAGTCCGGCAGCCTCGACCTGACCTCCAGTTCATATCGGTCAGGATCAAGCAGTTCTGACTTCGCCTCCAGCCCAGAGAAATCTGGAGCCCGACGATCTTGATCCGACCTCTTGTCTCCATCGGTCTAGAAGTGCCCGACTACAGTGGTACTTGCTCGGTCACCACATGAGGCTCCACCGATCGTCAGAGAACTCATACAAAGACCTCGGGCCTAACCCCGGCATACAAAGACCTTGGGCCTAACCTCGAGGCACGAAGAAGACCTCGAGCTCGGAACTCAGGCACTAAAAAGATCTTAGACTCCGAACCCAGGCACTCAAAAGACCTCGGGCTCCGAACCCAGGCATTAAAGACCTTGGGGTCACGCCCAAGGCACCGGCTTTGCTTAGGTCCAACCGACGATGGGGGAAAACCCCCTAGGTGGCTGATGATGGCAAGCTTCAAAAGACCCTGCAACCACCATGTTCCAGGTCGGTTACCTACAGATCATAGCCTCTGTAAGACCCTCGTCTTAGCGAAAGCTTGGGGGGCAAGACGGCGTAGTGAACTAAACAGGTAATCACACCGGGTATCTACAGGCCTTGCGGATAACCAAGTCAAAATCTTGGACAACCCGAGCACCTACAGTACTCAGAGGCATTAACTCCACTTAGGTCCAGACCGACAATAGAGGTGACTAAAATCTCTTAGGTTGGCCGACGATAGAGGAGCAAAAGGACCCTAAAGCAACGTGATTTAGGTCGGCTCCACCAACATGGTCAAGCTCTTCTCCCGACAGTCTTGACGAAGGCTGGCCGGGCGGAAGACAACCATCCTGGGGAGTTAACATAAAAAAAGGACCCTAGAGCAATACGCTTTAGGTCGGCTTTTCCAACATGGTAAAATCCTTCTACCCACAGCCTTGACAAAGGTTTACGGGCAGAAGATAACCATCCTGGGAGCTAACTCAAGCAAAAAAGACTTCGAATTAGGCCGGGTCTCAACTCCCGGTCAGTTCCCGAGCACCTAAAAGTCCCGAGCTAGGCTGGGTCTCAACTCTCAGCCGGTTCCTGAGGACTCACCAGGCTCAGAAGCCCCGAGGCAGCTTCCACAAGCACTCAGACAACGGCAAGTAACATCAAACTGATTTCCAAACTTGCCCCGATATAGCATCTGGCCAATCTTGAAAATGGGGGGCAGCTGATAAGCCCAAAATTGGCTCTATCCTATGACCGAGCGGTTCAAATCAGCAGCCAGTCCAATCATGCACAACTCATCAGAAGCATCAGCCCGAGCAGTTCAGTCTACTCATCATCCCGAGCGGTTCATTCACGACCCGACCAACAGGTTGGGAAAATCGCACATACACATCCCTCTACGGGAACAGCTCATCCGGGCCCACAGGCATGATCTCGAGTATTACGGGCAGTTTTTTACTCAAGCTAGAAGACTAATGGAAAGTGCACACTATTTCTTAATCCAATTAGGAAATCCCCATAATTAATGCCAATCTATATCAATGGGATTATATTTCCTTATCCATGTATGAGTAGGTCTCTTACATCTATAAAAGAGACCTCTCACCCCCCATTGAAGGGGCCGCCAATTCTGTAGTCTACACAGCACCTCTATAATTCACCATTGTACGCATACATCCGGCCGGTATTACTGGTAGTGTTGTCCCTCTTTGTTGGCTCACCAGGCCCGCCGGTGATCTGCTAGTGAACGTGCTCAGACACACCCGTGGACGTAGGTACCTTCATTAACAGGGCCGAACCACATACAAAAAATAGTCTCTCACTCTCTCTCTCTCTTTCTCCTTAAATTGCTTTACTTTACTCTTACCAATTTTTGGCATCATCATATTCTATTGTATATCTAGGGGATCTCTCTATACATATAAAAGTGTTTAATGATCTTTCAAATAGGTCAAGTCTCTAGTTTATGACCGCTTCTCTATGGTACTGGTTGTTGCTTCATTTAATTTGCTTCACTAATAGTCTGTCGATTCAACTTTGATCGTTATGGATTGTACTAGGGTCAAGTCCTAGACAAGCAGAGCTAATTTTAACGGCCGGAACAGTAACAAAGAAAATGGCTGCCAGTGGTAGTGAAAAGTGACTTTTGGGCTTTAACCGTGTTATCTTATAGTGTGGGAAGAGTGACTTTTGGGCTTTACCTTTGTATGTTTTTTTTTTTGCATTCCATCCTTTTTTTGGTATCAATTGGGGAAAATTGTGGCTGTTACATTACACCTGGTAGGATAGTGATAAATGGAGGCTACTTAATTTTAACTTCTTCAGTTGATCCTTCCCATAAACATATATATATATATATATATATGATGCCGAAAATTGGTAAGAGAGGTTTAGAGAGAGACACAAGAGATTGATGATGCCCCGTTAATGAGGTGACCTACGTCCATAGTTGCGTCAGTGCGCTTTCACTAGCAGATCGCCGATGGCGTTTGGTGAGCCAACAGAGTGGACGACACTACCAAAAACCGATCGGATTTATGTGTAACAGTGAGTTGTTTATATGCTATTCTCTGGAGTCAGAATGCGATCCCCTTTAATGGGGGTGGGTGACCTCTTTTATAGGTCCAAGAGACCACCCGTACAAGGCAACCTATTAGATTAGGAAGCCTAATCTAGCTACAAATGGATTAGTATGATTCAAGAAAAGTTTCCTAAGTGGTTATTTTCATTAGTCTTCTGACTGAATAAGGAAACCGCTTAGAGCCCAGCTGTCCAAGCCGATCATGTTTGAAGTACAGCTGTATCGTATGCCCGGGCTGTGGGCTCGTATCAGGCGGTTCTATCATAACGGCCTGGGATCACTTGAATTGGGGCGCCTCTTCTGGATTTCTCGGGATTACTATGCTAATGTGGTGATTTGACTTTGACCTGATATTTTTTTACATATCAACTGCCCCCCATTTTCGAAATTGATGTGATGCTCTATCAAATGGGGTTTGAAATTAAGACTGCCCTCGAAAAACCGTTCGGGGAAGAGACCGGGATCTTGCCCGGGGCGTGACCGGTTGTGATTCTCTTCCGGGGTCTGGACCGAGCGGTGGCTATGTTGTCCCGGGACCGACTGTTGCCATGTGTTAACTGGTCACTGGCCAGGTCAGAATCCAACGAGGTTGGTATGAACGTAATCGAATAGTCATATCGTAACCGGACCGTCACATCCGGCATTAAATGTGCGCATCTTTTGAGGCGACATTCCGCATGCCCGAGGTGACAGTTGTCAGCAGGTTTTGGTGGGAAGGCGTCATGGCCGTTGGATCTGATCTGATCTGGACCGTCCGCGGTATATATATAAGGAACACTTGTTCATTTCAGCCATTCCTGCTGCCAAGAGATAGAGAAACCGAGCAGTTTGAGAGCAAAAAGTCCACGGTCACGCTTTTCGAACCCTTTTTCATGCGTTGATTCGTGTAAGTCTCTTACTCCCAGGTTTCAATTCACTGCTCTTCCCTTTGCCTTCTTTTCCTTTTCTTTTTCTAGTGAAGCTGGAGTGGACGGATCCATTGGGTTTCGAACGAGAGTGAGACTTTTTCTTCTTAAGGTTCTGTTCTTACTTTAGATCAAGCGGCACGTTAGATAGGTTGAACGAGCGGGCTGTCCCGGGGTAGTTTTAACTGAGTGTCACCTTACTTTCAGGACCTTGTACTCCCTACCCTTCAGATTGATAACCTTACCCCTTTGTACCTCAGACTCGGAATTCCTGACCCATACCTAGGTCGTCATTTGCTTCCTTGCCCAGTCATCGGAACCCCAAGGATGTGTTACTCCGGTTTTGACTCGTCTTCCCGGTCGAAGAACGAGCGGTCCGGGTCGGGGACGCGGACACAAGTCTAAGTCCACCCTCCTCTGACCACCATAGTGAGGGCAGAATTCCAATCCATTTATCTGACGATGAGTCGGGCCACGAGGCCCCCGTTGCCTCCGTTTCCTGGGTTTCGGGTGATGAAACACCAAGGGAACCCAACACCGAGGTAGCCTTTTCCAGTGAGTTCATCCCATCCACCTTGCGTGCTGAAGATCTCAACCGCATTAGGGATAGGGATAGGTATAGCCTTCCCGACTACTGCTCTCTGGCCATGAATGCCCGTGGAGCCTAGATCTACCAGCGGGGTTTCACCACCCTATATGAGGACACCCTCATGGCTGGATTCCGTATTCCCCTTCATCCGGTCGCTCGGGACGTCCTGATATACATCGGGATCGCCCCGGGGCAACTGACCCCGAACGGTTGGAGGTTTCTCATGGGGTCCATCTCCCTTTGGCCCCAAGTTTTTGGGTATGAGCTTTCTGTTCAAGAGTTTTTCTAAACGCACCAACCGTTTCCCGTACACATGGGAAGGTTGGGTTTTTCTCTCTCGGGGCTCGACAGGGGAGAAAGATCATAGTAAATTGCCTGAGCAACAACAATGGTTGGAATAATAGATTCTTCCAAGTATCTACCCTTGGGCTCTGTGAGCGGGCCCTGGGGATCCAGATGAGGACTTCCTGGACGGGAGAACTGAGGGGGTAAGTTAGTGTAGTATCTTCCGTCCACTTTCTTTACTTCGATCCTGGGACTAACTGCATTACATTTTGCCTTGCAACGGGGTCAGCCAGCCAGCCTACTATTCCTGAGAAGTGTTAGGCCAGGATCAGGGGCTTGGCAGACTTGCCAACAAACATTTGGAACGTGCTGACCCGGACGGGCGAATTCACAACGCCCTACGACCCGGCCGAGCCCGTCTAAGCTCCTATCTTTCCACCCATACTTCCTGGTAAGTACCCAGGCTCACTTGGTCTTGTCTATATTCCCATTGTCTCTGCTGGTTACTAATCGCTTATCTTTCCTTTTTGTAGAAATGGCCCCCAAGAGAGATCTTGAACAGTTGAGGGCCAGGCAGGCCGCTGCCACCGCCCGGGCGGTAATAAGAGGAGGAAAGAGACCCGTTACGGAGGCCTCGGGCAGCGTACACCCACTAAGGTGAATCCGGCATGGGACTGTGAACCGTCCAGAACTCGTGGGGACTTCAGCTCCCCACGTGGTGGTGGTAGAGACTTCCCCCCAAGCGGGAATACCGTCCGGGGTGCCGGTTGAGGAATCGGCAGTGATCAGGGAGAGGGTCAAATTCGCTCTCCTCCCCAGCCAAGTGGAGACGTGTGCAAACATGTCTCCTGAGACATTCCAGGGATGGCTATACAGCCTTTCCCACATGGTAAGCACTGACGCCTCTACCCATTCATTGCCACTAATTTTTTTTATATGCCCGGTCAACTGATTAATTTTTGGGCTTCTTGCAGGTCGACTGTGATCTCGTCAAAATCAAGATATAAAAGTATGCTTAACTTATGCTTTACTTTCAAAAGATCTGCAGTGTGGAAGTAAAGGTTGAACCCACAGAAATTGTTAATTTTTATCCTTTAATTAATGAAATCTAATCTATTTAGTTATAAGAAAAACGGATGTTTGATTGATTGATGATTTGATTATTACTATAGAATTAAACTATGGAATTATGGAAATAAATTCTAAAATTAAATCTAAGTAAACTAGTATGCCAAATTGAAGATTGATTTAAATAAAAGTAGATGGGGTCTAAGATTGCAAATCCACCACTAACTATGCATCGGGGGTCTAGACTTTCTATTATAAGTTCTATGTTTGGATAGTCATGATCTATTGTAGCCACAAGCCCAATAGTATCCACAAGAAGGCATCGTTAGTTTAATCTAAGCATAATCCATCTATGGTTCACATGAATTATCCACCTATAACTAGGGTGTATCATAACTCATCTTTCCTAAGCATGGATTATAAAAGATGTAAACATCACAATCACATAAGCACTATTGTATGTAAATACTCCTATCAATCACAGAAATCAAGGACTATTGAGTTCAATAAGCATAAGGAAAAATCTAAGACAAGAATAGATCCAAAATGCTCTTGATTATTATCATTAAAAATTGATTATATATAAATAATCCACCAATATAGAATCACTATCCAATACATAAAATCCTAAAATAAGAAAGCATAGAATTCCCCCTTTACATACCTAGGGTTTCCTTGAAACCCTAGATTAGGAGTTTAGTTGCACATGGTGGGTGAAAGCATGAAGATTGAGTTGATGGTAGCCATTAGAGACCTTCAAGCTTGCTCTTCTCCTTCCTCTTGCCTTCCAAGTAGTGTATGAATGAGTGTGTGTAACCCCCCTATTGATTTAGAATGAAAGATATATAGTTATAGAGAGATTAGGAGGGTTTTCCTAAACCTAATCTCACTAAAATTGCTAAAAATTGCATTCTAGACGTAATTGGACAATTTTGTCCACGTAGGGGTCTTCAGCTCTTCAATATACCCATTTTATGTTTTTTCGTATGGATCGCGCGAGCGGGCTGCGCGAGCGCTTAAAATGGGAGGTCGTGCGAGCGGACCGCTCGAGCGATGGGCTGGATTCTCTCGCGAGCGACCCGCTCGCGCGAAGTGGCTTTTTCTGCTTCTTTCTTCCTGCTTTTTTACCCCATTTAATCGGAAATCATTGCTTTCTCCTAAAACCTGACAAAAAGTGGAAAACAAAGTAAAATTATACAAAAATAGGATAAAAATGGCTAACAAATGTGAATTAAGGCGTATAATAAGGATTTGTTCTCTCCCGATCACACCCCCAAACCTACATTTTGCTAGTCTTCGAGCAAAAAGAATAGAAAAATAAAACTACTAGTACTAAAAATTCCTAATCCATTTTTGTATGGATACCAATTGCACTTTTTTTTTTTTTTTTTTCGGAAAAAACGGTTAATTTAAACGAAAAACGCCAAAACGGCACTGTACAAAATACAAGGGGCATACCCCAGGATATACAATAAGCACAAGAAAAAATGCATCCAGATAATGCAACAAAATAGGGGAATTAACTAAGGCAAACCTAGAAAAAACCCATCCAAATAAAACAATGCTCCTACCACATCACAAAACACAGAGGAGCAAGAAAAACATCAAGGAAAAATCATTCAAGACAAATAACAGGGCCAAGGCAAGCTTTCCTCTCTATGTAGTAACGGCCCATCTATCAATATAATGAGGGAGCTGGGGATCATTCTTCCATGTAGTTTGTATTTTTTTTTTTTTTTTCGGAAAATGGTAAATATATTCCAAAAAAGGATGTACAAACAAGTACAAGGGGCATACCCCAGGATAAACAGTAAGATCAAATCATGAGAACATGAAGCAAAGCAAACAACCTAAGGACTGAAGAAGTCCCCTGAAAAGCAAAAACAAGAAGGAGACAACACAAATCAAAAACAAAAAATCAAAAACAAAAAGGCCTCTATCTCCAATTACAGGTAAATCTTTCTAAATGTGCATGGTGTTTCCACTTGACTCGGATTTGAGCATTCACTTGAGAGATAAGGTTCTTTAGGAGACTTTCTTTGGTGTGGGAGGTATTCTTGAAAGTTCTATTATTTCTCTCTTTCCATAAGCTATAGACTGTCACTCCAAGGCACATCTTGGGAAGCACGTGTTGAAAAGTCTTTCCTTTTAGCCTTTGAGCCATCCACTCCAAGCTGTCAATCCAATTCTGACCTTGCCAGATTAAGCCGCATCGAAGCATCAAATCCTGCCAAATAAAAGATGAGTAAGAACAGGCAAAAAAAAGGTGGTCATGAGTTTCCATATGCTTATGGCAAAGCATACAAGCTAAAGGACCAGAAGTAAAACTAAAGATTCTATCATGAGTAGAGAGTCTATTTTGAGTAGCTAGCCAGAGGGTGAAGCTTTGTCTAGGAATTCTCCCTGAAAACCACACAATATTATACCAAGGGACCACAGGGTGATGAGTTCTCAGATGGTTCCATATAAGGGAAGTGTTGAACATACCATTAGGGGTAGGAATCCACTGCACAGAATCAATGCAACTACTAGGTTGGTAGAAATAGGATAAAACATTTCTAACTTCATTAAGCTCAATAGAGTTGGAGCTAGGCCAATTCCATTCCGTCCCTCTTATGATGCTACTAACCTTGGCATCAATATTAATAGCCGCATCATAAACAATTCTATCAGAAAATTTATCCAGCAAGGGGCCCATTGGGAGCCAATTATCAAACCACAAAGACGTGTTATTGCCATTACCTATACGATGAATCAGTAAGGGTTTAGCAACACCTCGGAGCTTTAATAATTTTCTCCAGTACCAAGAGCACTGGGAAGGGATCTTGGCTTGCCAGAAACTCTTACCTTTCAGCATATACTGGTGGATCCATTTATTCCAGAGAGACATATTGGAAGGATCCAATATATTTCCAATATGTTTAAGGTTCAAGATAGAGTTAATTAAAAAAATATCTTTAAAACCCAACCCCCCTTCCTTAATTGGCCTACACACTTTATCCCAAGCAACTTTAGCCCCAGAAATTTTATCAGTCTTGCCAGTCCACAGAAATCTAGCCATAGCTTGGGACACTTGTTTGAGGACACCTTTGGGAAGCATAAACATACCAGACCAATAGAGTTGTATCCCTGTCAACACAGAGCTAATTAGTTGGGCTCTTCCTGCATAAGATAAGAAGTTAGATTTCCAAGAATTAACCCTAGCACAAATTTTATTCACCAAACCATCGCAATCAACTCTCTTGAGTTTAGAAGTGATAAGCGGAATACCAAGGTATTTAATGGGAAGATTTCCTTTTTCAAAGTGGAGAATATTTAAAATTTCTTCAATCTTTTCAGGTTCAACATTCGAAAAGAAAAGACAACTCTTAGAATTGTTAGCTTGAAGGCCAGTTAACTCATAAAATTGGTTGAGGGTTAGACGAACCATTTTGGCAGAATCCACATCCCCATTAAAAAGAATAAGAAGATCATCTGCAAAGCATAGATGAGAAATGTTCAACTTATCACATTTCCAATGATAAGTAAAACGTTCCCTTTGGATATTATGAATCAATAGTTGACTCAAAGAATCCATAATGATCACAAATAAATAGGGAGATATGGGATCTCCTTGTCTTAACCCTCGAGCACCATCAAAATAACCCACTGATTCTCCATTGAAGTTAATAGAGTATCTGGGCGTAGTGATACAAGCAATGATCCATTTCTTAAGGTTAGGGGGAAAACAAATCACATCCAATAAATCAATAATAAATTCCCAACTAATACTATCATAGGCCTTCATGATATCCACTTTAGCAGCTGCTCTAGGCTTACCCATCTGTTTATGATAATCTCTGAGAAGATCTTGGGCAAGAAGAACATTATCACTAATCTTCCTACCTTTAACAAAAGCAGATTGGGCTTGATCAATAAAATTAGGGAGGATAGTTTGTAATCTGCTAGCAATAATCTTAGAGATGCATTTATAAACAGTATTGCAGCAAGAAATAGGTCTAAAATCGCCCATCTTAGAAGGATTAGGGACCTTAGGGATCAAAGCAATAAGAGTAGTATTAGATTCTCTCAGTAATTCCCCATTCTGAAAGAATTCTTTAACAGCTCCTAAGAGAGAGGGGCCAACAGTATCCCAAGAGTCCTTAAAGAAAAAAGCATTATAGCCATCAGGGCCCGGAGCTTTGTTGCTATGTATGTTAAAAAGAGCCTTCTTAATCTCATCATCTGAGGGAATACGATCCAAATCAACCTTAAGCTCTTCTGGGATTCTTTTATGAACAAAAGATCTAATGACATCTTTACCAGGGTAATTGTGATTAGAAGGGGTACCAAGTAAGGAGGTGAAATATCTAACAGCTTCTCCCTTAGCCTCATTACAGGTGGTGGTGAAAGTACCATCAGGTTTTTCAAGGACAATAATTCTCTTAAAATTCCTTCTTTCTTTGATGGAAAGGTGAAAGTATTTAGAATTTTTATCACCCACCTCAAGCCATTGAAGTCTAGATTTCTGTTTAAGAATTTCTTCTTCAATCCAAATAGCTTCATAAAAGTTTTTTAAACAGAGATTATGGTGCTCAATAAGATTTGGATTGTTAGGGTCATCGAGTAAGGATGTCTGAATAGAATTAAGAGCCTGTCTAGCGCTATCCGCATTAACCTTTTCTAAACCAATGGAACTCTTACCAAATTTCTTAAGATCCTGTTTAAGGTTCCTAAGTTTATGACAGATTTGGTACTGAGCAGTCCCTTCAACAGTATGGCTCCAAGCGTTATTAACTATATTAGAGTAGTTATCCAATTTGGTCCAATAGTTATAAAATTTGAAAGTCCTACCTTTTCTCCTTTGATTTTTATCAATATGAACAATAATAGGAGAGTGATCAGATATACCTGGGGCCGCGAAATGAGCAAAAGAATCTGTTAAATTATCAAGCCATATTTGGTTGACCAAAGCCCTATCAAGCTTCCTTTGAGTAAAGTCTGGCCTACCATATCTTCTGTTGCACCAGGTGAACAAATCTCCTACATATCTCAAATCCACTAGACAACAGTCATTAGTAACATTTTTGAAATCATACATGTCAGAATCCCAACCATGGTTAGAATCTGAAATTTCTTCTGGGCACAAGGTGACATTGAAATCACCAAGAGTAATATAATTAATGGTATCAGTGCTAGCAGAAATAGTTCTCAAATCGGACCAAAGCTCCTTTCTAGCCTGACCAGTATTAAGACCATAGACAAACGAAGTTTCCAAGTAAATGGTTTTCTCATCATTCTCAATGCTAACATGAATGAGTTGGGATGTGATTTTAAGAATTTTAAGACAAAATTTATCAGAATTCCAACCAATCCATATCCTACCAGTGGAGGTAGGACTGCTATTTGAGATAAAATCCCATTGTTTGAAAATTTTCCTTCTGATAGCATCCTCATTAGATTGTTTAACTTTGGTTTCAACAATACAAAGAACGTCAATAAAGTTTTCATGGATAAACTTAGCAACCTCAGTTTGCTTAAAGGCCAAATTAAGACCTCGAATATTCCAACAGCTAATAATCATTAAGAACGACGGTGGGAATGTTTTTTCTTACCTGAAGAACTTGAATGGGAGTTCTTCTTACTCTTCTGCTTACTATCAATGGTTGATGGCTTGGGATATATTGTTGAGCTTGGAGGGGATATAGCTTGCGAGGAATCTCCTTTAATAATATCCTGTTCCATATTAAGAGGTTTGGCAATATCAACAGTGTCAGTAAGGTTGTGTAGTTGGTCACCCTTCAAAATGAGCCCTTTTAGCCCTCCTGCATCTTGTTCCTTTTGTTCCCTTTCCATCTCCAAGGGAAGAGCCTGAGATAGGGCAGATTGTTCTTCATCGTCACTGGAATCCTGGTTAGATGTGGAAATCTTAAAGAAGGAATTAGCATACACAATTTGTCCGGAGCAAGGTTCCACTTTGGATGGAGAAACGGATTCCTGAAGATCCCATTGTTGCTTCAAATTCTCCTTTATAACCCCTGTCCCTGGTTCATGGTACTGAATATGCCCAATTGGCTGCACATCCCCAACCATACCATTCTGTACAGACAGGGTTTGAGGATCAAAAATGGGATCCTTCTGGATATTAAGCAAGAAATCATCCCCCGTAGGGGCATTTGGAGGGACTTTCTGTTCTTCAATGGCAATTGTATCAACTTTATCATGACCAGCAAGCACTGTGTGAGACTCTGGTAAAACAAGGTCAGTTGAAGGTTCGACATTAACAGCAGCTTGGTTGTCCCTTCTTGGATCCGGGCCCTCATTAGCAGCTTGATCATTCATTAAAACAGAGAATTGGTTCCTCTCTTGAGCACTCTTTGAGACGGTAAAATAATTAGGCTTCTGGGTATGCAACTCCTTGAAAACAGTCTTCGGGGCCAACTCCTCACTTCCAATGGGAGGATTGATAGAGGTGCTAGTGGCAGCCACTGTTTTGCCCTTGTCTTTCGTCTTCCAAGCATTATCATCAGAGTGGTTGTTAGCAGTAGGAATAAACATAACAGGAGCCTTCATATTAGGGAGGGAAGCACAATTATGTCCAAAGCGTTTGCATTTTGCACATCTAATGGGGTTCCATTGGTACTCAACAGTGAGGTGAATTCTATTGAGTTCGCCACTTATAGGGTCTTCAACTTCAATGTCAAATCCCTTGAGCAGTTCATCTTGAGCATTGAACTCAATGCAAATCCTAGCATAAGAAATTCTGCGACAATTGGCTGTCATCCTGTCCACATGGAGAGGTCTGCCCAACACACTCGCAATATGACTTAAACCATCTGAAGTCCAATATTCCAAGGGAATGTTGAAAATATGGACCCAAATAGGTACTGTGGAAATAGCTTCTTTAGACAAGGTAAGACCAAATTGCCAGCTACGGAGGATTATTGGCTGCCCTGCAACATGCCATGGACCTCCCTCAAGGATAGAAACACTCTCATCCTTGCTATTAAATTTGAAGAAGTAGAAACCCGAGTCAGTAGCCAACATATCACAAAGTCCCAGCTTAGACCAGTGCTTGGAGGTAGAGGATTTAACAAGAGAGTAAGGAAGCTTTTTCCCAATAAAATAGCCCACAAGAGTGTTTTCCCAAGCAAAACTCCCTTCCTTTGCAATGTCCAAAGACAACTTAAGGGTAGTCCTATCAGTACCTGTTGGTGGCCTTTTGTAGCTAAGTTGGATCCCAGGCTGCGCTTGTTTTTTCACAAGGGATGCCCAACTGCGCACAGGACTAGGAGTAGTTACAAGAACCCCAGAGCCAGGGGTAGATGTAACCGAAGCTTCATTAACTTTTATAGGAGCAGTAGCTAATCCTTTGGTAGCATTTTTAGCAATAGAGACATAAGACGTGGTAGTTTGGTGTAACTGACTAGCTTTAACAGCTTGATTTGTGGAACAGGGGCCCACATGAACATTCAAAGAAGCATTACTAATGAAAGGGGCAGAACAAGCACCCACATGGTCCCTACTATTTTCCATAGTGCTGTGTAAAGGCACATTGGTTAAATTGTGGATGACCGGGAAGGGAGTTGTCACGTGGGGATCAGTCCCAATGAGTCCTGTGTCATGCAAAGGCAAGGAACCTGAAAATCCGGAGAAGCCTGCTGGACCCATGTGACTCTCATCAACGTGTGGCCCACGGGTTACTTGTAAATTAGGCGAGTTACCTTTGCGTATGGGGCTGGCCACAGACAAGGCGCCGTGAAAACCGGGAAAAGAGGACCTTTCCATGTGACTGTCCTCAGCCTTTTGAAAATTTAAAATATTCGTACCACTACTAATATGACCGTTAGGAACACACGAGGTAGGCGCGTGAGAAGCACTTATAGGAAACACATTGGTATCTTGAATTTCCTTACTTTTTGGATCAAAACAGGTACCTTTATCCTTTACATACTGCCCTTTACACAAAAAGGAAGTGTTCTTTTTTTTTTTTTCGGAAAAATGGTAAATATATTCCAAAAAAAGGACTGTACAAATGTACAAGGGGCATACCCCAGGATAAAACAATAGGCTCAATACATAAGAACATGAAGCCACCTAGCAAACAGCATACAAAAACATGGGCATGCCCTTCATGAAACAGCTAAAGGGCATCCTAGCATCCTAGCAAAACAAACACAAGAAAGGAGAAATAAAACATTACTTCCAATTACAGAGTATCCTGCCAATATTAGCATGGTGTTTCCACTTTACGCTGATTTGTGCATTAACTTGTGAAATAAGGTGATTTAGAAGAATATTTTTAGGAATGTCGATATGCTTGAATGTTCTATTATTCCTCTCTTTCCATAACCCATAAACAGCCACTCCAAGGCACAACTTAGGAATCACATGTTGGATAGCTTTTCCTCTAAATCGTTGATCCATCCATTCCACTGTGTCAGTCCAAGTGTTCTTGCTCGGACAGAAACTTGGGATATCAGAATCGGATTTACTGCCATTACTCTTACCTATCCACTCATTGATGCCAACATTTGGAATTTCACCTTCCTCATAATCTGAAATGGACTTTGCCATGCCAAATTCGGAACCGGATTTAGCCATGCCAACATTTGGGGATTGTTTGTAGGTCTTGAGCTCCAAAATCTCTGACTGAAGTTGCCGAATCAAGCCCTGTGCAACCTCCAGGGCATGAGATGCTGGGGCCTGGGATTTCCGTTTGAGAAGTTCATTAGAGTCTTGGAGTTTTAGGAACTGAGTTGTCTTACTAGGACCCCTATCCTCCATATCATCTTGACTTGTGAGCTCTTCCCATTCCTCTGGTATTTCTATATCGTCTTCCGAGAGTTCATAGTAATTGGCCTTAGAAAGATCAGTAACTCCTTCATTTCCAACACCATACACAACAGACTTGGATGGATTTGAGATGATAAAACCCTTGCCTCCAAGTTCTAAAGCAGATTCCCCCTTGACAGGAATAGAAGTAGAGCTATCCAAGGCTTGAGTAATTTTGGCAGAAGAAGCCCTTGCAGGGATAGCATCCATAACATGATTATTCAAAGAACTTGTGGATCTATCGATTTTGGATTGAATAGCAGTATCAATGGCCCATTTTAGAGATGGGTCACTGTTGCTATAATCATAAACAGATTTCTTGAGACACCCAGAACCTACTAATTGATTCCTTTTCTTCCTAGAAGAACCCATAACATACTCACATTAACAAAAGAAGAAAGAACACTCAGAATGAAAAAGAACCACACAAATTCTAGAGAGAAGTGGGAGCTTCTCTCTCTAACCCATTTCTCTTAATTGGTTGAGGGTTAACACAGTTTTATTTTTACCATACAAAAAAATGTAGTTTGTAT
Source organism: Hydrangea macrophylla (assembly GCA_033977485.1). Taxonomy (NCBI): domain Eukaryota; kingdom Viridiplantae; phylum Streptophyta; class Magnoliopsida; order Cornales; family Hydrangeaceae; genus Hydrangea; species Hydrangea macrophylla. The sequence continues at coordinate 51,164,653 of CM066989.1, forward strand.
TTGTAAGGAAACCTGAAGGCAAATATCTTGTAAGATTCTTTCCTTAGTCCTCACTTCAAGTTTGAAACTCCGAGCATTTCTTTCTTTCCAAATGCTATAGACAACCAACCCAATGCACATTTTAGGGACAATATGCCGTGGGTTCTTCCCTTTCCACTTCTTCGCTGCCCAGTCCACAAGAACATCCCAAGAGGGGGCGGAATAGGTGACTTCCAACCTATTGAGAACTCCCTGCCACACATAAGAAGTGTAAGAGCAATTAAAGAATAAATGGTCATGGGATTCCAAACTTTTGTGACAAAAAACGCAAGCAAGTGGTCCTGGTGTGTATGTATAAATTCTATCATGCGTGGCTAATCTATGGAGAATAGCCAACCACAGGATAAAACTATAACGAGGGATATTACCCGGGAACCTAGTAAGGCCATACCAAGGGACTTTGGGATAATGAATACGGACATGATCCCAAGTGTTGGCAGAAGAGAACTCATTATTAGGGGAGGGCAGCCACTGAACCACATCACTAGATGTAGTAGGAAGAGGTAAGGAATGAAGTTGGTCTCTAATTTCAATTAATTCCAAAGTGTTTGTAAGCGGCCAATTCCATGCACTCCCATCAATAACATCGGAAACTTTGGCATTTAAAGGGATGGCGACATCATATTGGACACGCATCCCGACATTGACCAAGATAGGACCCATAGGATGCCAATTATCATACCAGAGAAAGGTACCACAACCATTACCAATTCTATGTCTAAGCATTGGTCTAGCCATAGGTCTAAGATTAAGGAGCTTTCGCCAATACCAGGAGCATTGGGATGGGGTCTTGATTTCCCAAAAACTTTTTCCTTTCAACATGTAGGTGTGTATCCAATCCACCCAAAGGGACTTGTTTTTAGAAGTAAAAATGGCCCAAATATGTTTAAGATTTAAGATAGAATTCAATTGAGTAAGGTTTTTAAGGCCAAGACCCCCTTCCTTCTTAGGTCTACAGACAACATCCCAAGCAACTTTAGCACCATGAGCTTTCCAAATTCCTCCGGTCCAAAGGAATCTACACATTAAGCTATCAATATGCTTAAGGACACTTTTAGGAAGAATAAACATGGCAGCCCAATAGTTCTGAATTCCAACAAGAACCGATTGGATAAGTTGGAGTCTGCCGGCATAAGAGAGAAATTTAGAGGTCCAAGAGGTAATTTTAGATGTGATTTTCTGGATGAGGTCATCACAGTCTCCCTTCTTAAGTCTAGTGGTGATCAAAGGGACACCAAGGTACTTCATAGGGAGGGAACCAAGAGTAAATGGGAGATTCAGACAAATAGCATTGGAAGTTCTCTCCTCCATTCCTGAAATAAACAGACAGCTCTTGTTAGCATTAGCTTGCATGCCAGTAAAGTTATAAAATTGATCTAAGGAATTTTTCATAACAGTTGCAGAGTGTTCATCACCATTGAAAAATAACAGCAGGTCATCAGCAAAACAAAGGTGAGAGATTTTAAGTTTATCACATCTCCAATGATATTTAAAATGAGGGGAGCTTTGGATGTTAAGTTGAATCAATTGGCTAAGGGTATCCATGACAAGAACAAAAAGGTAAGGTGACATAGGATCACCTTGTCTAAGGCCTTTAGCACCCTCAAAATACCCAACCGATTCGCCATTAAAATTAATTGAGTACTTAGGACTAGTAATACAGGCTCTAATCCACCCTTTCATCCTAGGTGGAAAACCAAGAACATCAAGGAGATCAAGTAAAAACTCCCAATTCACACTATCATAAGCTTTCATAAGGTCGACCTTAGCCGCAGCTCTAGGATGGCCTGAAGACTTATGATAGTCCCTCATAAGATCCTGAGCAAGAAGAACATTATCACTAATTTTCCTACCTTTTATAAAAGCAGATTGGGCATTGTCAATCAGAATAGGTAAAACTTTTTGAAGCCGCTTGGATATAATTTTGGAGATGCATTTGTAGACTGTATTACAACACGATATAGGCCTAAATTCACTCATCTTAGAAGGATTGGGGATCTTGGGAATAAGAGCAATAAGTGTAGCATTTGATTCAGTTAACAGTTGGCCCGAAGTAAAAAATTCTTTGATAGCTTTAGTAACTAAAGGTCCGGTAGTTGTCCAAGTTTTCTTAAAGAAATGAGCATTGTAACCATCAGGACCCGGAGCTTTATTACTGTGGATACTTAGGAGGGCTTCCTTAATCTCATCATCACTAGGGATATCATCCATACTGTTAGATAACTCTGTAGGGATACGCTTATGGATGACCTTTCTCAATTCACCAATACCAGGGTAGAGGTTAGCCGCAGAGGTGCCAAGCAAGGATTTAAAATATCTAATCGCTTCAATTTTAGCTTCCCCTTCATTAGTGGTCTTGGTACCATCAGGTTTGACAAGTGACACAATGCGTTTGTGGTTCCTTCTATTTTTAACAGAATTGTGAAAATAAGAAGTGTTCTTATCCCCTGCATCAAGCCATTGAATTCTAGATTTTTGCCTAATTATCTCTTCTTCAATATGAATGGCTTTTAAGAAAACTTGCATAAGATCTTTTTCAAGGATTCTAAGGGAAGTGTCACTTGGTTTATCATCAAGCTCCCTTTGACAAAACCAAAGGTCTTCCCTAGCTTTATTAGCTAAAATTCTCTCCTTACCTAAGGAATCCTTAGTTAAAGTTTTAAGAGCTCCTTTAAGGTTCTTTAAACTGTGGAATAATTGAAATTGGAAAGTACCATCAATATGTCTGGCCCAAGAAGTGTTGACAGTAACTTTAAATTTCTCCAACTCAGTCCAATAATTGTAAAACTTAAAAGGTTTACCTTTCCGTTCAGCAGGAGGAGAAATTTTGACAATAATAGGAGAGTGGTCAGAGATACCAGAGGGGAGAAAATCTGCATAAGCTAAAGGAAACAAGTCCAGCCATCTAGGATTAACAAGAGCTCTGTCCAACTTTCTTTTGGTAAAATGAACTGAGTCAAATTGCCGGTTGCACCAAGAGAAAAAGATACCTGTAAATCTAAGGTCTACAAGACAAGTAGCATTCACAAGATCATTAAATTCAACAGCTCCTTGGTCTCTCCCTGGATTACCCTCAAAGATTTCATTAGAATTTAAGACGGCGTTGAAATCCCCAAGGCTAATCCAAGGGATATCACCTATAGTAGCTGCAATATTTCGCAAGGTAGACCAAAGTGGCCTCCTACCTTGGATGGTGTTAGAGCCATAAATAAAAGAAGCTTCAAAAGACTGCAATTGGTCGAGGGATTCAACTTTAACATGGATAATTTGCCTAGTACATTGTAAAACAGTTAAGATGACTTTATTAGGGTTCCAGCCAACCCAGATTCTATCCACAGAATCCGGTTGGCTGTTAGTAATAAAGGACCAATTAGGAAGCATGGTCCTTTGTATTTGATCTTGATTGGGCATTCTCACTTTGGTTTCAACAATACCCATAACATCAATTTTGTGTGTAAAAACAATCTTAGAAATCTCTTGTTGTTTAATGGCCTGATTAAGCCCTCTAATATTCCAGCAACTAATAATCATTAACGACGTTTAGAGTTGTGCTTTTTCTTACCTGAAGAACCCCCGGATTTGTTCTTCTGCTTATTAGAATGACCTGGAGAGACCTTAGGACTAGTCGGTTCCAAATACTTCTTTAGAGAAGGCACCTGGACTGATTGATCTTCATCATCACTTGAGGCCTCATTTGAGGGTGGGATCTTGAAAAAAGAATTGGAGTACCCAATCTGAGAGTGTATGGCCCCGGGATTTATATCCTGTATCATATGGTCCATGGGGCTAGTGGGGCTAGTGGGAACCTTTGAAACTTTTTTTTTGGGGAATTGGTGAATGAATAAAAAAAGCCAAATGGCACTAAACAAAATACAAGGGGCATACCCCAGGATATACAACAAGCGCAAGAAGCATCCAAATGATGCAAAATAGGGAGGACAACTTCCAAGGCCAGCAACCAAAGAAAAGACCTTCCCTAACCAAGTATCAATGAGCTATGAAAACGGAGATGGGGGAACCCTAAACAAAACAGAAACAAAACAAGCAATAATGCCAAAAGGCCCCTCTCACTGAACTAGCAAAATACTCCAATGGAGCAAAATGAGATTAACAAAACAATTACAATTACGTCCATCTAGTAATGTAAATAGGTAGAAGTGGGTCGTTTCTCCACTTGATTTGGATTTGGATAGAGATTTGGAGGACGATCTCTTGAAGAAGTCTTTCCTTTGTTGTGACTTTGGAGTTAAATGTTCGGGCATTTCTTTCTCTCCAGATGCTATACACCACCAACCCAAGGCACATTTTAGGAATGATGTGTTGGGGAGTTTTCTTTGTCCAAGTCCTAGCTGCCCATTCCACAGTTGCGCTCCAAGAGGAAGCTTGAGGAGTAATCTCCAATCGTTGCAGAACTGCCTGCCAAATAAAAGAAGAGAATGAACAACCAAAATACAAATGATCATGAGTTTCCATACCTTGATGACATAGAACACATCCCAAAGGTCCAGGTGTGAAGTGGAAGATCCTGTCCAACTCTAAGGGAACCTTTGAAACTTGCAAGTTGATGTCATCCAGTTCTTTATGTGTTCCAGTATCCTCATCTACCTACCTACGTTGCTAGATGGAATTAATTTGTATCTATTATAATTTAAGCTCAGCTTGGCCCCTCGTCTGTGTATGGAGGTCTGGCTAGTGTTGCTGTTTTTGCGTGTGCCCCTGCTTTTCCTGTCTTTCTTTTAGGGGATTTCACGTGATTGGGTGGGTCGTTTTCTTGGTTCTTAGCCTCAGAATGCCTCCCATCCGTCGTTGCTTTGTATTGATTCTTTTGTTTGCGCTGATTGTTTACCCTGGGGTATGCCCCTTGATTTTTTGTATAGTGCCGGTTGGCTTTTTCTTTTATTGATTCGCCCTTTCCCGAAAAAAAAAAACAAGTACCTTGGTTAATAGAAGTATCAACCCCTTGAGGGGTGTGAGTAACAAGCTCCTCATGATGTTCCTTCACTTGGGTAGTGTTATTGGTGTCCAAAGCAATAGCATCAGGAGTTTGATTTGCTTCTTTGGGGTATGTATGAGCATTAGGATGTATATCATTTCTAGGTTCACTCTCAACAGCCTCCAGCACTAAGAATTGGTTGCTAACAATAGTTCTCTCTGTACCTGAATGGGGAAGTCCTTCAGTAGTCCCACGGACCTCCGATTGTTGAGGATTCAGCCTTTGAGTATTATCAAAAAAGGGAAAGTTAGAAATAGAGCATTTTTTTCCCCTTTTAACACTTCAATTTTCCTAACAACCAAACAGGGTTTTTTTTAGCTTAAAAAAACCCTAAATCTGGAGCAAAAGCTTTGTCCATGAATCAGAATGAATAGAAGATTTGAAGAGACAGTGAGGTTGAAGAGTACAGATATTTTCATTACGAACCCAAATAGTAGAGAGAGAAAGTCTCCCTTCTCTCTAGAAATGTGAAGGGAGACTAGGATGGTGAGGGCTCCCCCCCCTTGGGTGGTGGTTCCTAGTATTAGTGCTAAGAAAAGGAAGGAAAAGCTATTCCATTTTCCTAGCAATGTAAGTAAATCAAACATCCAAGCTAAGAGAGTTGTTAAGTTGTCTTCTCCTCCTACTGATTTTCAGGAGGGAGATGAAGACCCATTAGTCCAGTGGGCTTTAGATTGTGTTAGTAGTGATGATGAGGAGGAGTCGCATCAAGCAGATAAAGAAAGTTTGGCTGCGAAATCAACAACAATTCTTGATGGGGGTGTCTCTGATGAGAAAGTCCTCTCTGTGGGTATTGTGGTACCAGTGGATGCTAATGGGGGTTTCTCTGATGAAGAACTTGTCCATTCTTTTGCCTCTGTCCGAGACTCTTGTGAGCTAGCTAAGGCTAGGAAATACTATAATGGTAAGGAAAAGCTGATTGAAAATGAAGACCAATCCATAGGAGGAGGGTCCTGTCCTGGGGTTCCTGTTATTCCAAGCTTGGTGAACCACAGAATGGAAGCAAATATTGGTGTTTATGATGTTGAAAACGCCAATGTTTCTGTATTTTCTTCGGTTTTCCCTCATGAGCCCACTGCAGATTGTGTTGGTGCTCATAAGCTTGGGGTATTTAATAATGTCCATTACACTAAGGTTCATGATCCTAGTGGTGCTATAACTCAAGGGCCTGCGAATGCTCAAGAATATGAATACCCTCAAATCTGTGAAGATAAGGACCTTGCAAGAGATGGTTTTGTTTCTTTTGATCCTTCTTGTGTCCAAGGTGAGACTCACGAGGTGTTAGCGACTGGGAGTGTATGCGACGCGCCCACGCTTGCTGGGCCTCATATTGGACCGTGTGATCACGTGATGGATTCTACAAAAGCTGAGGTTATTCAGCTGGGCACGCAAGGTGCTGGCTCACAAGCAAAGATTCACGCGCCCCCTATTGAGTTAGGTGCAATTGGAAATACTGATAAGTTAAAGAATGGACCCCACGTGCATCTTAACGGTCATATTGAGGATGAGCTGTGCATTGAAAAGCCCAAAAAGCCGGACAAAGCTGGCCCTTATCACATGGGGTTCACGCAAAGTCAGATGCACATTGTAGCTGGTGGGGCCCATGCATCACAATTTGGGACAGCTTGTTCCCATGGTCATAATTATGCTACGCTTGAGGGGTACACGCAAAGTCAGATGAACATTGAAGGTGGTGGGGCCCTGGCGTCACATTGTGGGAATACTTGTTCCATTGTACATGATAACGCAAGGAATGAGTGTTTGACAACGCACAGTTTGAATCCTGGTGACTGTGGGACCCGAACCCTGCCGCTCCATGCTGGCCACGACCTTGTGGACCCCGTGTGCACGATCATTCCTGCCCATCCGAATGATCATGTGCTTGCTGCTAATCCAGACAAGACTACTACTCCCTTCGATGCCAATTCAGCAATTAATGCCTTTTGCCTTAGTCATATTAATGGTCATTTTGAGAGTGACCTGGCCATTGATAAGCCTAAAAACCCGGACATGGCTGCTCTTTATCACAGGGAGGCTACACAAGGTCAAGTGCACAATGTAGCTGTTAGGGCCCAACGTAAATCATGGGCTGGGTTATTCAAATCTGAGGGTCAGAATAGCAACATGGCCCATATTGAGATGGGATCAGACTTGGAAACAAATTACAGAACCACAGAATGTAGCAAGGATTTTAACTTGGAATTTGTGGACCATGGAGGGATCGAAGATAATCTTGTTCTTAAAATTCCAAAGGACTTAACGGTAGCTGGGAAAGACGAATGGACGACTACATTGGTTGGTCGGTTTCTCGGCAGGAAGCTTCCGTTTTCCCTTGTCACTAACGTTACTGATCGGCTATGGGCTAATGAGGGACTTATTGATACGCTGGCCACTGACTCTGGATGTTTCTTTTTTTCTTTCTCAAGTACGGAAGCTAGGGATGCAATTTTAGAAGGAGGACCATGGTTTTGTGGCGGGTCAGCCTCTTCTTCTTAGGCCGTGGAAGCCACATTTCTCCTTTGTAAACGAAGAGGTTCACTCCATCCCAATATGGGTAAACTTCTATGGTATACCACTTGAGTACTGGAATCCGAAGGGAATCAGTTTTATCTCTAGTTTCATTGGAAAGCCAATTCGAGTTGATCGCATAACTGCAAGTAGAAGGCGTATAACCTATGCTCGTGTTTGCATTGAAGTTTCTGCTGATTTTGAATTCTTCAATGAATTCCATATTGAAGCAGAAGATGAGGAGACTGGCATTTTTATTAGAACAAAGATCAACTTAGAATATCAATGGACCCCGATTCGATGCAAGAAGTGCTCCCAATTTGGTCATGATTGTTCTCGGATTGCGTATCCAGGTCTGAGCCGTCCAGATCGCCACCCTTTCAAGAGAAAAGGTAAGGATACGGGAACCTGGCAAGTTGTTTCAGGCACAGATAGAGGAAAAAAGACTGTTGTTGACCACACTTCTGACCGTACTAAAAGTACGAGTGGCTCGGAACCTCCGCTAGCGAGGGGTAACTGATTTGACGCCCTTTCTCAACTTGTGGAAGACCCTGATCCTAAACCTGGCAAAGTTGATACCATTGTTTCTCCCTCCGCCCGGACATCTTGTGCCGAAGCTAGCTCTTCTTACCATACAGATGTTCCTCGAGATGAGACCAGAGAGGATACCACTCCCCCCTTTAGTGTGGATAACATTGATGACTGTGATAGTGAGTTTGACAGTGGTTCTACTCCTTGGAGCCCCGATCGGTCTGCAGTTTCAAACAACTCAGCAAGCAGTTCATCAACCAGTTCGCCGGAATGCATGAGGGGCCAAAACCAGACATACAGCTACTGACGGTCAGACAACGGAATAATGAGTCCCTTAAGGAGTTCACCGACCGGTTCAACCAACAGAAGCTTCAAATCTGCAATCTGAACGAGACAATTGCCATCATAGCCTTCTGCTCGGGAGTTCAACACACCAAGTGTGCCGCGTCGTTCCACTGAAATCGACCGGTAACCTTGGTCGAACTCGCAGAGAGGGTTGGAAAATACATTGACATTGAAGAATTTCTAAAGATCAAAGACCCCGGGGCAAGAAAGCAACGAGTCTTCCAGAAGTAAGCGAAAGCGAGATCAGCCCGGGAGTTCAAACAGTTTTGACAGTTCACAGCAGTCCGGGTCAGGCAGCCCCGACCCGACCTCCGGCTCACAGCAAGCAGAGTCCGGCAGCCTCGACCTGACCTCCAGTTCATATCGGTCAGGATCAAGCAGTTCTGACTTCGCCTCCAGCCCAGAGAAATCTGGAGCCCGACGATCTTGATCCGACCTCTTGTCTCCATCGGTCTAGAAGTGCCCGACTACAGTGGTACTTGCTCGGTCACCACATGAGGCTCCACCGATCGTCAGAGAACTCATACAAAGACCTCGGGCCTAACCCCGGCATACAAAGACCTTGGGCCTAACCTCGAGGCACGAAGAAGACCTCGAGCTCGGAACTCAGGCACTAAAAAGATCTTAGACTCCGAACCCAGGCACTCAAAAGACCTCGGGCTCTGAACCCAGGCATTAAAGACCTTGGGGTCACGCCCAAGGCACCGGCTTTGCTTAGGTCCAACCGACGATGGGGGAAAACCCCCTAGGTGGCTGATGATGGCAAGCTTCAAAAGACCCTGCAACCACCATGTTCCAGGTCGGTTACCTACAGATCATAGCCTCTGTAAGACCCTCGTCTTAGCGAAAGCTTGGGGGGCAAGACGGCGTAGTGAACTAAACAGGTAATCACACCGGGTATCTACAGGCCTTGCGGATAACCAAGTCAAAATCTTGGACAACCCGAGCACCTACAGTACTCAGAGGCATTAACTCCACTTAGGTCCAGACCGACAATAGAGGTGACTAAAATCTCTTAGGTTGGCCGACGATAGAGGAGCAAAAGGACCCTAAAGCAACGTGATTTAGGTCGGCTCCACCAACATGGTCAAGCTCTTCTCCCGACAGTCTTGACGAAGGCTGGCCGGGCGGAAGACAACCATCCTGGGGAGTTAACATAAAAAAAGGACCCTAGAGCAATACGCTTTAGGTCGGCTTTTCCAACATGGTAAAATCCTTCTACCCACAGCCTTGACAAAGGTTTACGGGCAGAAGATAACCATCCTGGGAGCTAACTCAAGCAAAAAAGACTTCGAATTAGGCCGGGTCTCAACTCCCGGTCAGTTCCCGAGCACCTAAAAGTCCCGAGCTAGGCTGGGTCTCAACTCTCAGCCGGTTCCTGAGGACTCACCAGGCTCAGAAGCCCCGAGGCAGCTTCCACAAGCACTCAGACAACGGCAAGTAACATCAAACTGATTTCCAAACTTGCCCCGATATAGCATCTGGCCAATCTTGAAAATGGGGGGCAGCTGATAAGCCCAAAATTGGCTCTATCCTATGACCGAGCGGTTCAAATCAGCAGCCAGTCCAATCATGCACAACTCATCAGAAGCATCAGCCCGAGCAGTTCAGTCTACTCATCATCCCGAGCGGTTCATTCACGACCCGACCAACAGGTTGGGAAAATCGCACATACACATCCCTCTACGGGAACAGCTCATCCGGGCCCACAGGCATGATCTCGAGTATTACGGGCAGTTTTTTACTCAAGCTAGAAGACTAATGGAAAGTGCACACTATTTCTTAATCCAATTAGGAAATCCCCATAATTAATGCCAATCTATATCAATGGGATTATATTTCCTTATCCATGTATGAGTAGGTCTCTTACATCTATAAAAGAGACCTCTCACCCCCCATTGAAGGGGCCGCCAATTCTGTAGTCTACACAGCACCTCTATAATTCACCATTGTACGCATACATCCGGCCGGTATTACTGGTAGTGTTGTCCCTCTTTGTTGGCTCACCAGGCCCGCCGGTGATCTGCTAGTGAACGTGCTCAGACACACCCGTGGACGTAGGTACCTTCATTAACAGGGCCGAACCACATACAAAAAATAGTCTCTCACTCTCTCTCTCTCTTTCTCCTTAAATTGCTTTACTTTACTCTTACCAATTTTTGGCATCATCATATTCTATTGTATATCTAGGGGATCTCTCTATACATATAAAAGTGTTTAATGATCTTTCAAATAGGTCAAGTCTCTAGTTTATGACCGCTTCTCTATGGTACTGGTTGTTGCTTCATTTAATTTGCTTCACTAATAGTTTGTCGATTCAACTTTGATCGTTATGGATTGTACTAGGGTCAAGTCCTAGACAAGCAGAGCTAATTTTAACGGCCGGAACAGTAACAAAGAAAATGGCTGCCAGTGGTAGTGAAAAGTGACTTTTGGGCTTTAACCGTGTTATCTTATAGTGTGGGAAGAGTGACTTTTGGGCTTTACCTTTGTATGTTTTTTTTTTTGCATTCCATCCTTTTTTTGGTATCAATTGGGGAAAATTGTGGCTGTTACATTACACCTGGTAGGATAGTGATAAATGGAGGCTACTTAATTTTAACTTCTTCAGTTGATCCTTCCCATAAACATATATATATATATATATATATGATGCCGAAAATTGGTAAGAGAGGTTTAGAGAGAGACACAAGAGATTGATGATGCCCCGTTAATGAGGTGACCTACGTCCATAGTTGCGTCAGTGCGCTTTCACTAGCAGATCGCCGATGGCGTTTGGTGAGCCAACAGAGTGGACGACACTACCAAAAACCGATCGAATTTATGTGTAACAGTGAGTTGTTTATATGCTATTCTCTGGAGTCAGAATGCGATCCCCTTTAATGGGGGTGGGTGACCTCTTTTATAGGTCCAAGAGACCACCCGTACAAGGCAACCTATTAGATTAGGAAGCCTAATCTAGCTACAAATGGATTAGTATGATTCAAGAAAAGTTTCCTAAGTGGTTATTTTCATTAGTCTTCTGACTGAATAAGGAAACCGCTTAGAGCCCAGCTGTCCAAGCCGATCATGTTTGAAGTACAGCTGTATCGTATGCCCGGGCTGTGGGCTCGTATCAGGCGGTTCTATCATAACGGCCTGGGATCACTTGAATTGGGGCGCCTCTTCTGGATTTCTCGGGATTACTATGCTAATGTGGTGATTTGACTTTGACCTGATATTTTTTTACATATCAACTGCCCCCCATTTTCGAAATTGATGTGATGCTCTATCAAATGGGGTTTGAAATTAAGACTGCCCTCGAAAAACCGTTCGGGGAAGAGACCGGGATCTTGCCCGGGGCGTGACCGGTTGTGATTCTCTTCCGGGGTCTGGACCGAGCGGTGGCTATGTTGTCCCGGGACCGACTGTTGCCATGTGTTAACTGGTCACTGGCCAGGTCAGAATCCAACGAGGTTGGTATGAACGTAATCGAATAGTCATATCGTAACCGGACCGTCACATCCGGCATTAAATGTGCGCATCTTTTGAGGCGACATTCCGCATGCCCGAGGTGACAGTTGTCAGCAGGTTTTGGTGGGAAGGCGTCATGGCCGTTGGATCTGATCTGATCTGGACCGTCCGCGGTATATATATAAGGAACACTTGTTCATTTCAGCCATTCCTGCTGCCAAGAGATAGAGAAACCGAGCAGTTTGAGAGCAAAAAGTCCACGGTCACGCTTTTCGAACCCTTTTTCATGCGTTGATTCGTGTAAGTCTCTTACTCCCAGGTTTCAATTCACTGCTCTTCCCTTTGCCTTCTTTTCCTTTTCTTTTTCGAGTGAAGCTGGAGTGGACGGATCCATTGGGTTTCGAACGAGAGTGAGACTTTTTCTTCTTAAGGTTCTGTTCTTACTTTAGATCAAGCGGCACGTTAGATAGGTTGAACGAGCGGGCTGTCCCGGGGTAGTTTTAACTGAGTGTCACCTTACTTTCAGGACCTTGTACTCCCTACCCTTCAGATTGATAACCTTACCCCTTTGTACCTCAGACTCGGAATTCCTGACCCATACCTAGGTCGTCATTTGCTTCCTTGCCCAGTCATCGGAACCCCAAGGATGTGTTACTCCGGTTTTGACTCGTCTTCCCGGTCGAAGAACGAGCGGTCCGGGTCGGGGACGCGGACACAAGTCTAAGTCCACCCTCCTCTGACCACCATAGTGAGGGCAGAATTCCAATCCATTTATCTGACGATGAGTCGGGCCACGAGGCCCCCGTTGCCTCCGTTTCCTGGGTTTCGGGTGATGAAACACCAAGGGAACCCAACACCGAGGTAGCCTTTTCCAGTGAGTTCATCCCATCCACCTTGCGTGCTGAAGATCTCAACCGCATTAGGGATAGGGATAGGTATAGCCTTCCCGACTACTGCTCTCTGGCCATGAATGCCCGTGGAGCCTAGATCTACCAGCGGGGTTTCACCACCCTATATGAGGACACCCTCATGGCTGGATTCCGTATTCCCCTTCATCCGGTCGCTCGGGACGTCCTGATATACATCGGGATCGCCCCGGGGCAACTGACCCCGAACGGTTGGAGGTTTCTCATGGGGTCCATCTCCCTTTGGCCCCAAGTTTTTGGGTATGAGCTTTCTGTTCAAGAGTTTTTCTAAACGCACCAACCGTTTCCCGTACACATGGGAAGGTTGGGTTTTTCTCTCTCGGGGCTCGACAGGGGAAAAAGATCATAGTAAATTGCCTGAGCAACAACAATGGTTGGAATAATAGATTCTTCCAAGTATCTACCCTTGGGCTCTGTGAGCGGGCCCTGGGGATCCAGATGAGGACTTCCTGGACGGGAGAACTGAGGGGGTAAGTTAGTGTAGTATCTTCCGTCCACTTTCTTTACTTCGATCCTGGGACTAACTGCATTACATTTTGCCTTGCAACGGGGTCAGCCAGCCTGCCTACTATTCCTGAGAAGTGTTAGGCCAGGATCAGGGGCTTGACAGACTTGCCAACAAACATTTGGAACGTGCTGACCCGGACGGGCGAATTCACAACGCCCTACGACCCGGCCGAGCCCGTCTAAGCTCCTATCTTTCCACCCATACTTCCTGGTAAGTACCCAGGCTCACTTGGTCTTGTCTATATTCCCATTGTCTCTGCTGGTTACTAATCGCTTATCTTTCCTTTTTGTAGAAATGGCCCCCAAGAGAGATCTTGAACAGTTGAGGGCCAGGCAGGCCGCTGCCACCGCCCGGGCGGTAATAAGAGGAGGAAAGAGACCCGTTACGGAGGCCTCGGGCAGCGTACACCCACTAAGGTGAATCCGGCATGGGACTGTGAACCGTCCAGAACTCGTGGGGACTTCAGCTCCCCACGTGGTGGTGGTAGAGACTTCCCCCCAAGCGGGAATACCGTCCGGGGTGCCGGTTGAGGAATCGGCAGTGATCAGGGAGAGGGTCAAATTCGCTCTCCTCCCCAGCCAAGTGGAGACGTGTGCAAACATGTCTCCTGAGACATTCCAGGGATGGCTATACAGCCTTTCCCACATGGTAAGCACTGACGCCTCTACCCATTCATTGCCACTAATTTTTTTTATATGCCCGGTCAACTGATTAATTTTTGGGCTTCTTGCAGGTCGACTGTGATCTCGTCAAAATCAAGATATAAAAGTATGCTTAACTTATGCTTTACTTTCAAAAGATCTGCAGTGTGGAAGTAAAGGTTGAACCCACAGAAATTGTTAATTTTTATCCTTTAATTAATGAAATCTAATCTATTTAGTTATAAGAAAAACGGATGTTTGATTGATTGATGATTTGATTATTACTATAGAATTAAACTATGGAATTATGGAAATAAATTCTAAAATTAAATCTAAGTAAACTAGTATGCCAAATTGAAGATTGATTTAAATAAAAGTAGATGGGGTCTAAGATTGCAAATCCACCACTAACTATGCATCGGGGGTCTAGACTTTCTATTATAAGTTCTATGTTTGGATAGTCATGATCTATTGTAGCCACAAGCCCAATAGTATCCACAAGAAGGCATCGTTAGTTTAATCTAAGCATAATCCATCTATGGTTCACATGAATTATCCACCTATAACTAGGGTGTATCATAACTCATCTTTCCTAAGCATGGATTATAAAAGATGTAAACATCACAATCACATAAGCACTATTGTATGTAAATACTCCTATCAATCACAGAAATCAAGGACTATTGAGTTCAATAAGCATAAGGAAAAATCTAAGACAAGAATAGATCCAAAATGCTCTTGATTATTATCATTAAAAATTGATTATATATAAATAATCCACCAATATAGAATCACTATCCAATACATAAAATCCTAAAATAAGAAAGCATAGAATTCCCCCTTTACATACCTAGGGTTTCCAAGGAAACCCTAGATTAGGAGTTTAGTTGCACATGGTGGGTGAAAGCATGAAGATTTTTTCGGAAAAATGGTGAATCAAAAAAAGAAAAAAAAGCCAAACGGCACTATACAAAAAATACAAGGGGCATACCCCAGGATATACAATCAGCACATGAAAAAAGGCAACAAGTCAATGCAACAAGGGATGGAGGGTACCCAAAAAGGGGCCCATCTCCAAAAGCAGCCAAAACCAAAGAAACCAACAGAAGAAAAAAAGAAATAAGCAGGGGTCAACAAGACCAAAGCAGAAAAAAAAAAAAAAAAAAAAAAAAAAAAAAAACCTAACAAAATTCCATACAACAAATGGAGTAAACAGCACGCTAAGTCCAGTTAGCCATGTAGTCAGAAAGGTGAGGATCATTTCTCCACTTGAGTTGGATCTGGATAGATATTTGGAGGTACATATCTTGGAGAATCCTTTCCTTTGTTTTCACTTGAGATTTGAAGGTACGAGCATTCCTTTCTTTCCAAATGCCATAGACCGCCATCCCCAGGCACATTTTAGGGA
Organism: Hydrangea macrophylla; assembly: GCA_033977485.1. Lineage (NCBI taxonomy): Eukaryota > Viridiplantae > Streptophyta > Magnoliopsida > Cornales > Hydrangeaceae > Hydrangea > Hydrangea macrophylla. The sequence goes on from CM066989.1 coordinate 51,180,005, forward strand.
TAATGTGGTTGGGGGTTTTCTTCTTCCACGTTCTAGCTGCCCAATCCAGTAAAGAGCCCCAAGAGGAAGTGTGTGGAGCTATCCCCAACCGATGTAATAATCCCTGCCATATAAAAGAGGAGAATGAGCAACCAAAGAACAAATGATCATGAGATTCCATACCTTGGTAGCATAAAACACACGCCAATGGGCCAGGAGTGAAGTGAAAAATCCTGTCATGAGTAGATAACCTGTTAAGAACTGCTAACCACGCAATAACACTATGTCTAGGGATGTTCCCAGGAAACCAGATGAGGCGGTGCCATGGAACCTTAGGGCGAGTGTCTCTAAGGTGATCCCAAGTATGAGCCAACTTAAACATCCCATTTGGCGATGGGATCCAAATGGCTACGTCAAGTTGGTCAGAGGGAGGAGGAAGATCATGCATATGGTCCCGAATTTCCATAAGGTCTGAAGTATTAGTTAAAGGCCAGTGCCAAACTCCGTCAACAATAATATCTTTGACTTTTGCATTTAAGGGGATGGCTGCATCATAAGCAACTCTAGGACCAAACTTATCAAGGAGGGGACCTAAAGGGTGCCAATTATCATACCATAAGTAGGTATCACACCCATTACCAATTTTATGTTTCAGTAAAGGTCTAACCATGTCTCTGAGTTTTAAAAGTTTCCTCCAATACCAAGAGCATTGAGAGGGGGCCTTAACTACCCAAAAACTTTTCCCTTTTAAAAGATAATAATTAACCCAGTCAACCCAGAGAGAGTGTTTCCCAGGAGAGAAGAGAGACCAAATGTGTTTAAGATTGAGAATTTTATTAAGTTGAACAAGATTTTTCAAACCCAAACCCCCTTCCTTCTTTGGAATACAGATGAGGTCCCAGGCCACCTTAGCCCCATGGGCTTTATCAATGCTCCCAGACCAAAGGAATCTACGAATATGTTTTTCCACCTCCTTGATGATACTTTTGGGGAGAATAAACATTCCAGACCAATAGTTTTGGATACCTGTAAGAACAGACTGTATAAGTTGCAATCGGCCAGCATAAGACAAGCATTTAGAGGTCCACGAAGTGATTCTAGAGCTGATCTTAGTGATAAGATCAATGCAGTCCCCTTTTTTAAGTCTAGAAGTTATAAGAGGAACACCTAGATATTTAAGGGGGAGGGATCCAATGGGAACACGAAAGATATCACTAATGGACAGAACATCATTATCACTGATACCAGAGGTAAATAAACAACTCTTACTAGTATTAGCAAGTAAACCTGTAAGATCATAGAACTGAGCAAGGGTGTTTTTCATGAGCTGAGCTGATTCCTTATCACCATAAAACAATAATAAAAGGTCATCAGCAAAGCAAAGGTGTGATATTTCAAGTTTATCACATTTCCAATGATATTTAAAATGGGTAGAAGTATTTATATTATGATGGACACCTTGATGGAAAGCATGAAGATTGAGTTGATGGTAGCCATTAGAGACCTTCAAGCTTGCTCTTCTCCTTCCTCTTGCCTTCCAAGTAGTGTATGAATGAGTGTGTGTAACCCCCCTATTGATTTAGAATGAAAGATATATAGTTATAGAGAGATTAGGAGGGTTTTCCTAAACCTAATCTCACTAAAATTGCTAAAAATTGCATTCTAGACGTAATTGGACAATTTTGTCCACGTAGGGGTCTTCAGCTCTTCAATATACGCATTTTATGTTTTTTCGTATGGATCGCGCGAGCGCTTAAAATGGGAGGTCGTGCGAGCGGACCGCTCGAGCGATGGGCTGGATTCTCTCGCGAGCGACCCGCTCGCGCGAAGTGGCTTTTTCTGCTTCTTTCTTCCTGCTTTTTTACCCCATTTAATCGAAAATCATTGCTTTCTCCTAAAACCTGACAAAAAGTGGAAAACAAAGTAAAATTATACAAAAATAGGATAAAAATGGCTAACAAATGTGAATTAAGGCGTATAATAAGGATTTGTTCTCTCCCGATCACACCCCCAAACCTACATTTTGCTAGTCTTCGAGCAAAAAGAATAGAAAAATAAAACTACTAGTACTAAAAATTCCTAATCCCAAAAGTGAAGGAGGATTGGGCTTCAAGGATATCTTTTTGATTAATAATGTTCTTAATTTAAAATATATTGGATGTCTTTTGGATCCTAATAATAAATCCCTTTGGAAGAAATGGGTTCATCTTTATTTAATGAGGGGTAAAAGTTTTTGGCAGGTCAAGATCCCGTCCCAATGCTCTTGGTATTGGAGGAAATTGTTAAAACTTAGAGAAATTGCCAAACCGTTACTAACTCACCAAGTTGGAAACGGTGAACATACTTATCTCTGGTTTGATAGTTGGCTTCCTATGGGACCTTTGGTTGATAGATATACTGCTAGAATAGCCTATGATGCTGCTATTGGGTTACATGCCAAAGTGGCAAGCATTATTAGAGGGACTGAGTGGAATTGGCCAGGCTCTAACTCCTTGGGGCTTAATGAAGTTAGAAATGAGTTACCTAGCATGTATAAACCTTCTGGGGCTAATGATAGTATTTCCTGGAATGTGACACCTAATGGGTGTTTCAACACTTTTCATATCTGGAACCACCTCCGTAATGTTAACCCTACTGTTCAATGGGTTGATATTGTTTGGTTTTCGGGTAGCATTCCTAGACAAAGCTTTATTCTTTGGCTTGCTACTCAGTTTAGGTTGGCTACACACGACAGGGTGTACAAGTTTACTCAGGGTCCTCTGGCCTGCACTCTTTGTCATAGTCAAATGGAAACACATGATCATCTGTTTTTTGCTTGTTCTTATTCCACTTTTATTTGGCAGGACTTGATGCACAGGTGTGGTATGAGGTGGAATGGTAATGGCTGGGAGGATACAGTTCTATGGATGTCTCAACACTGGAAAGGGAAGAGAATTCATCAAGTCATCCCCAAATTTTGCCTTGGAGTTGCTGTGTATGGCCTGTGGAAAGAAAGGAATAACAGAACTTTCAAACTTACATCAAAGCCTAAGGAAGTGTTACTACAAGATTTAGTTGCTCAGATATTAGCTCAAATTAGGGTTAAATGGAAGTTTTATCCTAATATTGATGTCATTATTCAGAATTGGACCTAAATGTCCTTTATTTTGTTTGCTTCATGTAATGGTCTTGTATGTTAGTTGATCCAAGTTTCTACCTGGATTTAGGTTAGGGCTTTGTCTCATGTCTTCATGTTTCTGCGCTGTTCTGTTTATCCTGGGGTTTGCCCTTGTACTTTTTGTACATCCTTTTTGGAATATATTTACCACTTTCCGAAAAAAAAAAAAAAAAAAAATTCCTAATCCATTTTTGTATGGATACCAATTGCACTTTTTTTTTTTTTTTTTTTTCGGAAAAACGGTTAATTTAAACGAAAAACGCCAAAACGGCACTGTACAAAATACAAGGGGCATACCCCAGGATATACAATAAGCACAAGAAAAAATGCATCCAGATAATGCAACAAAATAGGGGAATTAACTAAGGCAAACCTAGAAAAAACCCATCCAAATAAAACAATGCTCCTACCACATCACAAAACACAGAGGAGCAAGAAAAACATCAAGGAAAAATCATTCAAGACAAATAACAGGGCCAAGGCAAGCTTTCCTCTCTATGTAGTAACGGCCCATCTATCAATATAATGAGGGAGCTGGGGATCATTCTTCCATGTAGTTTGTATTTGTAAGGAAACCTGAAGGCAAATATCTTGTAAGATTCTTTCCTTAGTCCTCACTTCAAGTTTGAAACTCCGAGCATTTCTTTCTTTCCAAATGCTATAGACAACCAACCCAATGCACATTTTAGGGACAATATGCCGTGGGTTCTTCCCTTTCCACTTCTTCGCTGCCCAGTCCCCAAGAACATCCCAAGAGGGGGCGGAATAGGTGACTTCCAACCTATTGAGAACTCCCTGCCACACATAAGAAGTGTAAGAACAATTAAAGAATAAATGGTCATGGGATTCCAAACTTTTGTGACAAAAAACGCAAGCAAGTGGTCCTGGTGTGTATGTATAAATTCTATCATGCGTGGCTAATCTATGGAGAATAGCCAACCACAGGATAAAACTATAACGAGGGATATTACCCGGGAACCTAGTAAGGCCATACCAAGGGACTTTGGGATAATGAATACGGACATGATCCCAAGTGTTGGCAGAAGAGAACTCATTATTAGGGGAGGGCAGCCACTGAACCACATCACTAGATGTAGTAGGAAGAGGTAAGGAATGAAGTTGGTCTCTAATTTCAATTAATTCCAAAGTGTTTGTAAGCGGCCAATTCCATGCACTCCCATCAATAACATCGGAAACTTTGGCATTTAAAGGGATGGCGACATCATATTGGACACGCATCCCGACATTGACCAAGATAGGACCCATAGGATGCCAATTATCATACTAGAGAAAGGTACCACAACCATTACCAATTCTATGTCTAAGCATTGGTCTAGCCATAGGTCTAAGATTAAGGAGCTTTCGCCAATACCAGGAGCATTGGGATGGGGTCTTGATTTCCCAAAAACTTTTTCCTTTCAACATGTAGGTGTGTATCCAATCCACCCAAAGGGACTTGTTTTTAGAAGTAAAAATGGCCCAAATATGTTTAAGATTTAAGATAGAATTCAATTGAGTAAGGTTTTTAAGGCCAAGACCCCCTTCCTTCTTAGGTCTACAGACAACATCCCAAGCAACTTTAGCACCATGAGCTTTCCAAATTCCTCCGGTCCAAAGGAATCTACACATTAAGCTATCAATATGCTTAAGGACACTTTTAGGAAGAATAAACATGGCAGCCCAATAGTTCTGAATTCCAACAAGAACCGATTGGATAAGTTGGAGTCTGCCGGCATAAGAGAGAAATTTAGAGGTCCAAGAGGTAATTCTAGATGTGATTTTCTGGATGAGGTCATCACAGTCTCCCTTCTTAAGTCTAGTGGTGATCAAAGGGACACCAAGGTACTTCATAGGGAGGGAACCAAGAGTAAATGGGAGATTCAGACAAATAGCATTGGAAGTTCTCTCCTCCATTCCTGAAATAAACAGACAGCTCTTGTTAGCATTAGCTTGCATGCCAGTAAAGTTATAAAATTGATCTAAGGAATTTTTCATAACAGTTGCAAAGTGTTCATCACCATTGAAAAATAACAGCAGGTCATCAGCAAAACAAAGGTGAGAGATTTTAAGTTTATCACATCTCCAATGATATTTAAAATGAGGGGAGCTTTGGATGTTAAGTTGAATCAATTGGCTAAGGGTATCCATGACAAGAACAAAAAGGTAAGGTGACATAGGATGTGACATAGGATCACCTTGTCTAAGGCCTTTAGCACCCTCAAAATACCCAACCGATTCGCCATTAAAATTAATTGAGTACTTAGGACTAGTAATACAGGCTCTAATCCACCCTTTCATCCTAGGTGGAAAACCAAGAACATCAAGGAGATCAAGTAAAAACTCCCAATTCACACTATCATAAGCTTTCATAAGGTCGACCTTAGCCGCAGCTCTAGGATGGCCTGAAGACTTATGATAGTCCCTCATAAGATCCTGAGCAAGAAGAACATTATCACTAATTTTCCTACCTTTTATAAAAGCAGATTGGGCATTGTCAATCAGAATAGGTAAAACTTTTTGAAGCCGCTTGGATATAATTTTGGAGATGCATTTGTAGACTGTATTACAACACGATATAGGCCTAAATTCACTCATCTTAGAAGGATTGGGGATCTTGGGAATAAGAGCAATAAGTGTAGCATTTGATTCAGTTAACAGTTGGCCCGAAGTAAAAAATTCTTTGATAGCTTTAGTAACTAAAGGTCCGGTAGTTGTCCAAGTTTTCTTAAAGAAATGAGCATTGTAACCATCAGGACCCGGAGCTTTATTACTGTGGATACTTAGGAGGGCTTCCTTAATCTCATCATCACTAGGGATATCATCCATACTGTTAGATAACTCTGTAGGGATACGCTTATGGATGACCTTTCTCAATTCACCAATACCAGGGTAGAGGTTAGCCGCAAAGGTGCCAAGCAAGGATTTAAAATATCTAATCGCTTCAATTTTAGCTTCCCCTTCATTAGTGGTCTTGGTACCATCAGGTTTGACAAGTGACACAATGCGTTTGTGGTTCCTTCTATTTTTAACAGAATTGTGAAAATAAGAAGTGTTCTTATCCCCTGCATCAAGCCATTGAATTCTAGATTTTTGCCTAATTATCTCTTCTTCAATATGAATGGCTTTTAAGAAAACTTGCATAAGATCTTTTTCAAGGATTCTAAGGGAAGTGTCACTTGGTTTATCATCAAGCTCCCTTTGACAAAACCAAAGGTCTTCCCTAGCTTTATTAGCTAAAATTCTCTCCTTACCTAAGGAATCCTTAGTTAAAGTTTTAAGAGCTCCTTTAAGGTTCTTTAAACTGTGGAATAATTGAAATTGGAAAGTACCATCAATATGTCTGGCCCAAGAAGTGTTGACAGTAACTTTAAATTTCTCCAACTCAGTCCAATAATTGTAAAACTTAAAAGGTTTACCTTTCCGTTCAGCAGGAGGAGAAATTTTGACAATAATAGGAGAGTGGTCAGAGATACCAGAGGGGAGAAAATCTGCATAAGCTAAAGGAAACAAGTCCAGCCATCTAGGATTAACAAGAGCTCTGTCCAACTTTCTTTTGGTAAAATGAACTGAGTCAAATTGCCGGTTGCACCAAGAGAAAAAGATACCTGTAAATCTAAGGTCTACAAGACAAGTAGCATTCACAAGATCATTAAATTCAACAGCTCCTTGGTCTCTCCCTGGATTACCCTCAAAGATTTCATTAGAATTTAAGACGGCGTTGAAATCCCCAAGGCTAATCCAAGGGATATCACCTATAGTAGCTGCAATATTTCGCAAGGTAGACCAAAGTGGCCTCCTACCTTGGATGGTGTTAGAGCCATAAATAAAAGAAGCTTCAAAAGACTGCAATTGGTCGAGGGATTCAACTTTAACATGGATAATTTGCCTAGTACATTGTAAAACAGTTAAGATGACTTTATTAGGGTTCCAGCCAACCCAGATTCTATCCACAGAATCCGGTTGGCTGTTAGTAATAAAGGACCAATTAGGAAGCATGGTCCTTTGTATTTGATCTTGATTGGGCATTCTCACTTTGGTTTCAACAATACCCATAACATCAATTTTGTGTGTAAAAACAATCTTAGAAATCTCTTGTTGTTTAATGGCCTGATTAAGCCCTCTAATATTCCAGCAACTAATAATCATTAACGACGTTTAGAGTTGTGCTTTTTCTTACCTGAAGAACCCCCGGATTTGTTCTTCTGCTTATTAGAATGACCTGGAGAGACCTTAGGACTAGTCGGTTCCAAATACTTCTTTAGAGAAGGCACCTGGACTGATTGATCTTCATCATCACTTGAGGCCTCATTTGAGGGTGGGATCTTGAAAAAAGAATTGGAGTACCCAATCTGAGAGTGTATGGCCCCGGGATTTATATCCTGTATCATATGGTCCATGGGGCTAGTGGGGCTAGTGGGAACCTTTGAAACTTTTTTTTTGGGAATTGGTGAATGAATAAAAAAAGCCAAATGGCACTAAACAAAATACAAGGGGCATACCCCAGGATATACAACAAGCGCAAGAAGCATCCAAATGATGCAAAATAGGGAGGACAACTTCCAAGGCCAGCAACCAAAGAAAAGACCTTCCCTAACCAAGTATCAATGAGCTATGAAAACGGAGATGGGGGAACCCTAAACAAAACAGAAACAAAACAAGCAATAATGCCAAAAGGCCCCTCTCACTGAACTAGCAAAATACTCCAATGGAGCAAAATGAGATTAACAAAACAATTACAATTACGTCCATCTAGTAATGTAAATAGGTAGAAGTGGGTCGTTTCTCCACTTGATTTGGATTTGGATAGAGATTTGGAGGACGATCTCTTGAAGAAGTCTTTCCTTTGTTGTGACTTTGGAGTTAAATGTTCGGGCATTTCTTTCTCTCCAGATGCTATACACCACCAACCCAAGGCACATTTTAGGAATGATGTGTTGGGGAGTTTTCTTTGTCCAAGTCCTAGCTGCCCATTCCACAGTTGCGCTCCAAGAGGAAGCTTGAGGAGTAATCTCCAATCGTTGCAGAACTGCCTGCCAAATAAAAGAAGAGAATGAACAACCAAAATACAAATGATCATGAGTTTCCATACCTTGATGACATAGAACACATCCCAAAGGTCCAGGTGTGAAGTGGAAGATCCTGTCCAACTCTAAGGGAACCTTTGAAACTTGCAAGTTGATGTCATCCAGTTCTTTATGTGTTCCAGTATCCTCATCTACCTACCTACGTTGCTAGATGGAATTAATTTGTATCTATTATAATTTAAGCTCAGCTTGGCCCCTCGTCTGTGTATGGAGGTCTGGCTAGTGTTGCTGTTTTTGCGTGTGCCCCTGCTTTTCCTGTCTTTCTTTTAGGGGATTTCACGTGATTGGGTGGGTCGTTTTCTTGGTTCTTAGCCTCAGAATGCCTCCCATCCGTCGTTGCTTTGTATTGATTCTTTTGTTTGCGCTGATTGTTTACCCTGGGGTATGCCCCTTGATTTTTTGTATAGTGCCGGTTGGCTTTTTCTTTTATTGATTCGCCCTTTCCCGAAAAAAAAAACAAGTACCTTGGTTAATAGAAGTATCAACCCCTTGAGGGGTGTGAGTAACAAGCTCCTCATGATGTTCCTTCACTTGGGTAGTGTTATTGGTGTCCAAAGCAATAGCATCAGGAGTTTGATTTGCTTCTTTGGGGTATGTATGAGCATTAGGATGTATATCATTTCTAGGTTCACTCTCAACAGCCTCCAGCACTAAGAATTGGTTGCTAACAATAGTTCTCTCTGTACCTGAATGGGGAAGTCCTTCAGTAGTCCCACGGACCTCCGATTGTTGAGGATTCAGCCTTTGAGTATTATCAAAAAAGGGAAAGTTAGAAATAGAGCATTTTTTTTTTCCCTTTTAACACTTCAATTTTCCTAACAACCAAACAGGGTTTTTTTTAGCTTAAAAAAACCCTAAATCTGGAGCAAAAGTTTTGTCCATGAATCAGAATGAATAGAAGATTTGAAGAGACAGTGAGGTTGAAGAGTACAAATATTTTCATTACGAACCCAAATAGTAGAGAGAGAAAGTCTCCCTTCTCTCTAGAAATGTGAAGGGAGACTAGGATGGTGAGGGCTCCCCCCCCTTGGGTGGTGGTTCCTAGTATTAGTGCTAAGAAAAGGAAGGAAAAGCTATTCCATTTTCCTAGCAATGTAAGTAAATCAAACATCCAAGCTAAGAGAGTTGTTAAGTTGTCTTCTCCTCCTACTGATTTTCAGGAGGGAGATGAAGACCCATTAGTCCAGTGGGCTTTAGATTGTGTTAGTAGTGATGATGAGGAGGAGTCGCATCAAGCAGATAAAGAAAGTTTGGCTGCGAAATCAACAACAATTCTTGATGGGGGTGTCTCTGATGAGAAAGTCCTCTCTGTGGGTATTGTGGTACCAGTGGATGCTAATGGGGGTTTCTCTGATGAAGAACTTGTCCATTCTTTTGCCTCTGTCCGAGACTCTTGTGAGCTAGCTAAGGCTAGGAAATACTATAATGGTAAGGAAAAGCTGATTGAAAATGAAGACCAATCCATAGGAGGAGGGTCCTGTCCTGGGGTTCCTGTTATTCCAAGCTTGGTGAACCACAGAATGGAAGCAAATATTGGTGTTTATGATGTTGAAAACGCCAATGTTTCTGTATTTTCTTCGGTTTTCCCTCATGAGCCCACTGCAGATTGTGTTGGTGCTCATAAGCTTGGGGTATTTAATAATGTCCATTACACTAAGGTTCATGATCCTAGTGGTGCTATAACTCAAGGGCCTGCGAATGCTCAAGAATATGAATACCCTCAAATCTGTGAAGATAAGGACCTTGCAAGAGATGGTTTTGTTTCTTTTGATCCTTCTTGTGTCCAAGGTGAGACTCACGAGGTGTTAGCGACTGGGAGTGTATGCGACGCGCCCACGCTTGCTGGGCCTCATATTGGACCGTGTGATCACGTGATGGATTCTACAAAAGCTGAGGTTATTCAGCTGGGTACGCAAGGTGCTGGCTCACAAGCAAATATTCACGCGCCCCCTATTGAGTTAGGTGCAATTGGAAATACTGATAAGTTAAAGAATGGACCCCACGTGCATCTTAACGGTCATATTGAGGATGAGCTGTGCATTGAAAAGCCCAAAAAGCCGGACAAAGCTGGCCCTTATCACATGGGGTTCACGCAAAGTCAGATGCACATTGTAGCTGGTGGGGCCCATGCATCACAATTTGGGACGGCTTGTTCCCATGGTCATAATTATGCTACGCTTGAGGGGTACACGCAAAGTCAGATGAACATTGAAGGTGGTGGGGCCCTGGCGTCACATTGTGGGAATACTTGTTCCATTGTACATGATAACGCAAGGAATGAGTGTTTGACAACGCACAGTTTGAATCCTGGTGACTGTGGGACCCGAACCCTGCCGCTCCATGCTGGCCACGACCTTGTGGACCCCGTGTGCACGATCATTCCTGCCCATCCGAATGATCATGTGCTTGCTGCTAATCCAGACAAGACTACTACTCCCTTCGATGCCAATTCAGCAATTAATGCCTTTTGCCTTAGTCATATTAATGGTCATTTTGAGAGTGACCTGGCCATTGATAAGCCTAAAAACCCGGACATGGCTGCTCTTTATCACAGGGAGGCTACACAAGGTCAAGTGCACAATGTAGCTGTTAGGGCCCAACGTAAATCATGGGCTGGGTTATTCAAATCTGAGGGTCAGAATAGCAACATGGCCCATATTGAGATGGGATCAGACTTGGAAACAAATTACAGAACCACAGAATGTAGCAAGGATTTTAACTTGGAATTTGTGGACCATGGAGGGATCGAAGATAATCTTGTTCTTAAAATTCCAAAGGACTTAACGGTAGCTGGGAAAGACGAATGGACGACTACATTGGTTGGTCGGTTTCTCGGCAGGAAGCTTCCGTTTTCCCTTGTCACTAACGTTACTGATCGGCTATGGGCTAATGAGGGACTTATTGATACGCTGGCCACTGAATCTGGATGTTTCTTTTTTTCTTTCTCAAGTACGGAAGCTAGGGATGCAATTTTAGAAGGAGGACCATGGTTTGTGGCGGGTTAGCCTCTTCTTCTTAGGCCGTGGAAGCCACATTTCTCCTTTGTAAACGAAGAGGTTCACTCCATCCCAATATGGGTAAACTTCTATGGTATACCACTTGAGTACTGGAATCCGAAGGGAATCAGTTTTATCTCTAGTTTCATTGGAAAGCCAATTCGAGTTGATCGCATAACTGCAAGTAGAAGGCGTATAACCTATGCTCGTGTTTGCATTGAAGTTTCTGTTGATTTTGAATTCTTCAATGAATTCCATATTGAAGCAGAAGATGAGGAGACTGGCATTTTTATTAGAACAAAGATCAACTTAGAATATCAATGGACCCCGATTCGATGCAAGAAGTGCTCCCAATTTGGTCATGATTGTTCTCGGATTGCGTCTCCAGGTCTGAGCCGTCCAGATCGCCACCCTTTCAAGAGAAAAGGTAAGGATACGGGAACCTGGCAAGTTGTTTCAGGCACAGATAGAGGAAAAAAGACTGTTGTTGACCACACTTCTGACCGTACTAAAAGTACGAGTGGCTCGGAACCTCCGCTAGCGAGGGGTAACCGATTTGACGCCCTTTCTCAACTTGTGGAAGACCCTGATCCTAAACCTGGCAAAGTTGATACCATTGTTTCTCCCTCCGCCCGGACATCTTGTCCCGAAGCTAGCTCTTCTTACCATACAGATGTTCCTCGAAATGAGACCAGAGAGGATACCACTCCCCCCTTTAGTGTGGATAACATTGATGACTGTGATAGTGAGTTTGACAGTGGTTCTACTCCTTGGAGCCCCGATCGGTCTGCAGTTTCAAACAACTCAGCAAGCAGTTCATCAACCAGTTCGCCGGAATGCATGAGGGGCCAAAACCAGACATACAGCTACTGACGGTCAGACAACGGAATAATGAGTCCCTTAAGGAGTTCACCGACCGGTTCAACCAACAGAAGCTTCAAATCCGCAATCTGAACGAGACAATTGCCATCATAGCCTTCTGCTCGGGAGTTCAACACACCAAGTGCGCCGCGTCGTTCCACTGAAATCGACCGGTAACCTTGGTCGAACTCGCAGAGAGGGTTGGAAAATACATTGACATTGAAGAATTTCTAAAGATCAAAGACCCCGGGGCAAGAAAGCAACGAGTCTTCCAGAAGTAAGCGAAAGCGAGATCAGCCCGGGAGTTCAAACAGTTTTGACAGTTCACAGCAGTCCGGGTCAGGCAGCCCCGACCCGACCTCCGGCTCACAGCAAGCAGAGTCCGGCAGCCTCGACCTGACCTCCAGTTCATATCGGTCAGGATCAAGCAGTTCTGACTTCGCCTCCAGCCCAGAGAAATCTGGAGCCCGACGATCTTGATCCGACCTCTTGTCTCCATCGGTCTAGAAGTGCCCGACTACAGTGGTACTTGCTCGGTCACCACATGAGGCTCCACCGATCGTCAGAGAACTCATACAAAGACCTCGGGCCTAACCCCGGCATACAAAGACCTTGGGCCTAACCTCGAGGCACGAAGAAGACCTCGAGCTCGGAACTCAGGCACTAAAAAGATCTTAGACTCCGAACCCAGGCACTCAAAAGACCTCGGGCTCCGAACCCAGGCATTAAAGACCTTGGGGTCACGCCCAAGGCACCGGCTTTGCTTAGGTCCAACCGACGATGGGGGAAAACCCCCTAGGTGGCTGATGATGGCAAGCTTCAAATGACCCTGCAACCACCATGTTCCAGGTCGGTTACCTACAGATCATAGCCTCTGTAAGACCCTTGTCTTAGCGAAAGCTTGGGGGGCAAGACGGCGTAGTGAACTAAACAGGTAATCACACCGGGTATCTACAGGCCTTGCGGATAACCAAGTCAAAATCTTGGACAACCCGAGCACCTACAGTACTCAGAGGCATTAACTCCACTTAGGTCCAGACCGACAATAGAGGTGACTAAAATCTCTTAGGTTGGCCGACGATAGAGGAGCAAAAGGACCCTAAAGCAACGTGATTTAGGTCGGCTCCACCAACATGGTCAAGCTCTTCTCCCGACAGTCTTGACGAAGGCTGGCCGGGCGGAAGACAACCATCCTGGGGAGTTAACATAAAAAAAGGACCCTAGAGCAATACGCTTTAGGTCGGCTTTTCCAACATGGTAAAATCCTTCTACCCACAGCCTTGACAAAGGTTTACGGGCAGAAGATAACCATCCTGGGAGCTAACTCAAGCAAAAAAGACTTCGAATTAGGCCGGGTCTCAACTCCCGGTCAGTTCCCGAGCACCTAAAAGTCCCGAGCTAGGCTGGGTCTCAACTCTCAGCCGGTTCCTGAGGACTCACCAGGCTCAGAAGCCCCGAGGCAGCTTCCACAAGCACTCAGACAACGGCAAGTAACATCAAACTGATTTCCAAACTTGCCCCGATATAGCATCTGGCCAATCTTGAAAATGGGGGGCAGCTGATAAGCCCAAAATTGGCTCTATCCTATGACCGAGCGGTTCAAATCAGCAGCCAGTCCAATCATGCACAACTCATCAGAAGCATCAGCCCGAGCAGTTCAGTCTACTCATCATCCCTAGCGGTTCATTCACGACCCGGCCAACAGGTTGGGAAAATCGCACATGCACATCCCTCTACGGGAACAGCTCATCCGGGCCCACAGGCATGATCTCGAGTATTACGGGCAGTTTTTTACTCAAGCTAGAAGACTAATGGAAAGTGCACACTATTTCTTAATCCAATTAGGAAATCCCCATAATTAATGCCAATCTATATCAATGGGATTATATTTCCTTATCCATGTATGAGTAGGTCTCTTACATCTATAAAAGAGACCTCTCACCCCCCATTGAAGGGGCCGCCAATTCTGTAGTCTACACAGCACCTCTATAATTCACCATTGTACGCATACATCCGGCCGGTATTACTGGTAGTGTTGTCCCTCTTTGTTGGCTCACCAGGCCCGCCGGTGATCTGCTAGTGAACGTGCTCAGACACACCCGTGGACGTAGGTACCTTCATTAACAGGGCCGAACCACATACAAAAAATAGTCTCTCACTCTCTCTCTCTCTTTCTCCTTAAATTGCTTTACTTTACTCTTACCAATTTTTGGCATCATCATATTCTATTGTATATCTAGGGGATCTCTCTATACATATAAAAGTGTTTAATGATCTTTCAAATAGGTCAAGTCTCTAGTTTATGACCGCTTCTCTATGGTACTGGTTGTTGCTTCATTTAATTTGCTTCACTAATAGTCTGTCGATTCAACTTTGATCGTTATGGATTGTACTAGGGTCAAGTCCTAGACAAGCAGAGCTAATTTTAACGGCCGGAACAGTAACAAAGAAAATGGCTGCCAGTGGTAGTGAAAAGTGACTTTTGGGCTTTAACCGTGTTATCTTATAGTGTGGGAAGAGTGACTTTTGGGCTTTACCTTTGTATGTTTTTTTTTTTGCATTCCATCCTTTTTTTGGTATCAATTGGGGAAAATTGTGGCTGTTACATTACACCTGGTAGGATAGTGATAAATGGAGGCTACTTAATTTTAACTTCTTCAGTTGATCCTTCCCATAAACATATATATATATATATATATATATGATGCCGAAAATTGGTAAGAGAGGTTTAGAGAGAGACACAAGAGATTGATGATGCCCCGTTAATGAGGTGACCTACGTCCATAGTTGCGTCAGTGCGCTTTCACTAGCAGATCGCCGATGGCGTTTGGTGAGCCAACAGAGTGGACGACACTACCAAAAACCGATCGGATTTATGTGTAACAGTGAGTTGTTTATATGCTATTCTCTGGAGTCAGAATGCGATCCCCTTTAATGGGGGTGGGTGACCTCTTTTATAGGTCCAAGAGACCACCCGTACAAGGCAACCTATTAGATTAGGAAGCCTAATCTAGCTACAAATGGATTAGTATGATTCAAGAAAAGTTTCCTAAGTGGTTATTTTCATTAGTCTTCTGACTGAATAAGGAAACCGCTTAGAGCCCAGCTGTCCAAGCCGATCATGTTTGAAGTACAGCTGTATCGTATGCCCGGGCTGTGGGCTCGTATCAGGCGGTTCTATCATAACGGCCTGGGATCACTTGAATTGGGGCGCCTCTTCTGGATTTCTCGGGATTACTATGCTAATGTGGTGATTTGACTTTGACCTGATATTTTTTTACATATCAACTGCCCCCCATTTTCGAAATTGATGTGATGCTCTATCAAATGGGGTTTGAAATTAAGACTGCCCTCAAAAAACCGTTCGGGGAAGAGACCGGGATCTTGCCCGGGGCGTGATCGGTTGTGATTCTCTTCCGGGGTCTGGACCGAGCGGTGGCTATGTTGTCCCGGGACCGACTGTTGCCATGTGTTAACTGGTCACTGGCCAGGTCAGAATCCAACGAGGTTGGTATGAACGTAATCGAATAGTCATATCGTAACCGGACCGTCACATCCGGCATTAAATGTGCGCATCTTTTGAGGCGACATTCCGCATGCCCGAGGTGACAGTTGTCAGCAGGTTTTGGTGGGAAGGCGTCATGGCCGTTGGATCTGATCTGATCTGGACCGTCCGCGGTATATATATAAGGAACACTTGTTCATTTCAGCCATTCCTGCTGCCAAGAGATAGAGAAACCGAGCAGTTTGAGAGCAAAAAGTCCACGGTCACGCTTTTCGAACCCTTTTTCATGCGTTGATTCGTGTAAGTCTCTTACTCCCAGGTTTCAATTCACTGCTCTTCCCTTTGCCTTCTTTTCCTTTTCTTTTTCGAGTGAAGCTAGAGTGGACGGATCCATTGGGTTTCGAACGAGAGTGAGACTTTTTCTTCTTAAGGTTCTGTTCTTACTTTAGATCAAGCGGCACGTTAGATAGGTTGAACGAGCGGGCTGTCCCGGGGTAGTTTTAACTGAGTGTCACCTTACTTTCAGGACCTTGTACTCCCTACCCTTCAGATTGATAACCTTACCCCTTTGTACCTCAGACTCGGAATTCCTGACCCATACCTAGGTCGTCATTTGCTTCCTTGCCCAGTCATCGGAACCCCAAGGATGTGTTACTCCGGTTTTGACTCGTCTTCCCGGTCGAAGAACGAGCGGTCCGGGTCGGGGACGCGGACACAAGTCTAAGTCCACCCTCCTCTGACCACCATAGTGAGGGCAGAATTCCAATCCATTTATCTGACGATGAGTCGGGCCACGAGGCCCCCGTTGCCTCCGTTTCCTGGGTTTCGGGTGATGAAACACCAAGGGAACCCAACACCGAGGTAGCCTTTTCCAGTGAGTTCATCCCATCCACCTTGCGTGCTGAAGATCTCAACCGCATTAGGGATAGGGATAGGTATAGCCTTCCCGACTACTGCTCTCTGGCCATGAATGCCCGTGGAGCCTAGATCTACCAGCGGGGTTTCACCACCCTATATGAGGACACCCTCATGGCTGGATTCCGTATTCCCCTTCATCCGGTCGCTCGGGACGTCCTGATATACATCGGGATCGCCCCGGGGCAACTGACCCCGAACGGTTGGAGGTTTCTCATGGGGTCCATCTCTCTTTGGCCCCAAGTTTTTGGGTATGAGCTTTCTGTTCAAGAGTTTTTCTAAACGCACCAACCGTTTCCCGTACACATGGGAAGGTTGGGTTTTTCTCTCTCGGGGCTCGACAGGGGAGAAAGATCATAGTAAATTGCCTGAGCAACAACAATGGTTGGAATAATAGATTCTTCCAAGTATCTACCCTTGGGCTCTGTGAGCGGGCCCTGGGGATCCAGATGAGGACTTCCTGGACGGGAGAACTGAGGGGGTAAGTTAGTGTAGTATCTTCCGTCCACTTTCTTTACTTCGATCCTGGGACTAACTGCATTACATTTTGCCTTGCAACGGGGTCAGCCAGCCTGCCTACTATTCCTGAGAAGTGTTAGGCCAGGATCAGGGGCTTGGCAGACTTGCCAACAAACATTTGGAACGTGCTGACCCGGACGGGCGAATTCACAACGCCCTACGACCCGGCCGAGCCCGTCTAAGCTCCTATCTTTCCACCCATACTTCCTGGTAAGTACCCGGGCTCACTTGGTCTTGTCTATATTCCCATTGTCTCTGCTGGTTACTAATCGCTTATCTTTCCTTTTTGTAGAAATGGCCCCCAAGAGAGATCTTGAACAGTTGAGGGCCAGGCAGGCCGCTGCCACCGCCCGGGCGGTAATAAGAGGAGGAAAGAGACCCGTTACGGAGGCCTCGGGCAGCGTACACCCACTAAGGTGAATCCGGCATGGGACTGTGAACCGTCCAGAACTCGTGGGGACTTCAGCTCCCCACGTGGTGGTGGTAGAGACTTCCCCCCAAGCGGGAATACCGTCCGGGGTGCCGGTTGAGGAATCGGCAGTGATCAGGGAGAGGGTCAAATTCGCTCTCCTCCCCAGCCAAGTGGAGACGTGTGCAAACATGTCTCCTGAGACATTCCAGGGATGGCTATACAGCCTTTCCCACATGGTAAGCACTGACGCCTCTACCCATTCATTGCCACTAATTTTTTTTATATGCCCGGTCAACTGATTAATTTTTGGGCTTCTTGCAGGTCGACTGTGATCTCGTCAAAATCAAGATATAAAAGTATGCTTAACTTATGCTTTACTTTCAAAAGATCTGCAGTGTGGAAGTAAAGGTTGAACCCACAGAAATTGTTAATTTTTATCCTTTAATTAATGAAATCTAATCTATTTAGTTATAAGAAAAACGGATGTTTGATTGATTGATGATTTGATTATTACTATAGAATTAAACTATGGAATTATGGAAATAAATTCTAAAATTAAATCTAAGTAAACTAGTATGCCAAATTGAAGATTGATTTAAATAAAAGTAGATGGGGTCTAAGATTGCAAATCCACCACTAACTATGCATCGGGGGTCTAGACTTTCTATTATAAGTTCTATGTTTGGATAGTCATGATCTATTGTAGCCACAAGCCCAATAGTATCCACAAGAAGGCATCGTTAGTTTAATCTAAGCATAATCCATCTATGGTTCACATGAATTATCCACCTATAACTAGGGTGTATCATAACTCATCTTTCCTAAGCATGGATTATAAAAGATGTAAACATCACAATCACATAAGCACTATTGTATGTAAATACTCCTATCAATCACAGAAATCAAGGACTATTGAGTTCAATAAGCATAAGGAAAAATCTAAGACAAGAATAGATCCAAAATGCTCTTGATTATTATCATTAAAAATTGATTATATATAAATAATCCACCAATATAGAATCACTATCCAATACATAAAATCCTAAAATAAGAAAGCATAGAATTCCCCCTTTACATACCTAGGGTTTCCTTGAAACCCTAGATTAGGAGTTTAGTTGCACATGGTGGGTGAAAGCATGAAGATTGAGTTGATGGTAGCCATTAGAGACCTTCAAGCTTGCTCTTCTCCTTCCTCTTGCCTTCCAAGTAGTGTATGAATGAGTGTGTGTAACCCCCCTATTGATTTAGAATGAAAGATATATAGTTATAGAGAGATTAGGAGGGTTTTCCTAAACCTAATCTCACTAAAATTGCTAAAAATTGCATTCTAGACGTAATTGGACAATTTTGTCCACGTAGGGGTCTTCAGCTCTTCAATATACGCATTTTATGTTTTTTCGTATGGATCGCGCGAGCGGGCTGCGCGAGCGCTTAAAATGGGAGGTCGTGCGAGCGGACCGCTCGAGCGATGGGCTGGATTCTCTCGCGAGCGACCCGCTCGCGCGAAGTGGCTTTTTCTGCTTCTTTCTTCCTGCTTTTTTACCCCATTTAATCGAAAATCATTGCTTTCTCCTAAAACCTGACAAAAAGTGGAAAACAAAGTAAAATTATACAAAAATAGGATAAAAATGGCTAACAAATGTGAATTAAGGCGTATAATAAGGATTTGTTCTCTCCCGATCACACCCCCAAACCTACATTTTGCTAGTCTTCGAGCAAAAAGAATAGAAAAATAAAACTACTAGTACTAAAAATTCCTAATCCATTTTTGTATGGATACCAATTGCACTTTTTTTTTTTTTTTTTTTTCGGAAAAACGGTTAATTTAAACGAAAAACGCCAAAACGGCACTGTACAAAATACAAGGGGCATACCCCAGGATATACAATAAGCACAAGAAAAAATGCATCCAGATAATGCAACAAAATAGGGGAATTAACTAAGGCAAACCTAGAAAAAACCCATCCAAATAAAACAATGCTCCTACCACATCACAAAACACAGAGGAGCAAGAAAAACATCAAGGAAAAATCATTCAAGACAAATAACAGGGCCAAGGCAAGCTTTCCTCTCTATGTAGTAACGGCCCATCTATCAATATAATGAGGGAGCTGGGGATCATTCTTCCATGTAGTTTGTATTTGTAAGGAAACCTGAAGGCAAATATCTTGTAAGATTCTTTCCTTAGTCCTCACTTCAAGTTTGAAACTCCGAGCATTTCTTTCTTTCCAAATGCTATAGACAACCAACCCAATGCACATTTTAGGGACAATATGCCGTGGGTTCTTCCCTTTCCACTTCTTCGCTGCCCAGTCCACAAGAACATCCCAAGAGGGGGCGGAATAGGTGACTTCCAACCTATTGAGAACTCCCTGCCACACATAAGAAGTGTAAGAGCAATTAAAGAATAAATGGTCATGGGATTCCAAACTTTTGTGACAAAAAACGCAAGCAAGTGGTCCTGGTGTGTATGTATAAATTCTATCATGCGTGGCTAATCTATGGAGAATAGCCAACCACAGGATAAAACTATAACGAGGGATATTACCCGGGAACCTAGTAAGGCCATACCAAGGGACTTTGGGATAATGAATACGGACATGATCCCAAGTGTTGGCAGAAGAGAACTCATTATTAGGGGAGGGCAGCCACTGAACCACATCACTAGATGTAGTAGGAAGAGGTAAGGAATGAAGTTGGTCTCTAATTTCAATTAATTCCAAAGTGTTTGTAAGCGGCCAATTCCATGCACTCCCATCAATAACATCGGAAACTTTGGCATTTAAAGGGATGGCAACATCATATTGGACACGCATCCCGACATTGACCAAGATAGGACCCATAGGATGCCAATTATCATACCAGAGAAAGGTACCACAACCATTACCAATTCTATGTCTAAGCATTGGTCTAGCCATAGGTCTAAGATTAAGGAGCTTTCGCCAATACCAGGAGCATTGGGATGGGGTCTTGATTTCCCAAAAACTTTTTCCTTTCAACATGTAGGTGTGTATCCAATCCACCCAAAGGGACTTGTTTTTAGAAGTAAAAATGGCCCAAATATGTTTAAGATTTAAGATAGAATTCAATTGAGTAAGGTTTTTAAGGCCAAGACCCCCTTCCTTCTTAGGTCTACAGACAACATCCCAAGCAACTTTAGCACCATGAGCTTTCCAAATTCCTCCGGTCCAAAGGAATCTACACATTAAGCTATCAATATGCTTAAGGACACTTTTAGGAAGAATAAACATGGCAGCCCAATAGTTCTGAATTCCAACAAGAACCGATTGGATAAGTTGGAGTCTGCCGGCATAAGAGAGAAATTTAGAGGTCCAAGAGGTAATTCTAGATGTGATTTTCTGGATGAGGTCATCACAGTCTCCCTTCTTAAGTCTAGTGGTGATCAAAGGGACACCAAGGTACTTCATAGGGAGGGAACCAAGAGTAAATGGGAGATTCAGACAAATAGCATTGGAAGTTCTCTCCTCCATTCCTGAAATAAACAGACAGCTCTTGTTAGCATTAGCTTGCATGCCAGTAAAGTTATAAAATTGATCTAAGGAATTTTTCATAACAGTTGCAGAGTGTTCATCACCATTGAAAAATAACAGCAGGTCATCAGCAAAACAAAGGTGAGAGATTTTAAGTTTATCACATCTCCAATGATATTTAAAATGAGGGGAGCTTTGGATGTTAAGTTGAATCAATTGGCTAAGGGTATCCATGACAAGAACAAAAAGGTAAGGTGACATAGGATCACCTTGTCTAAGGCCTTTAGCACCCTCAAAATACCCAACCGATTCGCCATTAAAATTAATTGAGTACTTAGGACTAGTAATACAGGCTCTAATCCACCCTTTCATCCTAGGTGGAAAACCAAGAACATCAAGGAGATCAAGTAAAAACTCCCAATTCACACTATCATAAGCTTTCATAAGGTCGACCTTAGCCGCAGCTCTAGGATGGCCTGAAGACTTATGATAGTCCCTCATAAGATCCTGAGCAAGAAGAACATTATCACTAATTTTCCTACCTTTTATAAAAGCAGATTGGGCATTGTCAATCAGAATAGGTAAAACTTTTTGAAGCCGCTTGGATATAATTTTGGAGATGCATTTGTAGACTGTATTACAACACGATATAGGCCTAAATTCACTCATCTTAGAAGGATTGGGGATCTTGGGAATAAGAGCAATAAGTGTAGCATTTGATTCAGTTAACAGTTGGCCCGAAGTAAAAAATTCTTTGATAGCTTTAGTAACTAAAGGTCCGGTAGTTGTCCAAGTTTTCTTAAAGAAATGAGCATTGTAACCATCAGGACCCGGAGCTTTATTACTGTGGATACTTAGGAGGGCTTCCTTAATCTCATCATCACTAGGGATATCATCCATACTGTTAGATAACTCTGTAGGGATACGCTTATGGATGACCTTTCTCAATTCACCAATACCAGGGTAGAGGTTAGCCGCAGAGGTGCCAAGCAAGGATTTAAAATATCTAATCGCTTCAATTTTAGCTTCCCCTTCATTAGTGGTCTTGGTACCATCAGGTTTGACAAGTGACACAATGCGTTTGTGGTTCCTTCTATTTTTAACAGAATTGTGAAAATAAGAAGTGTTCTTATCCCCTGCATCAAGCCATTGAATTCTAGATTTTTGCCTAATTATCTCTTCTTCAATATGAATGGCTTTTAAGAAAACTTGCATAAGATCTTTTTCAAGGATTCTAAGGGAAGTGTCACTTGGTTTATCATCAAGCTCCCTTTGACAAAACCAAAGGTCTTCCCTAGCTTTATTAGCTAAAATTCTCTCCTTACCTAAGGAATCCTTAGTTAAAGTTTTAAGAGCTCCTTTAAGGTTCTTTAAACTGTGGAATAATTGAAATTGGAAAGTACCATCAATATGTCTGGCCCAAGAAGTGTTGACAGTAACTTTAAATTTCTCCAACTCAGTCCAATAATTGTAAAACTTAAAAGGTTTACCTTTCCGTTCAGCAGGAGGAGAAATTTTGACAATAATAGGAGAGTGGTCAGAGATACCAGAGGGGAGAAAATCTGCATAAGCTAAAGGAAACAAGTCCAGCCATCTAGGATTAACAAGAGCTCTGTCCAACTTTCTTTTGGTAAAATGAACTGAGTCAAATTGCCGGTTGCACCAAGAGAAAAAGATACCTATAAATCTAAGGTCTACAAGACAAGTAGCATTCACAAGATCATTAAATTCAACAGCTCCTTGGTCTCTCCCTGGATTACCCTCAAAGATTTCATTAGAATTTAAGACGGCGTTGAAATCCCCAAGGCTAATCCAAGGGATATCACCTATAGTAGCTGCAATATTTCGCAAGGTAGACCAAAGTGGCCTCCTACCTTGGATGGTGTTAGAGCCATAAATAAAAGAAGCTTCAAAAGACTGCAATTGGTCGAGGGATTCAACTTTAACATGGATAATTTGCCTAGTACATTGTAAAACAGTTAAGATGACTTTATTAGGGTTCCAGCCAACCCAGATTCTATCCACAGAATCCGGTTGGCTGTTAGTAATAAAGGACCAATTAGGAAGCATGGTCCTTTGTATTTGATCTTGATTGGGCATTCTCACTTTGGTTTCAACAATACCCATAACATCAATTTTGTGTGTAAAAACAATCTTAGAAATCTCTTGTTGTTTAATGGCCTGATTAAGCCCTCTAATATTCCAGCAACTAATAATCATTAACGACGTTTAGAGTTGTGCTTTTTCTTACCTGAAGAACTCCCGGATTTGTTCTTCTGCTTATTAGAATGACCTGGAGAGACCTTAGGACTAGTCGGTTCCAAATACTTCTTTAGAGAAGGCACCTGGACTGATTGATCTTCATCATCACTTGAGGCCTCATTTGAGGGTGGGATCTTGAAAAAAGAATTGGAGTACCCAATCTGAGAGTGTATGGCCCCGGGATTTATATCCTGTATCATATGGTCCATGGGGCTAGTGGGGCTAGTGGGAACCTTTGAAACTTTTTTTTTGGGAATTGGTGAATGAATAAAAAAAGCCAAATGGCACTAAACAAAATACAAGGGGCATACCCCAGGATATACAACAAGCGCAAGAAGCATCCAAAAGAGTGCTAGTGTTAAGAAAAGGAAAGAAAAGCTCTTCCATTTTCCTAACAATGTGGGAAAGCTGAATATCCAAGCTAAGAGATCTACAAAGCTTCCCTTCAAAGAGCTTTGGGAAGATGATGAACCACTTAGTGATTCACAAGTTAATGAAGACAGCTTGAAGGAGGAAGCCTGTTCAGTTGGGTCTTTGAAGGCTGTGGAAACTACCAATGGGGTTGCTGGGTTTCATTTTGCCGAACAAAATATGGATGGATCATACGAAGTCCCTGATGTGGTGGAGACACTCACATTTAGATCTATTCATGATTCATGTGAGCTTGCAAAAAGAAAGAGACCTCAAAGTGAGATGGGTATGCATGATAAGCAGGTTAGTTCTTGCTGTGATGAATCTAAGGGAGAGAAATTGGAGTTTTCTAATCAGCAAACCCTTACGGAGGATCTCCAGACTATACTTGCAAGTTTTGGTGATGAACAAGTTGGTAATAGTCTTAATGGTAGCCCTCCTATGAGTTCTGCTATTGATGGGTTGAAAATAGCAAAAGGGGTTGAAAGTTTACCATTAGATCCATTTCTTGGTCTAGGTTCGGATAACGAGGTGTTTAAGGAGTGTGAATCCCACGCACAACCCTCCAACGGTCATGAAGCATATACGGGCGCTGGGCTCGGTGAATCCCACGCACCTTCTCTTGCCTTGGGGATTGCTAACGTGAGAACCCATATAGTTGCTGACCCTGCTGTCAAATTGGGCGTGGAAGGATACCCTCGGTCAGGCCTATTTGCTGTCCATGAACATTTGGGCCCCACGGCAATTAATGCTAGTCTTGAAAAGGACGCTAATGCAGTCCATCTTCAGCTCAACACGCAAGGAAAGGACGCTAAGGACCCACCTTCTTTTTCCACTGGTGCGCATTTGAAGGAACCATGTGCGGTCACATCTGCTTTTAATGGGTCTTGTACTAAAGCCACATGTCCGAGTCCTATTGCTATGGGTACAAGTAATGCTGACGAGCTGGTTGGTGAGTCACCTTTGCATTTCAAATTTTTACAGTCTAGCTCTTTATCTTATGTACAAGCTGAAGACAAGGATTTGATGGGCCCCACCACCACTAATTGTGCTAAGGGTCTTCTTCATTCGGCCACTCCTGGCTTGTTACAAGATGATATTACAATCAACCCCCTAGAGTGCCACGTTTTGGCTGCCCAAGGCTATTTAGTGGAATGTAAAGTAGGTGGGGCCCGTAAGGATGTTAAGGTGGCTGCCCAAGACTATATAATGGAATGTAAAGTTGGTGGGGCCCGTAATGATGTTGTGGTGGCTGGTACTTGTCCACATATTGCTGGGCAACGTAAGATAAATGAGGTTTCTTCTTTTACAAGTGCTGAAGCTCCTTTTCAAAGTCAAAATTTAAATGCTACACCATGTGAGTTGGGCCCACGCATGGAAGATTCCAAAGGTGATGGAGCCTTTCAAACACCTCCTACTATCAAAGATAATTGCGTGGATCAGCAAGGGTCAAAAGAACTTTTTATGGGACCCTCACATGTGCCTAATGCTACGGTTTCCAATGGCCCAACTTTGCTTTCTTTCAAGGATGCATGTTTTCCCTCTTCCAAGAACATGGGTTTAGCTGACCATGGACAGCTTCAATTCAAAGACCAAAATGGGAAATCATGGGCTGAGTTTTTTTTGCGGCCTTCTCAAGAACTTTATGGTTCCAAGACCAACCTTGACCCTGAAAGACCAGCACGTTGTTACATCCCCGGGTCCCCAGTCAGTCAGGAGGAATTTACTTTAGAATTTGTGGACCATGGTGAAAAAGCAACTGATCTTGTTCTCAAAATTCCCAAGGACATTACTGATGCCGGTAAGGAAGAATGGAGGGCAACTCTGGTGGGACGCTTTTTGGGCAAAAAACTTCCGTATTCTCTTGTAACTAATGTTACTGAGCGTCTTTGGGCAAATCACGGCTTGATTGATACTTTGGCCACCGATTCTGGATACTTTTTCTTTTCATTTTCTTGTGAGGAGAACAGGGACGCCGTGATGGAGGGGGGCCCGTGGTTCATTGCAGGGCAACCTCTCATCCTTAGGCCGTGGAAACCGCATTTCTCATTCGGTAACGAGGAGGTTCAAACCATCCCAATTTGGGTCAACTTCTACGGTGTTCCGTTGGAATATTGGAACCCGAAGGGTATCAGCTTTATCTCTAGCTTTATCG
Organism: Hydrangea macrophylla; assembly: GCA_033977485.1. Lineage (NCBI taxonomy): Eukaryota > Viridiplantae > Streptophyta > Magnoliopsida > Cornales > Hydrangeaceae > Hydrangea > Hydrangea macrophylla. Next base: position 51,205,752 of record CM066989.1, read on the forward strand.
GAAAACCTATCCGAGTGGATCGAACTACTGCTAGTCGGAGACGTATTACATATGCAAGAGTGTGCATTGAAGTTACTGCCGATTTCGACTTCTTTCATGACTTCCATATTGAATCAGAAGATGAGGTTACGGGTGATACCATCAGAACCAAGATTACTTTAGAATATCAATGGACCCCTGTGAGATGCAAACAGTGTTCTCAGTTTGGACATGATTGCGCTAAGGTTGCTAAACCAGATTCTAGGCCTACCGCTCAATTTCCTTTTAAGAAGAAAGGGAAGACAGATGGAGAATGGCAGGTTGTGGAAAAGAAAGATAAAGGGAAAAAGGCCGTGGAGTGTGGCTTTAGCCACATGAAAGATATGGTCCACTTGGGAGCACCAATTAAGCAAGGTAATATGTTTGACACGCTTAATCAGCTCCAGGAAGATTCTTACGTCGTTCCCATTAGAGAAGAGTCTCTTACTCATACCTCAATCACGAAAATGGGTAACCGATTTGACGCCCTTTCTCAGATCTTACAAGACCCTGATCATAATCCTGTCAAAGTTGATTTCATCGCTTCTCCCTCCGCCCGGACATCTTGTCCCGAAGCTAGCTCTTCTAACCATACAGATGTTCCTCGAGGAGAGCCCAGAGAGGATACCACTCCCCCATTTAGTGTGGATGACATTGATGACTGTATTAGAGAATTTGACGAAACTAGTGAAGTCGGGACCCCTACAAGGGGTAGTCCCCTCTCCAACAGACAGAAAAAGAAGGAAGCTAAGATGAAATTCAGCGGGAGCCGGCCCAAGGGTCGACAACGATCCTGAAGAGGCCCTGCTTTGGGTTGTTGGGTTGTCTCAAGTGCTTTGTTTCAATCCATGTTGCTTTGTCTGTTTGCCTGTTGCTTTTCTTTTCAAATGTTTGGTCAGGCTCCCGTAGCATGATTTTGCGCTCATTGTATTATCCTAGGGTATGGCCCTTTTTTGGAATCGATTAACCATTTTCCGAAAAAAAAAAAAAAAAAAAACTTCCAAGGCCAGCAACCAAAGAAAAGACCTTCCCTAACCAAGTATCAATGAGCTATGAAAACGGAGATGGGGGAACCCTAAACAAAACAGAAACAAAACAAGCAATAATGCCAAAAGGCCCCTCTCACTGAACTAGCAAAATACTCCAATGGAGCAAAATGAGATTAACAAAACAATTACAATTACGTCCATCTAGTAATGTAAATAGGTAGAAGTGGGTCGTTTCTCCACTTGATTTGGATTTGGATAGAGATTTGGAGGACGATCTCTTGAAGAAGTCTTTCCTTTGTTGTGACTTTGGAGTTAAATGTTCGGGCATTTCTTTCTCTCCAGATGCTATACACCACCAACCCAAGGCACATTTTAGGAATGATGTGTTGGGGAGTTTTCTTTGTCCAAGTCCTAGCTGCCCATTCCACAGTTGCGCTCCAAGAGGAAGCTTGAGGAGTAATCTCCAATCGTTGCAGAACTGCCTGCCAAATAAAAGAAGAGAATGAACAACCAAAATACAAATGATCATGAGTTTCCATACCTTGATGACATAGAACACATCCCAAAGGTCCAGGTGTGAAGTGGAAGATCCTGTCCAACTCTAAGGGAACCTTTGAAACTTGCAAGTTGATGTCATCCAGTTCTTTATGTGTTCCAGTATCCTCATCTACCTACCTACGTTGCTAGATGGAATTAATTTGTATCTATTATAATTTAAGCTCAGCTTGGCCCCTCGTCTGTGTATGGAGGTCTGGCTAGTGTTGCTGTTTTTGCGTGTGCCCCTGCTTTTCCTGTCTTTCTTTTAGGGGATTTCACGTGATTGGGTGGGTCGTTTTCTTGGTTCTTAGCCTCAGAATGCCTCCCATCCGTCGTTGCTTTGTATTGATTCTTTTGTTTGCGCTGATTGTTTACCCTGGGGTATGCCCCTTGATTTTTTGTATAGTGCCGGTTGGCTTTTTCTTTTATTGATTCGCCCTTTCCCGAAAAAAAAAACAAGTACCTTGGTTAATAGAAGTATCAACCCCTTGAGGGGTGTGAGTAACAAGCTCCTCATGATGTTCCTTCACTTGGGTAGTGTTATTGGTGTCCAAAGCAATAGCATCAGGAGTTTGATTTGCTTCTTTGGGGTATGTATGAGCATTAGGATGTATATCATTTCTAGGTTCACTCTCAACAGCCTCCAGCACTAAGAATTGGTTGCTAACAATAGTTCTCTCTGTACCTGAATGGGGAAGTCCTTCAGTAGTCCCACGGACCTCCGATTGTTGAGGATTCAGCCTTTGAGTATTATCAAAAAAGGGAAAGTTAGAAATAGAGCATTTTTTTTTCCCTTTTAACACTTCAATTTTCCTAACAACCAAACAGGGTTTTTTTTAGCTTAAAAAAACCCTAAATCTGGAGCAAAAGTTTTGTCCATGAATCAGAATGAATAGAAGATTTGAAGAGACAGTGAGGTTGAAGAGTACAAATATTTTCATTACGAACCCAAATAGTAGAGAGAGAAAGTCTCCCTTCTCTCTAGAAATGTGAAGGGAGACTAGGATGGTGAGGGCTCCCCCCCCTTGGGTGGTGGTTCCTAGTATTAGTGCTAAGAAAAGGAAGGAAAAGCTATTCCATTTTCCTAGCAATGTAAGTAAATCAAACATCCAAGCTAAGAGAGTTGTTAAGTTGTCTTCTCCTCCTACTGATTTTCAGGAGGGAGATGAAGACCCATTAGTCCAGTGGGCTTTAGATTGTGTTAGTAGTGATGATGAGGAGGAGTCGCATCAAGCAGATAAAGAAAGTTTGGCTGCGAAATCAACAACAATTCTTGATGGGGGTGTCTCTGATGAGAAAGTCCTCTCTGTGGGTATTGTGGTACCAGTGGATGCTAATGGGGGTTTCTCTGATGAAGAACTTGTCCATTCTTTTGCCTCTGTCCGAGACTCTTGTGAGCTAGCTAAGGCTAGGAAATACTATAATGGTAAGGAAAAGCTGATTGAAAATGAAGACCAATCCATAGGAGGAGGGTCCTGTCCTGGGGTTCCTGTTATTCCAAGCTTGGTGAACCACAGAATGGAAGCAAATATTGGTGTTTATGATGTTGAAAACGCCAATGTTTCTGTATTTTCTTCGGTTTTCCCTCATGAGCCCACTGCAGATTGTGTTGGTGCTCATAAGCTTGGGGTATTTAATAATGTCCATTACACTAAGGTTCATGATCCTAGTGGTGCTATAACTCAAGGGCCTGCGAATGCTCAAGAATATGAATACCCTCAAATCTGTGAAGATAAGGACCTTGCAAGAGATGGTTTTGTTTCTTTTGATCCTTCTTGTGTCCAAGGTGAGACTCACGAGGTGTTAGCGACTGGGAGTGTATGCTCGCCCACGCTTGCTGGGCCTCATATTGGACCGTGTGATCACGTGATGGATTCTACAAAAGCTGAGGTTATTCAGCTGGGCACGCAAGGTGCTGGCTCACAAGCAAAGATTCACGCGCCCCCTATTGAGTTAGGTGCAATTGGAAATACTGATAAGTTAAAGAATGGACCCCACGTGCATCTTAACGGTCATATTGAGGATGAGCTGTGCATTGAAAAGCCCAAAAAGCCGGACAAAGCTGGCCCTTATCACATGGGGTTCACGCAAAGTCAGATGCACATTGTAGCTGGTGGGGCCCATGCATCACAATTTGGGACGGCTTGTTCCCATGGTCATAATTATGCTACGCTTGAGGGGTACACGCAAAGTCAGATGAACATTGAAGGTGGTGGGGCCCTGGCGTCACATTGTGGGAATACTTGTTCCATTGTACATGATAACGCAAGGAATGAGTGTTTGACAACGCACAGTTTGAATCCTGGTGACTGTGGGACCCGAACCCTGCCGCTCCATGCTGGCCACGACCTTGTGGACCCCGTGTGCACGATCATTCCTGCCCATCCGAATGATCATGTGCTTGCTGCTAATCCAGACAAGACTACTACTCCCTTCGATGCCAATTCAGCAATTAATGCCTTTTGCCTTAGTCATATTAATGGTCATTTTGAGAGTGACCTGGCCATTGATAAGCCTAAAAACCCGGACATGGCTGCTCTTTATCACAGGGAGGCTACACAAGGTCAAGTGCACAATGTAGCTGTTGGGGCCCAACGTAAATCATGGGCTGGGTTATTCAAATCTGAGGGTCAGAATAGCAACATGGCCCATATTGAGATGGGATCAGACTTGGAAACAAATTACAGAACCACAGAATGTAGCAAGGATTTTAACTTGGAATTTGTGGACCATGGAGGGATCGAAGATAATCTTGTTCTTAAAATTCCAAAGGACTTAACGGTAGCTGGGAAAGACGAATGGACGACTACATTGGTTGGCCGGTTTCTCGGCAGGAAGCTTCCGTTTTCCCTTGTCACTAACGTTACTGATCGGCTATGGGCTAATGAGGGACTTATTGATACGCTGGCCACTGACTCTGGATGTTTCTTTTTTTCTTTCTCAAGTACGGAAGCTAGGGATGCAATTTTAGAAGGAGGACCATGGTTTGTGGCGGGTCAGCCTCTTCTTCTTAGGCCGTGGAAGCCACATTTCTCCTTTGTAAACGAAGAGGTTCACTCCATCCCAATATGGGTAAACTTCTATGGTATACCACTTGAGTACTGGAATCCGAAGGGAATCAGTTTTATCTCTAGTTTCATTGGAAAGCCAATTCGAGTTGATCGCATAACTGCAAGTAGAAGGCGTATAACCTATGCTCGTGTTTGCATTGAAGTTTCTGCTGATTTTGAATTCTTCAATGAATTCCATATTGAAGCAGAAGATGAGGAGACTGGCATTTTTATTAGAACAAAGATCAACTTAGAATATCAATGGACCCCGATTCGATGCAAGAAGTGCTCCCAGTTTGGTCATGATTGTTCTCGGATTGCGTCTCCAGGTCTGAGCCGTCCAGATCGCCACCCTTTCAAGAGAAAAGGTAAGGATACGGGAACCTGGCAAGTTGTTTCAGGCACAGATAGAGGAAAAAAGACTGTTGTTGACCACACTTCTGACCGTACTAAAAGTACGAGTGGCTCGGAACCTCCGCTAGCGAGGGGTAACCGATTTGACGCCCTTTCTCAACTTGTGGAAGACCCTGATCCTAAACCTGGCAAAGTTGATACCATTGTTTCTCCCTCCGCCCGGACATCTTGTCCCGAAGCTAGCTCTTCTTACCATACAGATGTTCCTCGAGATGAGACCAGAGAGGATACCACTCCCCCCTTTAGTGTGGATAACATTGATGACTGTGATAGTGAGTTTGACCATGCCAGTGAGGTCGGGACCCCTACAAGGGGTAATCCCCTCTCCAACAGACAGAAAAAGCAGGAAGCTAAGATAAAATTCAGCGGGAGTCGGCCCAAGGGACGACAACGATCCTGAGGAGGCCCTTGCTCTGGGTAGTTGGATTGTCTCAAGTGTTTTGTTTCAGTCCATGTTGCTATGTTTGTTTGCTTGTTGCTTTCGTTTCATTTTTTGGCTCTCGTAGCATGATTTTGCGCTTTTTGTAATATCCTAGGGTATGGCCCTTTTTCTGGAATCGATTAACCATTTTCCGAAAAAAAAAGAGTATTATCAACAAGTTGAGTGATTATAGTTTCAGTAGATGGGGAAGAACAATTAGAAGAATCCACCTCAGCAGTGATCTTACCCTTCCCTTTAGTCATCCAAACACCAATAGATTGATCATTAGAAACCTGCTTAAGAGAATCAGCAGAGTTCTTATGGCCAGGTTGTGGTCTAAGAACTCTATTGCAATCATGACCAAATGTCTTGCATTTTGCACAGTGAATGGGGCTCCATTGGTAATCGACTTTGATGGTGATCAACTTCACTCCTCCATAGTCTGAGTCCTCAACTTCGATGTCAAACTCCTTAACCAGGTCAAATTCTGCATCAACTTCCACACACATTCTAGCATAGTCAATCCGTTGACATGAAGCAGTCATCCTGTGGACATGTAGGGGTTTACCAATGGCACTAGCAATGAAGCTAAGACCTTCAGGATTCCAGTATTCAAGGGGTATATTATAAATATTAACCCAAACAGGGAGAGAAGACTGTTTTGGCTTAGTTAATTCCAACCCTGGTTGCCAATTTCTCAAAATGATGGGTTGCCCAGCTATGTACCAAGGTCCCCCTTCCAGCACTGCAGCACTTTCATCTTGTGAATTGAATTTGAAGAAGAAGTAGCCTGATTCCATAGCTAACATATCTTGTAGTCCCAATTTACCCCAGAGTCTAGAGGAAGCAGATTTCACTAAAGAGTAAGGCAGTTTCTTACCTATGAAATGCCCAACAAGGGTATACTCCCAAGCTTTGCTGCCTTGGTCTGTCAAAGCCTTAGGCACCCTAATCTTTAATCTGGCCATATCTCTCTGATGCTTGATATAGGTGACTTTAAACTTTGAGGCAATTTTAGGTTGTAGTAGTGAGACCCAACTTTGCTCTTGGGTGTGCTTTGCAGAGGAGTAAGTTAAGGTAGAACTAGCACTAAGTAGTTTAGGCTTAAGTGCCTCACAGTAGGTGGGGCACACGTGGGTAGCAGACTCATGTGGGGCTGTGGAAGAACCTGTGGTAGCACCTTCAACCTTAGTAAGAGGAGTCGTAGCTATGTGCTGTGCTGGGGTGGCAGCATCCTCTGGCTTAGTGATACAAACACCCTTCTCATCACTTAAATTGGTATTATTCAAATGTGGGCCAGCGGGTTCATGTAACATCAAAGCAGTTGGCTTTTGGGTGTCAAGTGAGGGTGTTGCCAAGTGGCAATCACTATTATGAATAGTTGAAGCTTGTATTATGCCCTGAGGGTCATGCAAAAGTAAGGATCCGGAATTTTGGGTAACAGGATCATAATCCATGTGATTACCTGAAGTAATAGGGACTGTAGAGGACACGCCTCCTGGAATTGGGTTCATAGCCACTTGGGTAGCTGCTTCAATAATAGGAGAGGTAGGGTCAAGCATGGGCCCAGTTGGGTTATTCACTACTGCGTGCAGATCACGTACGCTGCCATGCAGCTTGCACAGTTGGTTTAGAGTAGACCCGGCGCCGGTATTCAAGGAAAAGCCTGCATTACCCATGTGACTACCCATAGTTTTTTGAGTATTTAAGTGATCAACATGCCCTTTCTGAATAAAAGGAGATTCTTGCTTATGACCAACGGTTAAAGAAAAAGGGTGGTTAGGTGGGGGGTCCACACGGGTGTTGGTCAAATTTAGAATAGTGGGAGATGCAAGTGGCCTGCCTTTCTCGCACAAAGTGGGGGACAAGGAGCCGGATTTCCCAGAAAAGCTACCCATGCCCATGTGCTACGCAGCAGCTTTGTATGGAATGGAAGCAAGGTCCTTATGACCGTTGGGCGCGTGAGGAGCCTCATCCACAAACACTGTGGAATTAAAAGAAGCCACATTATTTGGATCAAGAACTGTACGGATATCCTCTTTTTTGCCTAAACATTGGGACTTAAAACCGGATTCATCCGCACAAGTATCCATCAGGTTCTTAGTTTCTTTCCCAACCATGCAGACTTCTGGGCTAAGATTAACTCCACCATGATGAATATCCCTTCGGCCATGAGATAGTTGAATAATACCATCATTGCTCAATCGAACCATTTCAGATTGAGAGGGATTAGAGATGATGAAATCATATTCAGACTGAGTATCTCCTTTAGCAGCGGTTTTAATCTTCCTCTTAAGGATTTCATTTGAATCTTGTACTGATCTAAAGGGGCTCCCTTCCTTAGTCTTTCCACCAACATATTCACCTTGGCAGGTTAGAACATCCTCCCACTCCTCAGGTAATTCAAGATCATCTTCAGAATAATGGTCTGAGGTCACCTTTATGTTAACTAAAACATTTCCATTATCTTCTATTGAAATTGGGGGAGGAGCAGAAACTGGTTTAGCCACATTAAGAACACGAATCACAGGAGTAGATGAGATTTCCCTGGTAGGTGGGACATCAAATGCATGCTCAACTCCTCCACTGGTAGTCCCATCTCTAATCTGGACAGAGCCATCCCCTTTGATCAGATATTTGCTTACAAGTTCAGGGGAAAGCAAAGACTGAGCACTAGAAACAGTAGCTGTGTGAAGAGGGCTACTAGATATGGCCTTGGAAGAGACCACATCATTTTTTTTAGATGCTTCACTCATCTTAGACTTATGAACAGATTCAACTGATTTAACTTGAGGAGAACTTTGAATTCTTGTTTTCTTAGAGGAGCCCATTAATCAGAAAGGACCAGGATGAAAAAATCACAAGAGAGGCTAGAGAGAGGGAGGAGCTTCTCTCTCTAACCCATTACCAATTGCACTTAGCTTGTGCAACAAGCCTTTTAAACCTCTAGGTGTCCCTAGTAGGACGAGTGAAGTCTCGTGAGGGTTCTCGTCAATAAGTCACCCACAACCATCTTTATTAACTTGTAAAAGAAAATTTTCATTTTAAAATTTTAAGATTTTATAATTTCAATGTCAACAACCCTCCTTGATGAACTAAATTCAAATAAAACTTTAAAGTATCAAGAGTAAAATAATCATTCGTCTCCCTATATCATGAAAATAATCCGAAAACATATATCAACAGAATCAAGAGAAAATATCGAAGACTCGTATGTGAGAGAATAGTAATCAAGTGGATACACGGTGACTATAAACTTGGAATATAAATTGGATAACTATCTAGTGATGCTTCGACTACAAATCTCACGTTGTTAATTACACTCTAAAATGAAATCACTCGAAAACAGGTGTAATTACTCGATTATATGCGAGGAGGATAATTCTATCGAAAGTAAATAAATCTCGCATATGACACGGAACAACGTATGACACGGCTGAAAAATAGTCTCATGAATAAATATCGATCGTCAAGTAAATATTACTACTACCATGCTTTTATTTCCTTCTTCTACCGATTCCAAATTCAAATCATTGCTATCTAGAAATCCAAATTATATTATAATTCATCATCAACATGTATCCACATGACTATGTGCCATGCAAAAAGATATAAAATAATGATTCTAAGGATATATAGTTTCAAAACATACCTTCATAGCTTCAGTAGACGTCGGATTACATACTCTCATATTCTCAAAATTTCAATGAAATTTAATTACAACAAGAAGTAACACAACATTGAACAATATTAAGAAAACTCGTTAAGAAACGAAGAACGTACTTTATTTATTACTAAAACTACAAGAATAGAATGTCTTTCCCACTTATTCATTATTTTATATTTTTTATATACAACGAATGAAAAGAACAAATAAACGAAAGTAAGAGAAATAACGACTAAACATAAAATTGAAATCGAAAATAAACGAAACAAAATGAACGACTACAACTAAAATGAAAACAATATCCAGATACTCTCCCAAACCAAATCACCGCATGACCCTATGCAGGTAGGAACATGGCAATGACATGGATGTAATCCTCATAAAAGATAACCAGAACGTCTACACCGCGAAACATGTCTGAAGGAGGTAACACACCAGAACGGAAGTACCAGTCAACCAGCTCCTACTCTGGATGCGTAGCAGGATCGAAAGGCAGTCCTATCTCATCATAACCATCCTCAGTAGTAATCTCTGGAACCACATCCACCTCAGTCTCATCAATGATACCCGGACCCAAATCAACCGCATCATCCTCAGGATCAGAATAAGGCACAAATATCGAGGTAAAATCCTCAGGTGACCAATCAGGGTGACTAGGATGTTGTCGAACAACGTCTGACACATAATCACGGAGGTCCTGTGGACACGCGGAATTCCACTTTTTTTTGTTTTTGTTTGAAATTGATTTGGATCAAAGAAAGAAAAGGAATGGTCTGTTGAAAATAGATAAAGAGTTGCCACTTGGTCTTTAAGAAACCAAGAAACCTAATTTGACTCACCCAAACAGATAAAGAGCACTGGCCCTTCATAACCAAAGAACTTGGTTCAGGGTTTTGGTACGAGAGAGGAAGGAGCCTTTGTCACGACTAAAACACCCTCAACTCGCCCCATCTCTCGACGGGCCTCAATTAGCATCCAAATAATCATCTTTTACTATGTTTGGTTCGACAATTAATACTATGATAGTATATTACATAACACAAGAATTTTTAAAAGGAAGATTGAAAGATAAGATATCATTCAAAAGATCTAAGCCAAGTATCACACAATGTAAAGGTGACAGATCACACAAACAAACTTAGGAAAAAAATCGTCTAATCACATATTAAGTAATCAAGTTTTCCTAATCTAAAGGGGACATGAGATTTTTTTGGAAAAAATAATCAAATAAATCAAAATATGCTTAGCAAACTAGAATGATGCATGCTAATCTTTGGGAAAAGAAGACCTCTCAATCCCCAGGACGGATGAGAAAGGATGATTAGATCGGGGGGGAAAGCATGGATGTGTGATCAAGTTCATTCCTTATAATCTTCTTAGATTAGGAGTCACAAAAGGCCCAAATCTTGCATGAATGCAATGTATGATCATAGAATGTGCAAAGGTTGTAGTGTGTTTTGTGTTCATGGATTCTTAGAATGATTTAGAAGTCTAGAATGTGTATGAATGAATGAAGGAAATCATCATGGGATATGTACAAATGTAGTATGAACTATGTCCTAAGAAATGAGCTAATTTGGAGTGCATGTAACCATCAAATCAAATGATGGAAGTAAAAGTATGCTTGCTGTGAATAGTGGACATAACAGTAGCATGATCTTTTGGAAATTGAAACGTGGGGTTAGGAATGTTTTAAATACATGATTTTTATGGACATCTTTCTTATTGTGTCTAGAACACAACCCAAAAGCCAATCTTTAATAGCTATCACAGATTGAGAGAAATCATATAAACAATAGAGGTTATTCAAAAACAGAGTCCGTACTGTTGACTGAAATGTTAAAAAATCTTAGAAAATGAAAACAAAAGATCTAGAGGCCCATATTATACAGAAAGTTCCCTAAGAAATCGAAGTTTAAGGGAAAAATAAGTTGGGACCACTCTTTTGGGAAAAGTTTTCTGTAAAATAAGTTGAAAGTCAACCTAGCTGCTGTGACAGCTGAGGCAGAATGTTTGGACAAAAATGGACCCCTTTCAACTTTCAAGTGTTTCCAAGTCAAGTCAAAAATCATGGATAGTCTATAATGAGTTAGGAAGACTTTCCAAGTGGTCTTGCATTCATATATTGAGTATTGAGCTCAAGATAATTCTTTGAAGTTAAATGATTCATTATTTTGAAGGTTTTGAGAAAATAAGGTTTGTTTCTTGAAATCAAGATGAGGGGTTTAAGAGGGGGTTTTGAAAACATATTTTCAATACTTAATGAAGATTATAACCACTGAAAATGTCAACATTTGACTCACATCAAGAACCTCCAAGATTATTGGAAAGTATTATTCCCATTTTTAGACAACTTCATGAATACATAGGAATGTATTGAAGTTGACATCATCATCTATCAAACATGTTTTTGAGGTCAAGAGCTACTATCCATAAGGATTCACTCACCTCAAACTTTATGTCATCATCTAGATGATGGTAGACTAGTAAGTAAATAAACAAACAAAAAAGAAATGAGGTAAGAGAAGATGAATAAATATAAACAAATAAAAAGATAGCAATCAATAGATGATATTCATGATGTATTGGACTTGTAGTTTGGTGTTTCACTCATATGTGGTGACATTGGACATGGAAGTAGCTTCCTCTCCCTTAAATGCTCACTAAAATGGTGGTTGGGTGTATAGGATATGAACTAAATGGAAGTAATGAAGTAAAAACAAAGTTTAAAACTCACTCTTTTATTTGGAAATCAAAGAAGGAAGTTTCTTTTCTCTCTATTCTAACCTTATCTCTATAACTTTCTCTCCAAAACTTTTCAAAGCTTGTATTTGACACACCCAAAATGAGAAGTCAAGGATGATTTGTATAGGCCAATTTGGGGTGGTTTTAGGATTTTAGAAGTACTCCCATTGGTCCCAAACATCTATGAACATAGAACTACGTCATTTTGATTTTTAATTAATCAAAATGAACCCCCAAAAGAAATTACAAAAATATACCATTCTAGGGGAGAGTGTCGCGGTGGCACTGGGCCTATGCCATGGCGGCAGTGGGCCAGTGCCGCGGCGGCACTGCTCCTCATTCGTCCAGATAATCCTTTTTAGGCCACCAGAGGTTCCAGTATTCGCGAAAAGGCCCTATTTCGTCCGAAATTCACAGAAAATGCATACGAACTCCAAATTGAGGTTGTGATATACCGTTGGAAAGGTACTGGAGTCTATTTTACATGAAAAATAGTTCAAAGATTGGTCACTTTGAAAAGTTTTGCGGTATTCACGATAAAAGCCGATTTGATTACCTTTTTCGCCTTCGAAAATTCATAATAAATTCATTTGAAATCCAAAAATTATGTGCGATATACCGTCGGAAAGCTATTGGCCTCTAGTATCTATGAAAAATATTTGAAAAATGATACGGTGCTCCGGTTTCAAAGTCAACTTTTGGTCCAACTGGTCAAACTTGGGAATATCGGGAAGTTTTGGAAACCTCTAGGAGCTCCCAGGAGTTGACATTTTTGTTCGATTTTCTTTTAAAACTCATTTTAGTATTTTCCACATAATCTAGAATGATTTTGGAACTTTTTGTCAAATTTGGACGATTTTGGTCAAACCGGTCAACGGGGACTTTCTGGGAACTTCCGGGACTTTCGGGGGTCTTTGGGAGCCGACGATTTCATCCGATCTTTCTTTAGAACTCATTTTATTGTTTTTCTAATGATGTAGCGCATTTCCAGAACATTTGGTCCAAATCCGGGAGTGTTCGTGCTTTCAGGGGTATTTTGGTCATTCTGAGCATTTTGAGAGATAGAACTGACTTCCAGGAGTCCTTTTTGAGTCTTTTTGATCATTGTGAACCACCAAGCTATGGATCTCCTAAATCTGATAGCCGACAAAATGGGGTGTCTACAGTTTGCCCCTCTTTGGCATGAACTTGCGAGGCAACGCATGTCGCAAGCGAGTGCCAAAGCTTTGAAGAGACAAGTATTTTTGGAGGCTATAGATTTAGGATTAAAAGTGTAGCGAAAGATGCAGTGATAGAAAACATGATGCTGGGGCCAGGGCTGGTTGTGCTCTTCGTGAGCTGCCTACGTATCCCAAGGGGAATCAGACCAGGACGTAGTTCGGGGCACAAAGGAACAAGTCGCACATGCACAACAAGACAGGCGGATGCTATGTTATGAGGATGATAAGAAATGCATGGATGTGATATGAATTGCATCCTGAGTCCTATCATGTTTAGTGCTCTGATCTTAGTATGAGCTGGTCCTGTGGGGTGTGTGCCACTCCGAGTGGACTTATGCCGTGCTAGTGTCTCCGATCGTGATGCAGTGGCTGACTCGGATAAAGACACAATGATTTGGAAGACTCTGGGTCTTGGGGCAAACTTCTTAAATTACGGGAAGTGTGCTTTGCAAACAAATGAAATGGATCAGACGCAAGGTTTTAGAAGATGACAACTAAAGGTGACCGAGGGATCTTGTGGTAAACGATAGGTAAGGAAGCTATGAAAATGGACAGATGAGAAAGCTCATGATAATCAAGAGACACGGAGTCGTGGAACGACAGTGCTCGTCTGGACACAGGCGATGTTCTTGTTGTTCCTAATGACCAATCTTCGGGAGTCGGTTCTGCTTTTGCTGCTTTCTGCTGGGGATAGTGGGAACTAACATCCTTCCGTATTTGTCCTCGGGGGATGGCGTAGGACTCTTAGAGAATATCTCTTTTCTTGATCGAGAACCAAGACCCAACTCTGAAACTCTCACGGTTGATCAAATCTTTGCATTGGTCGGTCCGAAAAGCCGATTCGGGCATTTGGGAGCTGATATCTTTCTGTTTCTGTCCTCGTGGGATGGTGTAGGATTCTCGGAGAATCTCTCTTAACTATTTCTTGATCGGGGACCAAGTCCCATCTCTGAATCTCTCACGGTTGATCAAAACTTTGCATTGGCTGGTCCGAAAAGCCGATTCTGGCCTTCGGGAGTCGATATCTTTCTGTTTCTATCCTCGGGGGATGGTGTGGGATTCTTGGAGAATCTCTCTTAACTGTTTCTTGATCAGGAACTAGGACACATCTCTGAATCTCTCACGGTTGATTAAATCATTGCATTGGTCGGTCCGAAAAGCTGATTCAGGCCTTCGGGAGCCGATATCTTTCTGTTTCTGTCCTCAGGGGATGGTGTAGGATTCTTAGAGAATCTCTCTTAACTGTTTCTTGATCAGAAATCAGGACCCATCTCTGAATCTCTCACGGTTGATCAAATCTTTACATTAGTCAGTCCGAAAATCCAATTCGGGCCTTCGGGAGCCGATACCTTTCTGTTTCTGTCATCAGGGGATGATGTAGGATTCTCGGAGAATCTCTCTTAACTGTTTCTTGATGGGAACTAGGACCCATCTCTGAATCTCTCACGGTTGATCAAATCTTTCTGTTTCTGTTCTTAGGGGATGAGCCGAATTTGCTGGGGTTAAAATGGATCTGCTGGGGATAAAGCCTCATAAATCTTGACAGCCACTAGGGCTAAACGAGATCACGAACGGGCTAAAACGGGTTAGAATGGGCCAAAACAGGCTGAAACGGAGTAAAGTGGGGCTCGCATGGAGCAGTGCTGCAGTGGCACTGGGCCACTGCCGCGATGACAGTTGGCCAGTGCCATGGCAGCACTGTGTTGCCAGACTCCATGTATGTATATCTCGGGTTTTTGGGCATTTCAAGCTCATTTTTGGCCATTTCGGGGTGCTTTTGGAGTCAAAATCCGTCAAAATGTAGCTTGTGCACGCTCAGGTGATTAATCTTTCCCCATAATCGGAATTTTGATTGGTGTTTTGGTTTGTTTCATTTTTCAAGAAGAAAGTTTAGTTTTAGTCTTCCAATTTCTTGCAAATTCATAGCTTCGAGCTCAAGGAAACCGTCTAAGAAGGCCAAGGAACGAATGAAAGTCGAGAGCCAAACCGCGAACTTGATTTTACGGTAATGATGTGGTGATTTGGATCCCTTCTCCAAATGGAGCCTATGTTACCTCTCACACTTGGAATTTCCTTAGAGAGGCACGTCCTAAGGTCCCATGGGCACATCTTGTTTGGTTCCCTGGAAGCATACCTAGTCATAGTCTCATCGTCTGGGCTGCTGCTCATCAGAAACTTTCAACCCAAGATAGGATATGGACCTTTACTCAAGGCCCCCTAGCTTGTGTTTTTTGCAACAAAGACATGGACTCTCATGACCACCTTTTTTTTACTTGTGTTTTTTCTTCTCATATTTGGCAGGTGCTCATGAGTAGGTTCAATTTGTCTGGATGCCCACTTGATTGGAGATCCATCATCAATTGGGCTGCTACAAAATGGAAATCAAAAAAGCCCAAACATATCATGCCACGGATGTGCGTCAGTACCATGGTCTACACCATTTGGAGAGAAAGGAATACTCGCATTTTCCAACTACTGAGCAAACCTAAAGAAAAAATCATCAAGGACATTATATGTAGCATACGGGATCAAGTTCAGGTTAGGTGGCACAAGGATCCTAAAATCCGCGACTACTTATCCATATGGACCTGATTTCTCCCTTGTTTTGATTTTGGCAGCAACAGATGAACAGATAACAGTTGATTTGGTTGTTGATTGTTAAGTGAGGGGTTTTCCTTTTGTTTACCCACTGTTGTGTCATTTTGGTGTGTTGAGTACTTGGTTGCTTTCTCAGTACTCATGGGATGTCCTTTTTTTCTTGGTTCACCATGTTGATAGGTTTTCATCCCCTGTTTGTTAGTTTGTTGGTGGTTTTTACCACATCCTTTTGCTCTTATTGTATATCCTGGGGTATGCCCCTTGTACTTTTGTACTTCTTTTTGGATTAATTAACCAGTTTTCCGAAAAAAAAAATGTCATCTTTCGGTTGCGGCTCTAGCAAGCCTGGCATGTGAATCTTTCGATAGTTTAGGACTATTTTGTGCATTGTGCTGGTTGTATGAATTATAGTGTGCTCCTAGAGTTTGTTCGAAGCTTATTTTGTGTTCGTATGTTGATTTTGTGAAGTTTGGACTTTGGGTCGTGAATAGTGATTTTGTACTCATTTTTTGTCATTTTTGATGTGTGTAGGTGTCAGAAGTGACATTAAAGGGCCATGGTAGCCTTGCTCACGCTTTTCTATGGTACACCCAACTCTCGCCTGCCGTCAAGAGAATGGCAGACGATGCTAGGTTTGGCGGCTTTGTCCACCTAGTTTCAAAGAGTACCAACGATCTGGCACATTTTTATGCTCTTGCTGAGAGATGGTGGGACACCACCAATACTTTCCACCTGCAATTTGGTGAGATGACAATGATGCCTTTTGATTTTTCCATGATTACCGTTTGAGAGTTAGCGGGAAGCACCTGATTCTGGACTACTTCTATGAGATTGATCCTAAGGCTGTCGAGATTGATTGGGGCTGTTCCTCCTAATCTTGAGAGGCACTGGTTCCCTTGTTGCTAGCTTTATCGGGCTTATGGCAGAGGGAATCACAAGATTCACAACCTGAATAATTCTCAGCTTTTGAGGGTATTTCTTTTGTATGTCCTTGGTTGCTCGATCTTCGCGACACGGAATGACCGGGTGAGCTTGAGGCTTCTTTCTTGCCTAGCGACCATTGGTGAGATCCCCTCTTATGACTAGGGTGGTGCTGCCTTGGCCCACCTTTATAAGCATATGGGTGAAGGCATATGGGTGAAGTTTCCTAGGGCGATATCAAATCGATAGGGGGATTTTGGCAAGCTTGGGAGGTATGTACTACATCCTCTTTTATCTTCTGGCTTTTTTTTTTCCGTACTTCTTGGTTTTTCTGATTTTTCCTTTGTCTGTGTATCTTTGGAGTTTTGAGTACCTGAAGATGTTGGCTCCTTCCCCTGCTGATGAATCAGGTGAAGATGAGGACGGCATGGCTCCTGTGCCTTTGTTCCCCTGGGGCTTGAGATGGCAGAGGGATGTTGTCGGGGTGAAGAGTGGGGCTCATCGGATTGTTTTCCTCAGAAACTTCTTATCTAGGCTAACAGCTGCTGGCATTGATTGGATGCCTTGGGAGTGTGTTGCCTATGCTGCTCCAGAGGAGATACAGGCGGTCAGGCCCCTTTCCTCTTACCGACTTCTGATGGAAAGTACCGAAAGCAGGCAATGGTTCCTTGGCAAGCGAGTGTCTTGGCAGGTGGTTGGTGGTCCGAGGTATCGTGTCCCTCATAATCCTCCTGTGATGGATGCTGATGGCCTTTCTAGTGATGCTTTGTTGGCGGCCTTAGCTGGTACTGATATTTGGGATCACTTTCTCTTTGAGACCGGCTATGAGACTTACCGTGGCCGCTTCCTAATTCCCAACTTCCCACTCCTGGATGTGAGTCTCTTTTACGTTTTTGTCTTTATCCGTTACCTATGTTTTTGACTTATCTTTTCCCTAACTTGTTTTGTGCCTACAGCTTCGCGAGATGTAGAGGAGACAGGTTCCCCCAGTTTTTGATCATATCCCTCCTTGGGATTGGACCGTTAATGTTTTGGGTGCAGATGGCTCCCCCTAGGTTATGGAGGTGCCACAGGTCACATATGGGTATCCTACCCAGCCAGCAGGCATCCTCAACATTCCTTGGAGTTATGCTGAGGAGGGCCATGCCTTGGCAGCTAGCTTACAGTCTTTGGTCCTCATGCGAGACCATCGGGTATGTCTCTAATTTTGCGTTCCTTAAGGTTATGAGGTCCTAACCCTGATTTTTCCCTTGACAGATGGATGGTATGCGGCAGTTTGCCACCAGTCAGATGGCGTCCTTGGTAATTTCTTGACTCGACTTCGTTTTTGTACTTTTTGTTATTTCTCTACTGGTTGCTTTTATTTTATTTGTGTGTGCAGTATCGTGGGGGTGGTGCCGGCTTATCGAGGACCGGACCGAGGTGCAGAGGTGGTAGGAGGAGGCCATCACCGATGTACACTTTGGGTGGCCCGACAGAGGACGAAGAAGAGGAAGACTGAGGCCTCCTAAGCGGGGATTTTTGTTTTATCTCCATTTCATGTTTTCAATTGGTTTTTTTTTTTTTTTTTTCGGAAAATGGTAAATATATTCCAAAAAAAGAAGTACAAATGTACAAGGGGCATATCCCAGGATATACAACAAAGCACACAGCATAAGGACAGGTGGCCAAGAAAACCACAAAATAGCCATATAAGGCGAAATCACAAAACCAATTTAACCTACAAATTACAAATCACCTGGTTTGCCTAATAAAACCCAACAAGATACACAACACACATGATTACATTAAAGAACAAAATAGGGGCCTTATTGCCAATTAGCTAGCAGGACATCAAGTTGGTTGTATCTTTTCCAATTGGTGTTGATTTGAGCAAAAACTTGTGAGACAAAAATGTTCAATAATTGCTCTTTTGGCGTAGAGGAGTTCTTAAAAGTTCGGTTATTCCTCTCCCTCCACAGGCCATATATGGAAACTCCCAAGCAAATTCTTGGGATCATGTGTTGGGGACTCTTTCCCTTCCAATACTGGGTCATCCAATTGACAGTACAGTGAATAATGTGACTGTTGGACAATGTGTAAGACAATGTGCAGGATAATGTGTAGGACGATGTGTAGGATGATTTATTACCCTTGACAACTTATTATGATGTTTTGCCTTTCGAGCCGGATAGTTTCCAGTTTGAAGGCGCAGTTGTGTGCTTGCTTTGGTTGGTGGTTGTGCATTGTGATTCTGTGATTGTTGATGTTACTGCGATGAACAGCCTTGTGATAGTGAGTATGTTTGTCTTGCAGGTAGGATAGTCCATGAAATGGGGAGGTGTTGTCGAAATTTTAAATTTTGAATTTTGCTAGAGCCGCGACAGAAAATATGGCATTGTATGATCCCGCTCAACTCATAGCTTGGCTGAACATCACGGATGGTGTGGAGCGAATCAACCTCTTTAGCTACGGTCTGACCGAGCTATTCTCTTTTCGCCAGATGGTTCTGAACACTGAGTTCATGCGTGCCGCTATTCTTCACTGAGACCCAGTGAACTATGTCTTCAATTTCAACGGCCTGGAGATATGCCCCCTATTTGAGGAGTTCTGTGCTACCCTTGGCTTCGATTCTAACTCTGACCTGATTCTCCCTTCTGCTGATACCCCCAGTCCTTCGCGAGGCTTGGCTAAATACCTGAACTGTTCCACTACTATCTCCCGCCGGCTAATTCATTGCTAGTCCTGGGAATCCTAGCGTATATGATGCTACCCGCGGGGCCGCTTTGATATTGTGCATAACTTTGCACTTTCTGTTCTCGAGTGCTTCCATCGACTTGGTGCACGTGTGCCTTGGGGTGAAATTTAGCAGAAATCCTATGTCCATGGTTCTGGCAAAAACCCTGAATGGTTTGGATCGCACTTTCAATCAAGGAACACTACTTCTTTCTGGGGCGCCTTTGGTGTAACAGGCTTGGCTCTACGAGCGTGTTCAGTTATGGGCAGGTAATATGTCGCCAGTTTATTTCTATAGGGCTGTGATTCATTCTCATTATACTGCTGCCGATTGGGTTGGCATGATGGGTGCTTTATCTGAGGCCAATATTTGCTGGATTGTGAGGCGTTGGGGCCTTCATGTTGTGACCACTAGTCTCGGGGATTGCCAGAGAGTGTGGCTGATGGGCCTGAGAGAGACTTCTTTCTATCATCCTCGCCGATTGGCCAGACAGTATGGGCGAGTTCAAGAGGTCCCCCGGGGGTTTACTGAGAGGGTCTTTGCTTCCACAGTCAAAGCCACTACTATTGCTGCTTTCATTAGGGGCTGGGCCGGTCGAGCAAGAGCCTATTTCGAGCAAGAGCCTATTACTGAGAGGGTCTTTGCTTCCTCCAAGTGTCTTTGATATTTGGGATTGCTTTCTGAAAGAACTTTTTGTGTTTTCATTTATCCCTGCTTATGTAATATTCGAAGTTTGTTTATCAGTGAACCTTGGTTATTTGGAGAACCTTATTTTATGCATTTAGCTTTCTGAAAACGTTCGTAGTATGATTTTGATCAGATGTTTGCTTTTGGTACTTGTTTGGGCACGCTAGGACGATTAGAGGCAAACGAGGCGGGTGGCCGAAGTTTGCCTCTAGTTTGGGATATGTATGATTGTGAGGTAAACGAGGTAGATGACCGATGTTTGCCCCTAGTTTAGAGGAGGTTTAGGCAAACGAGGCGGGTGGCCAAAGTTTGCCCCTAGTGTGAAGGGTGATTTTTGGGTTTTGGTAAGGACCGCGAATTTATTTTTCTCACTCGCTCATAATTTTGCCTAGGCACCAGTTAGGTGACCTAGCGAGCTCTTTTCTGTCTTTTGTTATTGCTCACTTTGGATTTAACTCTAACTTTTGCCTAGGCGTCCTTTCGGATTTTTGACCTAGCGAGCCATCCTTCTTTTCTTTTTTTTTTTGAAAGTCTGCCTACGTTCCCTCGAACGGGGATCAGGTCCAACGTAGTTCGGGCCAAAGTCTTAAAAGAAAAGGGGTTGATTATGATGGTGTCGAGCGAACCGATGTGGTTGCCTACGTATCCCCGAGTGGGAATCGAGTCGAGCGTAGTTCAGGGCAGGGCTTGAAGGAAAAGGGGTTTTGGGGAATGGTCAAGCATAGTACTTTTTGAGGCGATCCATGTTGATTGGTTCTTTGAATTCAACGCCATCGAGGTCCATAAGGTAGGTTGCTCCTCCAGAAAGGATAGTTTTGACGATGTAAGGGCCAACCCATTTGGGTTTGAGCTTTTCTCCTGGATCAAAGATCGGGGCTCGCAATTCCTTAAGGACAAGGTCACCCTTGACAATTTTCCTCGGACGAACCCTTTTGTTGAAAGCACGGGCTATCCTCTTTTGATAGATTCGGACATGGTCGACTGCCGCTAGGCGTTTTTCATCTATGAGAGCCAATTCTTCGTACCTTTCCTTTAACCAATCTGATTCTGAAATTTCATATTCTGCCATCACGCACAGGGACGGTAGTTCTATCTCGACAAGAAGTACTGCTTCTATTCTATAAACTAGTGAGTAAGTAGTTGCTCCTGTGGACGTCCTTATCGATGTTCTATATCCCCAAAGTGCGATGATAGCTTTTTATGCCAGTCTTTATAGGTATCGGCCGATTTCTGCGGTATGGCCTTGACATTCTTGTTTGCAGCTTCGACTGCCCCATTAGTTTGTGACCTGTATGGTGACGACTTATGATAAGTGATTTTGTATTCCTCAAACAGATCTCTGACTTTGGCCTTGAAATGACTACCATTATCTGAAATGATCTCATGGGGGACTCCATAGCGATAGATGAGGTTCTTCTTGATGAATTTGGCCACTTCCTTGGCCCCCATCGAGATGGTCATGATAGGGTTTCAACCTTTCTTCTTTCACCTTCCACTCCCCCCGGGCTTGTGATACAATGAGGTTGGAATCCCAGAAGACATCTAATTTCTAAATTTTCAATTCTATGGCTGCTTCCATTCTCAAAATGCATGCCTCGTATTCAACAGTGTTATTGGTGGAGTTATAATTGAGCTTGACTGCCAGTGGGGTGTGGTTCCCATTTGGCGACACTAGAATCATTCCTACTCCGTAGCCTTTCATGTTGGCTACTCCATCAAAGTACAACTTCCACTATTCTCCCTTGATTTCCATGATATTCTCATCCAGGAACGGAAAATCTCCATTTACTTCAGAATCAATGGCGTGTTCAGCAAGATGTTCAGCTACAGTTCTCCCTTTTACCAATTTTCTTGTCACATACTTGATATCGAATTCGGACAGTAGAAGTAACCAATGGGATATACGACTGGTCAGGGCGGATTTTTTGAGGAGGTATTTTAGAGGATCTATGCTGGATATGAGCACAACTAGGAAGGCCAGCATGTAGTGCCTCAGTCCCCATACACCAAACCAAGGCCCAACATGTTTTTTCGAGGGTAGAGTAGTTGAGCTCATACCCAGTCATCCTGTTTTTTCGAGGCTGGATATGGCTTTTTCGGAGTGGATTTCTTCTTCTTCTTGGGCTAGCATGCAACCCATGGCATTTTCGGAGACAGATAGGTAAAGGAATAAGGGCTTATGAGGAGTGGGTGGTGAAAGGACGGGCGGATTTTGAAGGTAGGCTTTTATTTTGTCGAAAGCAGCTTGGCATTCGTCATTCCATTGGAACTTCTCTCCTTTTCTCAGTAATAGGAACAAAGGATCACATGTAGTTGTGAGTTTGGAGATAAAGCGGCTGATAAATTGGATTCTTCCGAGAAACCCTCTCACTTCTTTCTCATTCTGTGGCGGTGCCATTTCTAAAATTGCTTTGATTTTGGACGGGTCCACTTCTATCCCCCTTTGAGTGATGAGAAAACCTAGGAGCTTTCCAGAGGTCACACCGAAAGTGCATTTCATTGGATTCAACCTCATCTTGTACTTGCGCAATCTGTCAAAAAACTTTTTCAGTGCCACTAAGTGTCCTTCTCTGTCCTTGGACTTCATGATCATGTCATCTATGTACACTTGTACTTCCTTATGAATCATGTCATGCAGCAGAGTGGTGGCAACTCTTTGGTTGGTTGCTCCAGCGTCCCTGAGTCTGAAAGGCATTACCCTATAACAGTAGGTTCCCCAAGGTGTGGTGAATGTCGTGTTTTCCCGATCTTCTGGCGCCATTAGAATCTGATTGTACCCTAAAAAGCCATCCATAAATGATAGTAGTTCATGTCCTGCAGTGTTATCCACTAAGACATCGATGTGGGGTAGCGGTAAGTCATCCTTATTAGGACTGGCTTTGTTTAGATCACGGAAGTCGACGCACACACGAACCTTTCCATCCTTTTTGGGGACTGGCACGATATTGGCAACCCATTTTGGATACTCGGTAACAATGATGAACCCTGTCTTGAATTGCTTTTCTACCTCTTCTTTGACCTTCAGTGTCCATTCTGGTCTCATGCGCCTAAGTTTCTGCTTGACGAGTTTAGAATTGGGAAGGAGGGGAATGCGATGTTGGACGATGTCGGAATCGACCACAGACATATCCTCGTAAGACCAAGCGAAAACATCTTTGAATTCTTTTAGCATGAGAGTCAATTTTTCTTTTTCTTTTTTATTAAGAGTTGAGCCAATTTGCACAATTTGTGGATTATCTTTTTCACCTAGGTTAATTGATAAAGTATCTTCGATTATTTCATAAGCAGGTGGTTTTTCAATTAGTTGCTTAAGTTCAATTGGGAGATCCTCGGAGGGATCTATGCATTCACAAGTATTAGACACAGAGGAGTAAGCAGAATTGTCTTTCATTTCATTCATGACAGGTGGAGTGATTATGTAGCACCCAAAATTTTCTAGAAATTCCACGTAGGAATATAAGGCTAGTGACAGGTGATGTGTACCGGCTACAGAAGGTCCATTAGGATGACCATGATTAGGAGTCCTTATTAGGATCCTTAGTAACCGTCTTGACGACGACTACATTGGTTCGAATCTAGTGCCTATTAGAATAGACGTAACCCCGACGTGCATAGTTTCTAAGTTAGAAACTATAGACGTACTTGAACTTAGGCTTGCTCACAGCCCCGTTATTAGCTACATCTACACCTGTCTTCATTCTTCACTGCTGTATACACAAACTGAGACACTGGCACTTGCCTTAAGTACATAACCCGAGAATTGGACCCACACCATTCCTTGATGGTCCCCACTTGTGTCTACCCTTAGAAATACACAAACACACATACGTAGGTATACATTGTGTGCAGCCAACACATTGGATACAACCCCTATCCACCCCCTCTATAAATATAGACCTCACCCTTTCATTTGACAACCTCACACCCATAAATCTGTCTCTACAGATTCTATAGAGAGAGAGACTGAGTGTGAGGTTGAGAGACCAACCAAACACCTCTCACCCCACCCTACACCCTCGGCTTGTGCACACCCCCACACCCCCACATTGTGTACACAAGAACATACCCCCTCTCTACACCCTCTCTGCATCACCCTCTTCATACACTGGACACACACAGAAACTTGGAGCAGTAAAGAAAGAAAGAAAGAAGAGAAGTTGGTCGGAGGAGTTTAAGGGAACCGAAGCTCCCTGAGGTAACCCAGCCCCCCCTACATTTATACACATCTGCATGTCACACACACTCAGCTTTTTAATTTCTGTACTTCTTGTCTTTTATGATTTTTCCTTTGTCTGTGCAACTTTGGAGCTTTGAGTACCTGAAGATGTTGGCTCCTTCTCCTGCTGATGAATCGGGTGAAGATGAGGACGGCATAGCTCCTGTGCCTTTGTTCCCCCGAGGCTTGAGATGGTGGAGGGATGTTGTCAGGGTAAAGAGTGGGGCTCATCGGATTGTTCTCCTCAGAAACTTTTATCTGAGCTGACAGCTGCTAGCGTTGATTGGATGCCTTGGGAGTGCGTTGCCTATGCTGCCCAGAGGAGATACAGGCGGTCAGGCCCCTTGCCTCTTGCCGACTTCTGATGGAAAGTACCAAAAGTAGGCAATGGTTCCTTGGCGAGCGAGTGTCTCGGCAGGTGGTTGGCGGTCCGAGGTATCGTGTCCCTCATAATCCTCCTGTGATGGATGCTGATGACCTTTCTGGTGATGCTTTGCTGATGGCCTTAGCTGGTACTGAAGTTTGGGATCACTTTCTCTCTGAGACCGGCTATGAGACTTACCATGGCCGCTTCCTGATACCCAACTTCCAACTCCTGGATGAGAGTTTCTTTTACGTTTTTGTCTCTATCCGTTGCCTATGTTTTTGACTCATCTTTTCCTTAACTCGTTTTGTGCCTACAGCTTCGCGAGATGTACAGGAGACAGGTTCTCCCAGTTTCTGATCCTATCCCTCCTTGGGATTGGACCGTTAATGTTTTGGGTGCAGATGGCTCTCCCCAGGTTATGGAGGTACCACGGGTCACATGTGGGTATCCCATTCAACCAGCATGCATCCTCAACGTCCCTTGGAGTTATGCTGAGGAGGGCCACACCTTGGCAGCTAGCTTACGGTCTTTGGTCCTCACGCGAGACCATCAGGTATGTCTCTATTTTGCGCTCCTTAAGGTTATGAGGTCCTAACCCTGATTTTTCCCTTGATAGATGGATGGTATGCGGCAGTTTACCACCAATCAGATGGCGTCCTTGGTAATTTTCTGACTCGACTTTGTTTTTGTACTTTTTGTTGTTTCTCTGCTGATTGCTTTCATTTTATTTGTGTGTGCAGTATCGTGGGAGTGGTACCGGCTCATCAAGGACCGGGCTGAGGTGCAAAGGTGGCAGGAGGAGACCATCGCTGACGTACACTCCGGGTGGCCCGACAGAGATCGAAGAAGAGGAAGACTGAGGCCTCCTAAGCGGGGATTTTTGTTTAATCTCTATTTCATGTTTTCAATTGGGATATACTAGTGAATAATGTGACTGATGGATAATATGTAAGACAATGTGTAGGATGATGTGTAAAATGATGTGTAGGATGATTTATCACCCTTGACAGAGTATTATGATGTTTTGCCTTTTGAGCTGGATAGTTTCCGACTTAAAGGCGCAGTTGTGTGCTTGCTTTGGTTGGTGGTTGTGCATTGTGATTCCGTGATTGTTGATGCTACTACGATGAGCAGCCTTGTGATAGTGAGTGTGTTTGCCTTGCAGGTGGGATAGTCCATGAAACGGGAGGTGCTGCTGAAATTTTGAATTTTGCTAGAGCCGCGACATAAAATATGGCATTGTATGATCCCGCTCAACTCACAGCTTGGTTGAACATCACAGATGATGTGGAGCGGATCAACCTCTTCAGCTACGGTTTGAATAAGCTATTCTCTCTTCTCCAGATGGCTCTGAACACTGAGTTCAGGCGTGCCGCTATTGTCCACTGGGACCCATTGAACCATGTCCACTGGGACCCATTTCAATGGCATGGAGATATGTCCCGTGTTTGAGGAGTTCTGTGCTATCCTTGGTTTCAATTCTGACTTTGACCTGATTCTCCCTTCTGCTGATACCCCCAGTCCCACGCGAGGCTTAGGTGAATACCTGAACTGTTCTACTACTATTTCCCACCGGCTAATTCATGGTGAGGTTCTTCACATTGCTTCCATCATCCCCCAGTATGCTAGTCCTAGGAATCCTAGCGTATATGACGCTACCTACGGGCTGCTCAAATATTGTGCATGACTTCTCACTTTCTGTTCTCGAGTGCTTCTATTGACTTGGGGCACGTGTGCCTTGGGCTGAAGTTTAGTACGAATCCCATGGCCATGGTTCTGGCTGAAACCCTGAATGGTTTAGATTGCGCTTTCAATCAAGGGACGCTTCTTCTTTCTGGGGCGCCTTTGGTGTTATAGGCTTGGCTCTATGAGCATCTTCTTTTTTTTTTTTTTTTTTTTTTTCGGAATATGGTTAATTAACGAAAAAGCCAAACGGCACTACAAAAATTCAAGGGGCATACCCCAGGATATACAATGAGCTCAAAACAAATGAAAAGGCTAGAAGCCTAAGCTACAAGGGATGGTTAACTTTCTTAAACCAAAGCCAAGAAAGAGGACCATCCAACCAAACACACACAAACACCCCAAAGGGATAACAAATCTGCCAAGACTGAACTTCGAAAAGCTCTCACAAAAAAAAAAAAAAAAAAAAAGACCTTAGCATACAATATGCTTAACATTACTACCAAGCTACTCCCATAATGCAAGATATTCCTGAACTTTAGGGTCTCTAGGCCACCGAATGTAAACTTGAGCGTGAATATTGATTACTATATCTCTGGAAATCCGCTCTCTAGGCTTCCCTTCTTGTCTGAAAATTCTGGCATTCCTCTCCCTCCAAATAGCATCTTCAGTTATGGACTGGTAGTGTGTCGCCAGTTTACTTCTACAGAGTTGTGCTTCATCCTCATTACACTTCTACCGATTGGGTTGGCATGATGGTTGCTTTATCTGAGGCCGACATTTGCTGGATCGTGAGGCGATGGGACCTTCATGCTGTGACTACTAGTCTCGGGGATTACCAGAGAGTGCGACTGATGGGTCTGAGAGAGACTTCTTTCTATCATACTCGCCGATTGGCTAGACAGTACGGGCGAGTTCAAGAGGTCCCCCTGGGGTTTACTGAGAGAGTCTTTGCTTCCAGAGCCAGAGCCACCACTATTGCTGCTTTCATCAGGGGCTGGGCTGGTCGAGTAAAAGCCTACCTCTAAAGACCTTTGAAGAAATAAAAGACACAAAATAAAACTAGACTTAATTGATTCTGCTTCTTTCCTTCAAGTGTCTTTGATATTTGGGATTGCTTTCTGAAAGAACTTTTTGTGTTTTAATTTATCCCTGCTTATGTAATATTCGAAGTTTGTTTATTGGCAAACCTTGGTTACTTGGAGAACCTTATTTTATGCATTTGGCTTTCTGAAAACATTCGTAGTATGATCTTGATCAGATTTTTGCTTTTGGTACTTGTTTGGGCATGCTAGGACGATTAAAGGCAAATAAGGCAGGTGGCCGAAGATTGCCCTTAGTTTGGGATATGTATGGTGGTGAGGCAAATGAGGTAGATGACCGACGTTTGCCCTTAGTTTAGAAGATGTTCAGGCAAACGAGGCGGGTGGCCAAAGTTTGCCCCTAGTGTGGAGGGTGATTTCTGGGTTTTTTTTTTCGGAAGACGGTAAATAGATTCCAAAAAAAGGGGATGTACACATGTACAAGGGGCATTCCCCAGGATGTACAACAAAGCACAAAGCATAAGGACATGTGGCAAATCAAACCACTAAAAAAAAAAAAAAAAAAAAAGGCAATGGGCCAAACGGCCAAACGAAAATGGGACAAGACAAAAACCCATAACAAGCAAATAAAATAAGGCAAAAGCCAATGGGAAATAGATGGGAGCAAATCCAAACTAATCCCAGTTACTCAACAAGGCTTGAAGATGGTTGTGAGTTTTCCATTTGATCCTAATTTGAGCATTGATTTGCGAGACAAAAATCTTCAAAAGGTGCTCTTTTGGCGTAGAAGAATTTTGAAAGGTCCTTTTGTTTCTTTCTCTCCAAAGACCATAAATTGTAACCCCCAAACAAATTCTAGGAACCAAGTCCCTTGTGGCCGAGTGGTAAGCTTCTTGGGTGTACTACCCAAGAGGTTTAGTGTTCGAGTCATGGGGGGCGTGGCCACTAGAGTATTCACCCGGCGCCTCCAGGCCTCGGGGGATTAGTCGAGGTGCGCGCAAGCTGGCCCGGACACCCCCGATTACCAAAAAAAAAAAAAAAAACAAAGAACAAATTCTAGGTATCATATGCTGAGGTGTCCTCCCCTTCCAATGCTGGATCATCCAAGTGATGGTGCTATCCCACGGGGTGCCATTCCAAATTAGGTCACATCTCAGCATCAAGTCCTGCCAAATAAAATTGGAGTAATTACACTCAAAGAAAAGGTGATCATGAGAATCCATTTGCCTAAGGCATAAAGCACAAGCTAAAGGCCCAAGAGCATAGTTACAAATTCTATCTTGAGTCGCTAGCCTTCTCTGGATTGCTAGCCATAACATAAAGTTATGTCTAGGAGTGCACCCATAATACCAAACAAACAAGTACCAAGGCACATCAGGATTGATGGGTCTAAGGTGGTTCCAAACATGAGAGAAGTTAAACTTACTATTAGGAGAAGTAGTCCAAACAATTTTGTCTTGTAGAATAGTAGGTTGATAAAAATTGGACAAGATAGCCCGAACTTCATTAAGTCCAATAGAGTTAGAGGCAGGCCAATTCCATTCAAGTTTTTTTTTTCGAAATATGGTTAATCAATAAAAAAGGAAAAAGCCAAACGGCACTTTAGCAGTAGGAGCTATGGCAGCATCATAGGCAATATGATAGGTGTAATTCTCAAACAAAGGCCCGCAAGGGAGCCAGTTATCATGCCAAAGAGAAGTACTTAAACCATTACCAATTCTATGTTTAATTAAAGGCCTAGCTATATTTTTTTCCGGAAAAAAGGTTAATTTAACGAAAAAGCCAAACGGCACTGTACAAAAGTACAAGGGGCATTCCCCAGGATATACAATCAGCACAAAAAAGAAACTGCATACAGACAATGCAACATAGGATAGTCAAAACACAAAAGCCAAAAACCCAGAGAGTGACCCATCCTAACAACCAAATGCACTAACAAACTTACACAACTCACAAACAAAACCAGACAAGCCAAGACCAGCAAAACTCAGGCCTAGCTATATTCCTAAGCTTTAAAAGTTTTCTCCAATACCAAGAGCATTGTCCAGGGGCTTTGACCTCCCAAATACTTTTGGTCTTGAGCCTGTACAAGTGAACCCATTGTTTCCATAAAGAATTATTAGAAGGGTCAAGAATACTCCCTAGGTGTTTAAGAGTAAGCACGGTATTCGTAAGGAAAATGTCCTTCAGTCCGAGGCCTCCTTCTTTAGTCGGTTTACAAACATTCACCCATGCAATTTTGGCACCATGGACCCTTTCAGTACAACCACTCCAAAGAAATCTCTTAATACATTGTTCCACCTGTTTAAGAACACTTTTAGGTAATATAAACATTCCAGACCAAAAAAGTTGAATCCCAGATAACACAGAACGGATAAGTTGAACCCTACCAGCAAAAGAAAGAAATTTGGACTTCCAAGAGTTAATACGAGAACAGATTTTAGATATAAGCTCTTCACAGTGGCATTTCTTTAACTTAGTAGTAATCAGAGAGACACCTAAATACTTTAGGGGGAGACACCCTTTGGAAAAATGGAGTATATTTAACAATTCATTAGCCAAATTATCATCGACCCCAGATAAGAAAAGACAACTTTTGGTATTATTAGCTTGCAATCCAGAAATATCATAAAATTGGTTCAGAGTATATCTAATAAGCTTTGCTGAGTCCAAGTCCCCATTTAATAGAATGATTAAATCATCAGCAAAGCAAAGATGTGAGATTTTCATTTTATCGCATTTCCAGTGGAAGGAAAAGGAACTATTCTGAATGTTAAATTGAATTAGTTGGTTCAGGGAGTCCATAATAATAACAAATAATTAAGGGGAAATGGGATCTCCCTGCCTGAGTCCCTTAGCTCCATCAAAATATCCTACAAATTCACCATTAAAATTAATGGAATACCTTGGTGTAGATATGCAAGCTTTAATCCATTTTCTCATTAAAGGAGGGAAACCCAAAATATCAAGAAGATCAAAGAGGAAATTCCAATTGACATGGTCATAAGCTTTCATAAGGTCCACCTTGGCAGCAGCCCGAGGTTTACCATCAGTTTTATGGTAATCTCTTAACAGGTCTTGAGCAAGTAAAATATTATCACTAATTTTCCTTCCTTTGACAAAGGCCGATTGAGCTTGATTAATAATAGAAGGAAGAATCACTTGAATTTTATTAGCAATGATTTTTGAAATACATTTGTAGATAGTATTACAGCAAGATATAGGCCTAAAGTCTCCCATCTTAGAAGGATTGGGGACTTTAGGAATCAACGCGATAACCGTAGCATTAGACTCCCTAAGCATTTCACCCGTGGTAAAAAATTCAGTAATAGTAGATGTGACATCAGATCCCACAATGTGCCAAGATTGTTTAAAAAAATAAGCATTAAAACCATCCAGACCCGGGGCTTTGTTGTCATGTAGAGAGAAGAAAGCTTCTTTGATTTCTACAGGGGTGGGAACTCTGTCAAGACCCAATAAAAGGTTCTCTGGGATCCTCTTATGGATAAAGGTCCTTAACATGTCAATACCTGGGTATGGATTAGTAGCAGGTGTACCCAGGAGATTTTTGAAATATCTAACAGCTTCAGTTTTTGCATCTTCAACATTACATGTAAATTGGCCGTCAGGTTTTTCCAATTTGAAAATTCTTTTCCTATTCCTTCTCTCATTGATATAATTAAAGAAATATCTAGAGTTTTTATCGCCACCCTCCAACCACTGTATTCTAGATTTTTGTTTGAGAGTCTCTTCTTCAATCCAAATAGACTCAAGAAAACTTTTCATGCACACTTTTTGCTTATTTAACAGATTAGTGTCATGAGGATTTTGAAGAAGGTCAGATTGGACAATTTCTAACTCTTCTCTGGCTTTGTCAGCTTGAAGTTTTTCTCTACCAAAAAAGCGTTTGCTAAATCTTTTTAAATCATGTTTGACGATTCTAACTTTATGGCACATTTGGTATTGGAGATTGCCTCTAACATTGGAATTCCAGGCTTGGGAAACCACATTAGAGTAGTTATCAAGTTGAGTCCAAAAGTTATAGAATTTAAAGGATCTACCTTTTTTGCTAGCAACTTTATCAACATAAGTAATAATAGAAGAATGATCAGAGATACCTGGCTTGTGGAAGTGAGTGAATAAGTCAGGAAAATTATCCAGCCAAGCTTGGTTAACTAAGGCCCTGTCTAATTTTCTTTCTGTAAAGTCAGGTTTCCCATATCTCCAATTACACCAAGTGAAATACTCCCCAGAATATCGCAAGTCAGACAGACAAAGCCAGTTCACCAAATCATTAAAATCATTAATATCAGAGTTCAAGCAAGCATTGGCATCAGACATCTCAGAGGTATTCAAAACAACATTAAAATCCCCCAAAACAATGTGGTTTGGATTGGTTGAACCAATAGAGCTTGATATAGATTTCAGGGTAGCCCAAAGATTAGCTCTCTCTGGGCCAGTGTTTGCTCCATAAATAAAAGAAGCTTCACAAGCAATGGTCTGGTCATCATTTACAATGAGAGCATGAATAACCTGGGGGGTTGGTTCTAAGGATAGACAATTTAACTTTGTCAGGATTCCAACCAACCCAGATTCTACCAACTGAGGTAGTGGAACTATTGGTAACAAGGCTCCAATTTTTAAAAATGCTCTTTCTTATCATATCTTCATTAGACTGCCTAACTTTGGTTTCAACAATACCAATAACATCAATATTATTCTGGAAAATAAATTTAGCAACCTCAGATTGTTTAAAGGGTTGGTTGAGACCCCTTATATTCCAGCAGCTTATAATCATTAAGTTCTTTTATGAGGTTTTTTCCTCTTACCTGAAGATGATCCTTTCTTATTCCTCTTACCTTGGTTAATGCAATACTGATTTTTATTAAAGGGGGAGATAAGAGGAGAGACCTGACCTGAATCAAGAGAGATACCAAGCATCTGAGTAGAGCTAGTTTGATTCTTTGGGGATAATTGTGAGGCAGAATCATTTTCTTCCTCTTCTTCCCTTCCTTCTTCCATTTCAACTCCCTGGCTCTTCTTGTTATCCTTATAGGAATGCTGCATGGAGTTTTTTTTTTTCGGAAAATGGTAAATATATTCCAAAAAGGGACTGTACAAAAGTACAAGGGGCATACCCCAGGATATACAATAAGCACAAAGCATAAGGACAAGTGGCACAACACACCACAGAAAAGCCTCAACAGGCTAAGTTACATCACATTACAAACATGTACAAGGGGCATACCCCTGGATATACAACAAGCTCAACGATAATGACATGTGGCAAAGCAAACCACAGAAAGAGCCACATTAGGCAAAGAAAATCAAATGTTAACCAACACAGGTTGAGAAACCCCCATCAAAAAACACATTGATTACAATTAATGCCAATTAACCAGTAAGGCTTGGAGTTGGTTGTGTCGTTTCCATTTGGTACTAATCTGGGCATAAACTTGTGAGACAAAAATCTTTAATAATTGTTTTTTTTTCGGTAAAAGGGTTAATTTAACGAAAAGAAAGCCAAACGGCACTGTACAAAAGTACAAGGGGCATTCCCCAGGATAAACAATCAGCACAAAACCTGCATCCAGACAATGCAACACAGGATAGAAAACAATCAAAAGCCAAAACCCAGAGTGTGACCCATCCTAACAACCAACTACACTAAGCAAACTACCTAAGTAAACAATAAAACAAACAAACAAACTCAACCCAACCCAAATTTACAAAAAGGCCATGTCAATCATGTCAATCGTGAGGGCCAAGCAAAATGCCCAAATTATGTAGTAATGGCCCATCTTTCAACGTACTGAGGGAGATGGGGATCGTTCTTCCATGTAGAAGAATTATTGTTCCTTTGGAGTAGAAGAATTATTGAACGTTCTGTTATTCCTCTCCTTCCACAAACCATATATAGTAACACCCAGGCAAATTCTGGGAATCATGTGTTGGGGAGTGTCCCCCTTCCAATGTTGGATCATCCAGCATACTGTACTATCCCAGGGAGTACCATTCCAATTCAGATTACATCTCAACATCAATTCCTGCCAAATGAAATTAGAAAAGTCACATTCAAAGAAAAGATGGTCATGGGAGTCCATTTGACTAAGACATAGAGCACATGCTAATGGACAAGGAGTAAAATTACAAATTCTATCCTGAGTAGCGAGTCTTTTTTTGATGGCAATCCATAAGATGAAGTTTTGTCTAGGCGTGCATCCAGAGTACCAAGCAAAAGGGTGCCAGGGGACAGATGGATGAGAAGGTCTAATATGGTTCCAAACATGGGAAAAATTAAATTTACCATTTGGAGAGGTTGTCCATTCAATTTTATCAAGTAACCCAGTAGGTTTATAAAAGTTGGACAACGTTTCTCTAACTTCATTAAGTCCAATGGAATTTGAGGAAGGCCAATTCCAATCAAGTTGGGATATAATCGTTGCCACTTTCGCATTAGAAGCTATTGCAGCATCATAGGCAATACGGCTAGTATACTTCTCAAATAAAGGCCCACAAGGGAGCCAATTATCAAACCAAAGGGAAGTATGTAAACCATTTCCTATTTTATGCCTAATTAAAGGTCTAGCAATATTTCTAAGTTTCAAAAGTTTTCTCCAATACCAAGAGCATTGTCCGGGAGCTTTCACCTCCCAAAAACTTTTGGTTTTGATCATGTACATATAAATCCAATCTTTCCAAAGAGAGTTATTAGTTGGATCAAGAAGGTTCCCTATATGTTTAAGATTAAGCACAGTATTAGTAATGAAAATATCCTTAAACCCGAGGCCTCCCTCTTGTTTAGGTCTACAGACATCTGCCCAAGCCACTTTGGATCCATGAGCTTTCTCACTAGATCCACTCCAAAGAAATCTCCTCAAAGCTTGTTCCACCTGCTTAAGAACACCTTTAGGAAGAATAAACATTCCAGACCAATAAAGTTGAATGCCAGATAAAACAGAGTGAATAAGTTGGGTCCTACCAGCAAAGGATAGGTATTTGGATTTCCAGGAGTTAATTCTAGAACAAATTTTGGTGACAAGTTCTTCACAATGGTGTTTCCTCAATTTAGTAGTAATTAAGGGGACACCCAAGTATTTTAATGGGAGAGTTCCCTTAGTAAATTGGAGTTCACTAAGCAACTCAAGAGCCAGACTATCATCAATCCCAGAGAAGAAAAGACAGCTTTTAGAATTATTAGCTTGAAGACCAGATAGCTCATAAAATTGATTCAATGTTTCTCTAACAAGTTTAGCCGAATTTACATCTCCATTTAAAAGAATTAAAAGGTCATCCGCAAAACAGAGATGTGAAATTTTCATTTTATCACATTTCCAATGGAAAGAGAAAGGACCTCTTTGAATGTTTGACTGTAGTAATTGGCTAAAAGCATCCATAACAATGACAAACAAGTAGGGAGAAAGAGGATCCCCCTGTCTAAGCCCTTTAGCACCTTCAAAATACCCAACAGATTCTCCATTGAAATTAATGGAATACCTTGGAGTAGAAACACAAGCTTGGATCCATAATCTCATCCTAGGGGGAAATCCCATAATATCAAGAAGATCAAATAGGAAAGTCCAATTAACATTGTCATAGGCTTTCATAATGTCAACTTTAGCTGCAGCCCTAGGTTTACCACTACTTTTGTGATAGTCTCTTAAAAGGTCCTGAGCAAGCAAAACATTATCACAAATTCTTCTCCCTTTAATGAAAGCAGATTGACCTCTATCAATGATAGAGGGGAGAACCTTCTGAATTCTGTTAGCTAAAAGCTTAGAGATACACTTATAGACAGTATTACAACAAGAGATAGGTCAAAAGTCCCCCATTTTCGATGGGTTGGGGACTTTAGGGATCAAAGCAATGATAGTGGCATTGGATTCCTTTAGCAGTTCACCATTTGTAAAAAATTCAGTAATAGCAGCAGTGATTTCAAGGCCAACAGTAGCCCAGGAGTATTTAAAGAAATGGGCATTAAATCCATCAGGACCCGGAGCTTTGTTATCATGCAAAGAGAAAAAAACCTCTTTAATCTCTAATGGAGTGGGTATCCTATCAAGATGAAGTAAAAAATTTTCAGGAACTTTTTTGTGAATAAAAGTCCGAAGAAAAAAACCTCTTTAATCTCTAATGGAGTGGGTAGTTGTTTCTAGCAGGGGAGCCTAGAAGATCTTGAAAATACCTAAGAGCTTCAACCTTAGCTTCCTCAACATTATAAGTAAAATTGCCATCAGGTTTTTCCAACTTGAAAATTCTTTTTCTGTTTCTTCTACCTTTGATAGATTGAAAGAAAAATCTGGAATTTTTATCTCCACATTCCAGCCACTGTAACCTTGACTTTTGCTTGAGTGTTTCTTCCTCAATCCAAGTAGAGTCAAGGTAGTTTTTCATGCATATCTTTTGTTTTGAAATTAGATTAATGTCATGAGGATGTTGGAGAAGCTCAGAATGGACATTCTCTAGATCTTCCCTAGCCTTGTCAGAATTAAGTTTTTCTTTCCCAGTCATAAGCCTACTAAATTGCTTTAAGTCATGTTTAACAAGTCTAAGTTTATGACAGACTTGGAATTGGGCAGAACCACTCACTCTATTACCCCAAGCTTGGGAGATGGTGTCAGGATATTGCTCCAGTTGGGTCCAAAAATTAAAAAATTTAAAGGGTCGACCTTTTCTCCTAGCAGTTTTATCCACGTAAGTAATAAATGGGGAGTGATCAGACGTACCTGGTTTATAAAAGTGAGTATAGGAATCAGGGAAATTATCTAGCCAAGCTTGATTAACTAAAGCTCTATCTAATTTCCTTTGCGAAAAGTCATGTCGACCGAATCTCCTGTTGCACCAAGTAAAGAATTCTCCAGAATATCTTAGGTCAGACAGATTAAAGTGATCCACCAACTTGATGAAGTCAGAGATCTCGGGGTTTAAACAAACTTCAGGATTAGAAATTTAAGAGGTTTGTAAAACAACATTAAAGTCTCCCAAAATGATGTGATTAGGAGAGTTAGGACCAACTGTAATTGATTTTAGGGAAGCCCAGAGATCTTTCCTGTCAATCCCAATATTAGAGCCATAAACAAAAGAAGCCTCAAAAGAGATAGTTTTATCATCACTTTCAATGATAGTGTGAATAAGTTGGGAAGTGGTTTTCAAAACAGAGACATGAACTTTATCAGGATTCCAAGCAACCCAAACTCTTCCAACAGAGGTTGGGGAGCTATTGGTAACAAGATTCCAGTCTTTAAAAATTTTCCTTCTAATCATGTCCTCATTGGATTGTCTAACTTTGGTCTCAACAATTCCAATCACATCAATATTATGAAGATAGATAAATTTTGCAACCTCATTTTGCCTAAAGGGTTGGTTGAGACCCCTAATGTTCCAGCAACACACAATCATTAAAAAATTGAATGTAAAGAGCACCAAACTTTTAAAAACGTTTATGGGGTTTTTTCCTCCTTCCAGAGGAATGACTGTTTTTATTCCCCCTATTGTGATTAGAAGATTTCATACCTGTGGGAGACAAGAATGAGTTAGATGATTTCTGACCCGGGTCGAGTTCTTGAACTGAATCTGTGCTTTCAGAGCTGGTTGTAATTTGCGGTGTAGCAGTGGATGTTGAGCTTGAGTCCTCAGTTCTAAGTACTTGGTCCATAGGGCCCTTTAGTTCCTGCTTAGACTGTTGTCCTGGAATGATTTTACAAGGAATTACATCTTGACTCTTATTGGTTTCAATAACATCCAATTGTAATGGGGTAGGACACACAATTACATTAAGCACTTCCACATCAGTGTTTTCTAATGGTGAAGTTCCTTGACCGATAAGAGTGCCATCATCCTCCCTAGAGTCTACATTTCCCTTTGCATCAAATTCTTCATTGGTGGGTACAACCAAAGAAGAAAACATATTTCGTTCTGGGACCATTACCTTAGGACTCAATGGTGTTTTGCACAAGATTTTCGAATTTTGCCCAGAGATACTTCCACCAGAATAATCAGAGGCAGGATCCAATGCTTTGATGAATTTACCTTTTTCCATGGTTTTCCACTCACCATCTCCATGCTCCTGGGCAGTGGTAGTGGCCTTCTGGATAGGGATAGGAGCCTTTGGAAGCTTCGCACAATCATGCCCAAATTTATTACACTTAGCACAACGGATTGGAGTCCACTGGTATTGAACCGGGAGATAAATTGGTTCAATATCCCCAGTGATTGGGTCTTCAAAATCAATAATGAGTTCTTTGAGGAGTTCTTGATTTGCATTTAGTTCAATACAAATCCTTGCATATGAGATTCTCCGACCCTGTGCAGTAATTTTTGCAACATGTAAAGGTTTCCCAATAGCACTTGCGATATAGCTTAGCCCTACCGGATTCCAGAGTTCAAGAGGTATATTATAAATATGCACCCAAACTGGAATGGTAGATATTGATTCTTTAGAAAGAGTAAGCCCCGTTTGCCATTTCCTCAGGATTATAGGCTGCCCACTCACATGCCAAGGGCCTCCTTCGAGGATAGCCATACTCTCTTCTTCACTATTGAACTTAAAGAAAAAGAAACCAGAATCTGTAGCTACCATGTCATGCAGGCCCTGTTTCCCCCATAACCTGCTAGTGGCATTTTTAACGTAAGAGAAGGGTAGTTTCTTTCCAATAAAATAACCCACCAGAGTGTTTGTCCATTCGAAACTACCTTCAACAAATACCTCCTTGGGGATACTTAAATGTTTTCTCTGTGGTCCATCTCGAGGTTTAATAAAATTTAGCTTGAATCCTAAAGAATTTTGAGGAGTAACAAGACTTGCCCAGGACTTTGACTTAGATTTGCCAATATCTGCCTCAGCTTGAGCCGGGTAACATGGAGGAGCCGAGCCACTAGTGGGCCTTACAATTGTGGTTGGGCTAGCACCAGCTGGAAGATCCTGGGTAGCGTGTGGAGAAAGGGCTGCAGGATCCACGCGTCGCCCACAAGGAATACCACCTGCCGACACCTCGCCGGGAATTGCGGACAAAGTAGACTGCCCCATGTGCGCTATGACAGTAGTATCAGTAGTTGCTTGGACCAACTTGCCCCCACCCGCGCGTGTATCAGCAGCAAATGGCACATGATCATGTGCGTGAACAGACAGGGCGCCGGGAATTGCGGACTGGACCATGTGCTTGGCAGCAGACTGTAAGGGAGTAGATGGAATTAGGATATGACCGTTGGGGTCCCCACGTGCCACAGACTCCTTGGAAGAAGTGGAGGTCCGTTTCGAAGGATCAAAAGTTGTATGTGGATGAACATTATGATTTCTTGAAACCTTTGCTAACCCAGAAGAGATTTCAGCATTTTGGGGATAAACAGAATCAGGAAGAGGGGCACCTGGACAGATATCAAAATTTTCAAATTGGGTATCTCTCCAATTTGTGCCTCCTCTAAATTGACCCTTACCTCCCCTACTACCATTTGTCCGGAAAGGAGTTCTACCAGCAAAGGCATTGTCCCCACTTGAGGGACCATACTTAGTAGGGGAAACCAAATCTGCCTTCTGATTTCCTCTCATTTCAGCAAGAAGAGTTCTAAGATGTGTATTCTCAGCCACCAAATTGGAATTGATTCTAAGAGAGGCCTCATAGCCCACTTTGAAAGGATGGTCCATTGGCAAATCTTCATCATCTTCTTTTTTTCGGAAAATGGTAAATATATTCCAAAAAGGATGTACAAATGTACAAGGGGCATACCCCAGGAAAAACAAAGAGCTCAATACATGAGGACATGAAGCTAATCTAGCAACAAAAACTCAAAGTCATGTGCCTACCCTGCAAGACACAAAAAAACACGAACACAAATTGAAGGCAAAGCAACAAAGATCATACAATGGCAAACACCTAGAAACTTGAAGGCAAAATAACCTTCCAAGGCTTATCAAAAACAAACAGCACAAGGTAGTAGAAAAGACCCCCAAGGACCATTAGGTCCAATTACAAACAATCCTAGCAAAATTAGAATGGTTACTCCACTTCACCCTTATTTGTGCATTAATTTGAGAAATTAGGCTCTTCAGAAGAATTTCTTTAGTATTGGACGTTTGCCTGAATGACCTATGGTTTCTCTCTTTCCATAAACCATAAACTGCCACTCCAAGACACATTTTAGGTATCACATGTTGACTTGTCTTTCCTTTTAACCTTTGAGCCGGTGAATCCAAAATGTCAGTCCAGTTTTGACCTTGCCATTGCAACCCACATCTATTCATCAGGTCCTGCCACACAAAAGAAGAAAATGAGCATGCAAAAAATAAATGATCACGTGTTTCCTCATGCTTATAACAAAGCATGCAAACTAATGGTCCAGGAGTAAAACTAGAGATTCTATCATGCGTAGAAAGTCTATTTTGGGCAGCTAACCAAAGAACAACACTTTGCCTCGGGATACACCCAGAGAACCACACAGTGTTATACCATGGAACCACAGGATGATGTATCCTCAAATGGTCCCAAATAAGAAACGTATTAAAAACTCCATTAGGGGTTATAGTCCATTTCACAGTATCCATACAACTTTTAGGTTTATGGAAATTTGACAAAACACTTCTAACTTCATTAAGCTCAATGGAATTTGAACCAGGCCAATTCCAGTCCAAACCCCTAATGATGCTGCTAACTTTAGCATTAACATTAATTGCAGAATCATAAACAATTCTTTCTGAGAATTTATCCAACAAAGGACCCAAAGGGAGCCAATTATCAAACCAGAGAGATGTATGGTTACCATTACCAATGCAATGAATTAGTAATGGTTTGGCAATTTCTCTAAGTTTTAATAACTTCCTCCAATACCACGAGCATTGGGAAGGAATTTTGGCTTGCCAAAGGTTCTTATCTTTCAACATATACTTGTGGACCCACTTGTTCCAAAGGGACATATTGGAGGGGTCCAAAAGATTCCCAATATGTTTAAGATTCAAGACAGTGTTGACCAAAAAGATATCTTTAAAGCCTAAACCCCCTTCCTTTTTTGGTCTACAAACTTTATCCCAGGCAACTTTAGCTCCCGAAACTTTATCTGTCTTGCCAGACCAAAGGAATCTGGCCATGGATTGGGAAACTTGCTTGAGAACTCCTTTAGGCAAAACAAACATTCCTGACCAGTAGAGTTGGATCCTTGTCAAGACAGAGCTAATAAGTTGGGTTCGCCCTGCATAAGATAAAAATTTAGATTTCCAAGAGTTAACTCTAGCACATATTTTATTGACCAAACCCTCACAATCTTGTTTTTTAAGTTTTGAAGTAATAAGAGGGACTCCAAGATATCTAATGGGGAGAGAACCTTTCTCAAAGTGAAGGATATTAACAATTTCATCAATCAAATCACCCTCGACATTTGAGAAAAAAAGACAGCTCTTAGTATTATTGGCTTGTAAACCAGTTAAGTTAAAGAACTGGTTTAGAGTTTGTCTGATCAAATTTGCAGATTCAACATCCCCATTGAATAGAATAAGAAGATCGTCGGCAAAACAGAGATGTGAGATTTTCAATTTATCACATTTCCAATGGTAAGTAAAAGCCTGTCTATGAATATTATGATGTAAAAGTTGGCTCAAGGTATCCATAATGATAACAAATAGGTAGGGGGAAATGGGATCACCTTGTCTTAAGCCTTTAGCACCTTCAAAGTAACCCACAGATTCTCCATTAAAATTAATAGAATATCTAGGTGTAGTTACACATGCAATAATCCATTTTTTTAGGTTAGGAGGGAAACCGAGCACTTCAAGTAAATCAATAAGAAATTCCCAACTAACACTATCATAAGCCTTCATAATATCCACCTTAGCTGAAACTCTAGGCTTACCCTTCTGTTTATGATAATCTCTCATAAGGTCTTGAGCAAGGAGAACATTATCACTAATCTTCCTACCTTTAATAAAAGCAGACTGAGCTTGGTCAATAAAATTTGGGAGGATCATTTGAAGCCTACTCGCAATAATTTTGGATATACACTTATAACAGTATTGCAGCAAGAGATAGGCCTGAAGTCACTCATCTTGGATGGATTAGAGATCTTAGGGATCAGAGCAATAAGGGTAGCATTAGATTCTCGCAACAACTCACCATTTTGAAAGAATTCTTTCACAGCATCTAAAATAGAAGTGCCCACAATGGCCCAAGAATGTTTAAAGAAGAAAGCATTATAACCATCTGGACCCGGGGCCTTATTACTATGCAAACTAAAAAAAGCCTTTTGAATTTCATCATCAGAAGGAATCCTATCCAAATCTGCCATTAACTCATGAGGAATTCTCTTGTGGACAAAGGACTTAATAGTATCTATTCCGGGGTAACTGTGAATAGCAGGAGATCCAAGTAAAGATGTGAAATATCTAATAGCTTCTCCTTTAGCCTCATCACAGTTGGTAGTGAAACTACCATCTGGTTTTTCAAGGACAATAATTCTTTTAAAATTCCTTCTTTCTTTAATAGATAGATGAAAATATTTTGAGTTTTTGTCACCCACATCTAACCATTGCAAGCGAGATTTTTGTTTAAGAATTTCCTCTTCAATCCAAATAGCTTCATGAAAATTTTTTAAACAAAGATTTTGCTCTTCAATCAGTGAAGTATCATTTGGATTAGCAAGAACAGCAGATTGAATAGATTTAAGAGCCTCTCTGGCTTTATCAGCATTAATCTTTTCTTGGCCTATGGACTTCTTACCCAGTTTTTTCAGATTTTGTTTTAGGTATCTTAGTTTATGGCAGACTTGATATTGGGCAGTCCCATTGATTCTATGATCCCAAGAATGCTTAACTATATCAGAGTAGCTATTCATTTTAGTCCAGTAGTTAAAAAACTTAAAAGCCCTACCCTTCTGTTTTTGCGTTTTATCAATATGAACAATAATAGGAGAATGGTCAGAGGTACCTGGAGCCTGGAAATGAGCAAAAGAGTCATAGAAATTATCAAGCCAAGTTTGATTAACCATAGCTCTATCAAGCTTTCTTTGAGAGAAGTCTGGCCTCCCATATCTTCTATTGCTCCATGTAAATAGTTCCCCTACATATCTAAGATCCACTAAGCAGCAATCATCAGTAGTCTTTTTAAAGTCTAACATATCATTATTCCACCCATGATACGGATAGATTTCCTCCGGGCACAAAGTAACATTGAAATCACCTAACGTAAGGTAATTAATGGAATCACAGCAAGCACTAATAGCTTTAAGATCAGTCCAAAGTGCATCTCTTTCTTGTCCAGTATTAAAACCATAGACAAAGGAAGCTTCCAAGTAAGTGGTTTTCTCATCATCTTCAATACTAACATGAATGAGTTGAGAAGTGATTTTAAGAACTTTAAGTCTAATTTTTTCTTGATTCCAGCCTATCCAAATTCGACCAGTAGAAGTAGGGCTGCTATTAGAAAAAAATTCCCAATGTTTAAAGATTTTCCTCCTAATTGTATCCTCATTGGTTTGATTAACTTTGGTTTCAACAATACTTAAAACATCAATGTTGTTTTCATAGATAAACTTAGCAACCTCAGTTTGCTTAGAGGCCATATTGAGTCCTCTAATATTCCAACAGCAAACAATCATTAAGAACGACGATGGGATTGTTTTTTCTTACCTGAAGAACTAGAGTGTGAGTTCCTCTTACTCTTTTGCTGACCACGGATTGGTGAGGCCTTTGGAATTATTTGTGGACTTGGGGAAGGAGACTTAGTATACTGGGAGCTTTCTCCAAGAGCATTTTCCTGAACCTTACTTTCTGGAGTAGCATAAGATGTAGGCTGTGTAATGCTTTGCTGAGGATCACCCTCAACATTAGCAGATTGATCCTCAAAAGTATTTTTACTTGTATTATGATGACCAATAGTTATACTTGTTGTATTAAGCATAGAATCATCCTCATGCACATCCACTGGGACTTCTAACTGCTCCTCTGCTATAACCTTTGGGTTCAGATCTGAAGGTTGATTTGTGGCAACTTCCTTAATAACATGCTCCCTACTATCTTGTTTAACAATTAACACCTCTTCTATTTCTATCTTTTCCAATGCTGAAAACTGATTGTTGATAGCAAGGCCTTTAGTGGGTATTAAATGGGGCATAAGGCCTACTGCTTCAGACTTTGAGACTGAATGCAAAATCTGAGTTGCAGAGGACTTGCCAGTATGTATGTCCACCTTAGATGAACAGGAGGAGGAAGGATGCACATTATCAGAATCAGTACCTCCCCTTGCCAGAGCTGGACCCTTGAAGTGATCCTTTTCTATGTTGACATCCAATTCAGGTTGATGGGAGCTAGTTACTGGATCTTCATTATAGACCATCTTACCCTTGCCTTTGACTTTCCAATCACCCTCATCAGTAGCCATTTGAGTACTAGAGGCCTGTATCTTTGGCTTGTGGGACTTGTTAAAATTCTGAGTCTTAGAACAATCATGACCAAACCTTTTACATTTAGCACACCTTATTGGAGTCCACTGATATTCAACCCCAATATTGATCCTCTCAGCATCAGAGCCTTCAACCTCAATATCAAAATTATGTAGCAGCTCATACTCAGCCTGGACTTCAATACATATCCTTGCATATGAAATTCTTCTTCTTATGAAATTCTTCTTCTAGAAGAATTTCATCATCTTCATCTTCTATGTCAGACTCTAAATTAGATATACTTTGAACATATATCTTATCACTTGTAACATCAGTAGTAACTGGATCTTCTACCCCCTTCTGAGCACCAACAGTAGCACCAATGACATTATCAGTAGCAACAGTAGATTCCATCCCCTTCAGAGCACACTCAGTAGCATTGAAGGTTATAAAATCTAAAGTAGTAGTAAGAACATCAGTAGCTTGTGCGGTAATGACATATGAAACCAGATCTTCTTTGACATTGGAAGTAGGAAGAGACTGCGGATCTTGATTTGCAGTTATCATGGTTGAATTAACCTTAGATAACTCAGGATTCTCAATGAAAGAAGGAAGCAAGGCATTAACAGCAATAGAAGGAGGAGATATTGCATTGATTGCTGAAGAGAATGAAGGATTTGCATTAGGGATAACTCTAACAGCCTTATGTTTTTCCATAGAAAAGAAAATAATCAAACTTCTAGAGAGAAGTTGGACTTTCTCTCTCTAGACATTTCAAGATCTCTACGCTGCATGGAGTTA
The DNA here is from genome assembly GCA_033977485.1 of Hydrangea macrophylla. Lineage (NCBI taxonomy): Eukaryota > Viridiplantae > Streptophyta > Magnoliopsida > Cornales > Hydrangeaceae > Hydrangea > Hydrangea macrophylla. Next base: position 51,250,204 of record CM066989.1, read on the forward strand.
GGAATTTGTTGAGAAGGTATCTCTTCCACCACATTTGTGCTCAGAGAAGTTGGAGAAGTGTAAGCTTGGTCCTTCTCCTCATCTAATTCAGCTACAACATCCTCTAAGTGAAGGAGGGACTGAGTTGTTACTAGAATGCTGTAAATCCTCATTAATGTATAATAAAACATTTGGACCTTGGATAATAGAAGATCCTTCTTCTCTAATAGAAACTGGTAGATCACTGGAAACATCCTCCTCACAAGCCACTTCCAAGGAGGAGAACATATTACTCTGCATATCCAGGCTTTTGGGATTTAAGGAAGCAGAAGAATTAAACTGAATATTTGGTTTTATCCCTGAGTTAATATCCTTAGCAATACTAATTGTGGATTCATTCATATTGGAAGGAGTTGGATTAGCACCTCTTATATCAGCTGTAGTGAACTTGCCCTTATCTTTGGTGTGCCATGCACCTTCAGTGTTATCCGGATTACTAGGGGGGACTTTCTCTGTTTGAATTGGAACTTTAGGTAATTTAGCACAATCATGACCGAATTTCTTGCATTTAGCACAGTGAATTGGGTTCCACTGGTACTGAATTGGAAGATAAATAGGCTCAATCTCACCCGTAATCGGGTCTTCAAAATCAATAACAAGTTCTTTCAGTAACTCTTGCTTGGCATTCAACTCAATACATATGCGAGCATATGAGATTCTTCTACCTTCAGCTGTGACTTTAGCTACATGCAAAGGCTTCCCAATTGCATTAGCAATGTGACTTAATCCCAGGGGATTCCACAATTCAAGAGGAATATTAAAGATATGTACCCAAACAGGGATTGTGGAGATAGCTTCTCTGGAAAGAGTGAGGCCCGCTTGCCATTTTCTCAAGATAATTGGCTGCCCACTCACATGCCATGGGCCTCCTTCAAGAATAGCCAAACACTCCTCCTCACTATTGAATTTAAAGAAGAAAAACCCTGAATTTGTGGCAACCATGTCATGCAGACCCTTTTTTCTCCAAAGTCTATCAGTAGCATTCTTGACAAATGAGAAGGGAATTTTCTTCCCAATGAAATATCCAACTAATGTGTTTTACCAAGCATGGCTTCCTTCTATGAACACCTCCTTAGGAATACTGAGATGTTGATTACTCTTCCCTTCTTGTGGCTTAATGTAATTTAGCTTGAATCCTAGAGAAGCCTGCGGGGTAACCAAAGAAGCCCAAGACTTGGTGTGGCTAGTCTCAACCAGATTTTTAGCAGGCAGATTTTCGGAACTAGCTGGGAAAGGTGGACCATTCAACTTGGTTGTAGGAGAAACAGGAATAGATGTGGAAGCAGCCATGTATTGACTAGAACTTGCCATGTGAGTAGCTATTTTAGACACATTGTTTAATAACAAGGAGGATTGGGCTTCAAGGATATCTTTTTGATTAATAATGTTCTTAATTTAAAACATATTGGATGTCTTTTGGACCCTAATAATAAATCCCTTTGGAAGAAATGGGTTCATCTTTATTTAATGAGGGGTAAAAGTTTTTGGCAGGTCAAGATCCCATCCCAATGCTCTTGGTATTGGAGGAAATTGTTAAAACTTAGAGAAATTGCCAAACCGTTACTAACTCACCAAGTTGGAAATGGTGAACATACTTATCTCTGGTTTGATAGTTGGCTTCCTATGGGACCTTTGGTTGATAGATATACTGCTAGAATAGCCTATGATGCTGCTATTGGGTTACATGCCAAAGTGGCAAGCATTATTAGAGGGACTGAGTGGAATTGGCCAGGCTCTAACTCCTTGGGGCTTAATGAAGTTAGAAATGAGTTACCTAGCATGTATAAACCTTCTGGGGCTAATGATAGTATTTCATGGAATGTGACACCTAATGGGTGTTTCAACACTTTTCATATCTGGAACCACCTTCGTAATGTTAACCCTACTGTTCAATGGGTTGATATTGTTTGGTTTTCGGGTAGCATTCCTAGACAAAGCTTTATACTTTGGCTTGCTACTCAGTTTAGGTTGGCTACACACGACAAGGTGTACAAGTTTACTCAGGGTCCTCTGGCCTGCACTCTTTGTCATAGTCAAATGGAAACACATGATCATCTATTTTTTGCTTGTTCTTATTCCACTTTTATTTGGCAGGACTTGATGCACAGGTGTGGTATGAGGTGGAATGGTAATGGCTGGGAGGATACAGTTCTATGGATGTCTCAACACTGGAAAGGGAAGAGAATTCATCAAGTCATCCCCAAAATTTGCCTTGGAGTTGCTGTGTATGGCCTGTGGAAAGAAAGGAATAACAGAACTTTCAAACTTACATCAAAGCCTAAGGAAGTGTTACTACAAGATTTAGTTGCTCAGATATTAGCTCAAATTAGGGTCAAATGGAAGTTTTATCCTAATATTGATGTCATTATTCAGAATTGGACCTAATTGTCCTTTGTTTTGTCTGCTTCCTGTAATGGTCTTGTATGTTAGTTGATCCAAGTTTCTACCTGGATTTAGGTTAGGGCTTTGTCTCATGTCTTCATGTTTCTGCGCTATTCTGTATTATCCTGGGGTTTGCCCTTGTACTTTTTGTACATCCTTTTTGGAATATATTTACCACTTTCCGAAAAAAAAACAATGTAGGTTGGTGGGCCCCCATTTGCGTGTCAATCGCTTGAATAGATGAAGATTTATTCACATTAGATGACTTAGTGGGAGACACACCTCCTGAATTTAAGGGTAAAGGACAACTAACCATGTGACTCTTTGTTGGAGTCATAGCATTTTCGGATTCAAGGACAGGGCCCATGTGGTTAACAAATGGTGCATGAATATCTTTATCTTTTACCGAGGACAAAGAGCCGGGTAATAAGGAAGAGTGGGGTCTGCCCATGTGCTTGTCAGCAGACTGCCCCTGCCCATAATTTGAAAGACCAATCTGCTCTACAGTAGTTAAAGCTCCAGCCTTAATAGAACCCTCCTGTGGCCTGTTGCCCACAATGTTGCTTGTAGGAGCAGAAAAAACAGCTTGCACTCCGGATTTTGAGGTTAAAAGTTGGCTGCCCATGTGCTTCACCATCAGCTCGTCAGAATTTGTGGGGCCAAAGACCGCTGCCATGGATGGGTGATTTCTGGGTTATGGTAAGGACTGCGCTTTATTTTTCTGACACGCTCATAATTTTGCCTAGGCACCAGTTAGGTGACCTAGCGAGCTCTTTTCTGTCTTTTGTTATTGCTCACTTTGGATTTAACTCTAACTTTTGCCTAGGCGTCCTTTCGGATTTTTGACCTAGTGAGCCATCCTGTTTTTTCTTTTGAAAGTCTGCCTACGTACCCCCGAACGGGGATCAGGTTCAATGTAGTTCGGGCCAAAGTCTTGAAAGAAAAGGGGTTGATTATGATGGTGTCGACCGAACCAATGCGGTTTGCCTACGTATCCCCGAGTAGGAATCAGGTCGAGCGTAGTTCAGGGCGAAGCTTGAGAGAAAATTGGTTTCGGGGAATGGTCAAGCATAGTACTTTTTGAGGCGATCCATGTTGATTGGTTCTTTGAATTCAATGCCATCGAGGTCCATAAGCTAGGTTGCTCCTCCAGAAAGGATAGTTTTGACGATATAGGGGCCGACCCATTTGGGTTTGAACTTTCTGCGTGGATCAAAGATCGGGGCTCGTAATTCCTTAAGGATAAGGTCACCCCTGACAATTTTCCTTGGACGAACCCTTTTGTTGAAAGCACGGGCTATCCTCTTTTGATTGATTCAGACATGGTTGACTGCCGCTAGGCGCTTTTCATCTATGAGAGCCAATTCTTCGTACCTTTCCCTTAACTAATCCGATTCCAAAATTTAACATTCTGTCATCACGCACAGGGACGGTAGTTCTATCTCAACTAGAAGTATTGCTTCCATTCCATATCCTAGTGAGTAAGGAGTTGCTACTGTGGATGTCCTTATTGATGTTCTGTATCCCCAAAGTGCGAACGGTAGCTTTTCGTGCCAGTCTTTGTAGGTATCGGCCGATTTCTACAGTATAACCTTGACATTCTTATTTGCAGCTTCGATTGCTCCATTAGTTTGCGGCCTGTATGGAGATGACTTGTGATAAGTGATTTTGGATTCCTCAAATAGATCCCTGACTTCAGCTTTGAAATGACTACCATTATCTAAAATGTCCTTATTGATGTTAATTTTCCGAAAAAAAAAAACAACAGATAAGGTTCTTCTTGACAAACTTGGCCACTTCCTTGGCCCCCAACTTGCTGTAGGATGCGGTTTCTACCCATTTTGTGAAGTAGTCAATGGCCACCAAAATGTATCGATTTCCATTCGAGGCTTTTGGAATGATTTCATCGATGATATCGATTCCCCAGGTTGAGAATGGCCAAGGAGAGGTCATGCTGTATAGAAGAGATAACGGTACATGCATCATGTTCGCGTGGATCTGGCACTTGTGACACCTTCTTACGTATTCACAACAATCTTTCTCCAATGTTGTCTAGTAGTACCCTTGTCTTACAATCTTCTTGGCCAGCATGTGACCGTTCATGTGTGGACCGCATACCCCCTCATTTATTTCTTCCATCATTCTTCTGGAGCTTTTTCCAAACAAGCAAGTTAGGTTGTGACCATTGTACCCTTTCTTCAACAATTTTCTCCCGCAAATGATAAATTGCGCTGTGAATCTTTGAATTGCCCATTTGTCTTTCTCGGTAGACTCTTGGGGGTACGTCCCTTTTCTATAAAGTCTCGAACATCTTCGTACTATGGTATTTCATCTTCATCTTCTCCGATTGCGACGACCATGTTGAATGAAGGCTCGTATCTTTGCCCAATTACCAAAGGCATCATCATGATTCCCACGGGAATTTTGATCATGGAGGCTAGGGTAGCCAACGAATCTACTAGCTGGTTCTCTTCTCTTGGCAAGTAGAAGAATGTGATGTTCCTGAACTGTCTCTTGAGTCCATCGAGATGATCATGATAGGGCTTCAACCTTCTTCTTTCACTTTCCATTCTCCTCTAGCTTGTGATATTATGAGGTTTGAATCTCCGAAGACATCCAACTTCTGAACTTTCAGTTCTATGGCTGCTTCCATTCCCAGAATGCATGCCTCGTATTCAGTAGTGTTGTTGGTGGAGTTGTAATTGATCTTGACTGCCAGTGGGGTGTGGTCCCCGTTTGGTGACACTAGAATCATTCCTACTCCGTAGCCTTTTATGTTGGCTGCTCCATCAAAGTACAACTTCCACTGTTCTTCCTTGATTTCTATGATATTCTCGTCCAAGAACAGAAAATCCCCACTTACTTCAGAATCAATGGCGTGTTTAGCAAGATGTTCAGCTATAGTTCTCCCTTTTGCCGATTTGCTTGTCACATACTTGATATTGAATTCGGACAGTAGAAGTAACCAATGGGATATACGACCGGTTAGGGAGGGTTTTTCGAGGAGGTACTTTAGAGGATCCATGTGGGATATGAGCACAACTGGGAAGGCCAGCATGTAGTGCCTCAGTCGGCGAGTGCACCAAACCAAGGCCCAAGTTTTTTTGAGGGTAAAGTAGTTGAGCTCATACCCAGTCATCCTCTTGCTAAGGTAATATATGGCTTTTTCGGAGTGGCTTTCTTCTCCTTCTTGGGCTAGCATGCAATCCATGGCATTTTCGGAAACAGATAGGTAAAGGAATAAGGGCTTATGAGGAGTGGGTGGTGAAAGGACGGGCAGATTTTAAAGGTAGGCTTTTATTTTGTCGAAAGTGGCTTGGCATTGGTAATCCCATTGGAACTTCTCCCCTTTTCTCAGCAATCGGAACAAAGGATCACATGTAGTTGTGAGTTTGGAGATGAAGCGGCTGATAAATTGGACTCTTCCGAGAAACCCTCTCACTTCCTTTTCATTCCGTGGTGGTGCCATTTCTGGGATTGCCTTGATTTTAGAGGGATCCACCTCTATCCCCCTTTGTGTGATGAGAAAACCCATGAGCTTACTGGAGGTCACACCGAAAGTGCATTTCTTTGGATTCAACCTCATCTTGTATTTGTGCAACCTTTCAAAAAACTTTTCCAGTGCCACCAGGTGCCCTTCCCTATCCTTGGATTTTACGATCATGTCATCTACGTATACTTCTACTTCTTTGTGAATCATGTCATGTAACAGAGTGGTGGCAGCTCTTTGATAGGTTGCTCCAGCGTTCTTGAGTCCGAAAGGCATTACCTATAATAGTAGGTTCCCCAAGGTGTGGTGAATGTTGTCTTTTCCCGATCTTCTGGCGCCATTAGAACCTGATTGTACCCTGAAAAGCCATCATAAATGACAGTAGTTCATATCCTGTGGTGTTATCCACTAAGACATCGATATGAGAAAGTGGGAAGTCATCCTTAGGACTGGCTTTGTTTAGGTCGCCGAAGTCGACGCACACACAAACTTTTCCATCCTTTTTGGGGACTAGCACGATATTGGCGACCCATTCCGGATACTCGGTAACAATGATGAACCCTGCCTTGAATTGCTTTTCTACCTCTTCTTTGACCTTGAGTGCCCATTCTGGTCTCATGCGCCTAAGTTTCTGCTTGACGGGTTTAGAATTGGGAAGGAGGGGAATGCGATGTTGGACGATGTCAGGATCGACCCCAGGCATATCCTCGTAAGACCAAGCAAAAACATCTTTGAAATTTTTTATCAAGAGAGTCAAATTTTCTTTTTCTTCTTTATTAAGAGTTGAGCCAATTTGCACAATTTGTGGATTATCTATTTCACCTAGGTTAATCGTCAAAGTATCTTTGATTATTTCATAAGCAGATGGCTTTTCAATTAGTTGCTTAAGTTCAATTGGGAGATCCCCAGAGGGATCTGTGCATTCATAAGTATTAGACATAGAGGAGCAAGCAGAATTGTCTTTCATTTTTTTCATGACAAGTGGAGTGATTACATTAGACAGTGGTGGGCTTACAACAGCCGACTCTGGTACAAACTCGATAATTAGAAGCATAGAGTCTGGGGGAACAGGGGATAGGGAGACAGATGACTCTACAGCCTGGTTGCTGAGACCCTCCTCAGTTGGCTTGATCTGATCATTTTGGCTCTTGGCTCTCTTTTCTTCTTTTTCTTCGGCGAACTCTTTCCACAGTTTCTCGATGGCTTTAGTGTCCAAATACTCCAACCAGTCTTCCTTCGGGGTTTTCTCAATTTCTTTGGGATAGAGCGGATCTTGATAGGGGGGCCTTTCGCAGTCAGTGAAGATTTCTAGCCTGGGGTACCTTTTTCCAGTGGCCTGATGGATCCAAGGTTTTGGGAACCCAAAATAAGGGAAATCATCCACTTCTTTGACGAATTGCCCATTCAAGGTTTTGCGGTATGGTGGGAGACTCCTCACTCTTTTCTTCCATGGCCTCTGTAGCTCGACGTCTTCTTCAGTGGGCTTGTACCCTAACCCAAAAGTGCCTTGTTGCCCTTTGATCTGAGGGAACTCACGAATCCCTTGCTAGCGTCGGTCAAATCCCATTCCAGGGAAGTAGTTCATTCTGCGGACGATGTTGACAACTGTAGAGTGGATTTCGGGGAACCGGTCTACATTATTGATCATGTGGACTTCTTCCATGAAGAATCCCCCAATTTCTCCTTCTTCTAGCTCAGGTATTTGGATTTCAAAGATAGGAGCGTAGTTTGGAAAAGCTTTATTACCCCAACTATTGCCGAGGATGATTTTCACCTCCTTCTCATGAATGTACTTGATCATTTGATGCAGTGGATGATACAACTTTGTTAACATGCAGCTAGGGCCTTCCGATCAACAAATTGAATGAGGCAGGTATGTCCATAACTTGAAAGATTTTAGTGCTAACCAAAGACCCTACCCGGATTCAGAGAGAGACAGTCCCCATCACATTTGTCTTGGTGTTATCGTAGGTCCTCACGGATTATACAGATGGCGTGATGTCAAGGACATTGACTCCCAAGGCGGTGGCAGTCCTTAGAGCACAAACATTTAGGGCGGAGCCTGTATCGACCAGACAGAATGGCACCTGTTGTCCCTTACATCCAACAGTGATGTACAAAGCTTTGTTATGTGTAGACGCTTTCGGAGGTAGGTCTTCATTAGAAAATGTAATGATTGGGCCAGGGGTGAGTGCGCCCAAGAAAGCCACCATGTCTTCCGGTGCAGCGTCGATGGGGACCTCAATTCCAGCCAAGGCATTCAACACAGCTTGCCTATGCTTGTAGGATGGTACCATGATGTCCCACATCAAGAGATGTGCTTGGGTTTTCTTCAACTGCTTTATCAACTCATTGTCTTCTTTGATGATCTCATCCATTTTTCCCTTTCCCTTGTCGTTGACCGGACTTTTTTCGATTGCTTCAGTGGTAGGCTACGAAGGCTGGTAATGACGGCCTGACCAAGTCAGATGATCAATCTCGGCAGGACTAGGCCCTTCTACAGTCCCATCTTCTTTGAACCAGTCACAATCTATTCCCATAATTGGTTTCTCTGGCTCGTTCCAGATAGAAGCATTGCTTTCATTGTTCCAAGATCGCATTCTTGGGATCATACCATTTGAGGTCCACTGCCCCTAGATCGCATTCTTCCAAGAAGAATAGATCTTGTTCATCAGCCAGCTGTTGCTGCCACTCATCATCTCCTCCTTCAATCAGATGAATTTCTATAGATTCTGGGATCTCAATGAGGGGTAAAGGTTAACCTAAGGGGGTGATATAGGTAGCAGGGTTGAAGATTACATGGTTGGACTCAATGAGGCTGATATTTTGGTGGTTTAGTAGAGGGGTTTTGAGTGATATGGGGCTGCTTTAGAGGTTGCTCGATGATATTTTGGTCAATGAGGTCTTGGATATCATGGCGAAGGCGCATGCAATCATCGGTGCTGTGGCCAGGGGCTTGGTGGTAGGTGCATCTTTTGGACATATTGCAGTTCGACGGGAGCAGGGTATTTCGAGGCTAGAGTAGTTGGAGGTGGCCCTTTTTTAAGGAGGCGATCTAAGGCTGAGGAGAGGGGGATTTCTAACTTGGCAAAATTACGAGGAGGCTTTTTTTGGAAAGGGCAATTGGGCGAGTTTGCCTGGTTGAGGGGTTGGTATGGCCTAGGGGGGTATACTATGGGTTGACTGCTAAGAGCATTGACATCCGGAGGATTGCGGGAGTAGTTGGGCCTTTTTGACTGACTCGAAGGCTCTTCTTTCTTGATCTTTTCTTCCCTGATAGCGTCTTCAATTCGAGTTCCAACTTCAAACAGCTCTTCAAGGGTGGAGATGGACTGATAAAATGATTTTTCATGGTAGAGTGGTTGCAGGTTCGGGATTAGCATTCTCACATGTTCTTTCTCAACTGGTCAATGGGTCATTTAGGCCACTTTATTCCTCCATCTGCTCAGAAATGCAACGAAGGATTCATTGTTGTTTTGTCGAGTAGTTTCCAAATCCATGATAGTGACATCAAGTTCTTGGTTGTAGGAATAGTGATCAACGAATACCCAAACTATGTCTTTCCATGCCCGAGTTTTGGAAGCTTCCAAGGTAAGGAACCATGATAGTAAAGACTTCATGAGAGTTTGTGGGAACAACATTGCAATGTGCTCATGAGTGCAGCCCATTGATTGAAAAATATTCATACACAGCTTTATATGGTTCTTCGGATTTCCGGTTCCATTAAAATGGTCAATGGCAGGCATCTTGAAGTTTTTCGGCAGCTTCAGCTTAATAGGTTCAAAAAGTCCTTCCAAGTCTAGCATGTAATCATCAACCCCTTTACTCTTCCTCAATACGCTTTTCAGCTTATCGAATTTGTCCATTTTCTCTTGGAACTTTTTCTCATATGCGGGCGGCGGGGCCCCTTGAAATCAGTCTTCTTCTCCATTGTTCTTCGGATGCAGTATGAATCCGAACGGTGGTGGGAACTCAGGGGGACACTGCTACCGCTGCTATTTCAGTTCTTCCATAAACTTCAGGACCTGGGCCAGGCTGTCAGATTGATGTCTTATGGTGGCTCCCAATTCAGTGACCTTGTTTTCTAGCTCTTCCTGATTCATGCTGAAATAGCTTATTCGGCTGATCCTGACCAAACGATTATCTGAATTTCTGACCCAGGATAAAGATACAAGTTGTTAGCTTTGAGAATCTATAGTGACCCTATAGATTCGAGAGGATTTGTATTAGATTCTGACAGTGATGACTTTAGATAGACAAATGACAGTAATGTTAACAGACGTGGACTAACTTGTGTACAGCCTGACTGAAACAGTGCGTGCAGACCGACAGGAATGGTGTATGCAAATGAGACAAGCATGCGGATGTAAGCCCTAATCTATATGATGCTCCTATTTCTAATAGATATCAGTTAAACAATCCTCCTTCACTTTTGGGTCTGCACACTTTATCCCAAGCGATTTTGAAACCATGACTTTTATCAGTAGAGCCCGTCCAAAGAAATCTAGCCATGACTTGATCCACCCTCTTGAGCACCCCTTTAGGTAACACAAACATCCCAGACCAGTATTGGTGGATACCTGTCAAAACCGATTGAATAAGTTGAGCTCTACCAGCATAGGACAAAAACTTAGATTTCCAAGAATTAACTCTATCACAAATCTTAGTAAGCAAACTCTCACAGTCAAGTTTTCGCAATTTAGTAGTAACTAGAGGCACACCAAGATACTTAAGAGGAAGGGACCCCTTAGAAAATTTAAGGACCTGCAGAATATCATTAATTTTCTCTTCTTCTATACCAGAGAAGAAAAGACAACTCTTCGTATAGGCTTGAAGCCCAGATAACTCATGAAATTGGCCAAGGGTAGCCCTAATTAACTTGGCAGACTCAACATCACCATTAAACAAGATAAGAAGATCATCGGCAAAACAAAGATGGGAAATTTTAATTTTGTCACATTTCCAGTGGAAGGAGAAATTCCCTGTTAGGGTGTTATGCTTAAGAAGTTGGCTAAGAGTATCCATAGCAATAACAAACAAATAAGGAGAGATGGGATCCCCTTGTCTAAGGCCATTAGCACCCTCGAAGTACCCCACTGATTCACCATTGAAGTTAATGGAGTACTTTGGGGTTGTGATACAAGCCCTAACCCACCTCTGCATATTGGGAGGAAACCCAATGACAACCAACAAATCAAGAAGGAAATCCCACCTAACACTATCATAAGCTTTCATGATATCAACTTTAGCTATCATAAGCTTCAATTTACCGAATAATCTCTTTTCACGCAATCGTTGTAAATCTAATCGTAAATGATACTCGTGATCTTCTACGCTTTTGGAGTAGATTAGGATGTCATCTATGAACACGATAACGAACTTATCTAAATAATCCTTGAAAACACGGTTCATCAAGTCCATGAAAGCAGCTGGTGCATTAGTCACTCCAAATGGCATAACCAAAAATTCAAAGTGACCATATCGAGTCTTGAAAGCTGTCTTCTCAACATCTTCCTCTTTGACTTTCAACTGATGGTAACCGGATCTCAAGTCGATCTTCAAAAATATCTGAGCCCCTTGTAACTGATCAAACAAGTCATCTATTCGCGGCAACGGATACTTGTTCTTGACGGTCGACTTATTCAACTCTCGATAGTCGATGCACATACGCATTGTTCTATCTTTCTTCTTTACAAACAAGACTGGAGCTCCCCACGGCGAAACACTCGGTCGGATAAAACCCTTCTCAAGTAGTTGTTGTAACTGAACCTTCAATTCTTTCAACTCTATCGGTGCCATTCAGTACGGCGCTTTAGATTTCGGTAGTGACCCTGATACTACTTCTATTGTGAACTCAAGTTCTCTTTCAATCAATACATCGGGCAACTCATCGGGAAAAACATCTGGAAATTCTCAAAGTACTAAAATTTCTTCTATTAGTTGTCCAAGACTCGCGTGTCGATAATTGAACATAAGAAACCTGAACAACCCTTCTTCAACATCTTACTTGCTTGAATCGCCGATATCAAGTACGGCGGTACGATCACTCCCTTACCCTAAAAAGTAAACTCTTCTCGCCCTGACGGATAGAAACTAACCCATTTCTGTTCACAATCGATTCTGGCTTAATTAACCGACAACCAATCCATACCCAAGATAACATCAAAGTAATTCACTGTCAACGGAATCAAATCAACGCTCAAGACTTTATCACCTATCTTGATCTCACATGACTTGAATATCGAAGAAGTAACTAGCGGTTCACTACTAGGCAATGATACACACAAGTTATATCCTAGCGGTTCTGACTTAACAGTTAAATGCTTAACAAAATCACGTGATATGAATGAATGCGTTGAACCAGAATCCATAAGTATACGTGTAGGATACGAACAAATAGGAAGAATACCTGATACGACGGTATCATCCATATTCCCCGGCCTGAGCTAGAAGTATCGTCCTTGTTGTTGCGCGACTCCTTTTCCTTTATCTACTCGAGGTTCCACTCTTGATCTGCTTGGCACACTCGATGCCCCGGTACTCATTCCCGGTTGTCTCTTACTCGGGCAATTCTTCGCTATGTGTCCCGGATGTCCACATTCAAAATATTTTCCCCTCATCTTTGGGTTGTAACTCTTTGTGTTCGAGGTAGTGTTCGGTGTAGTCACATTCGCATTCAAAGGACAATTCCTAGATACGTGTCCTAGTTTCTTGCAAAGGTAGCAAGTGGTCAATTGATAGCAGGTTCCCCTGTGTCGCAGGTTACATGTCGGGCAGAACGGTCTCAAATCTCCCGTGAATGTACTTCCTCCTTGGTTACCCATATGCGATCCCGAATCTTGCGTGAACGATTTCTTCGCATTCCCTTGACTCTTACCCCATTTGTCATTTGCTCTCTTCCCTTGTTGTCCCTGTCGATATCTGTCGACAAATTTCTCAGCAATATGAGCAGCTTCCTCAACGAGAGAAACGGTCGGGTGTTGTAACACATCCACATGGCCACAGATATTCTTCCTAAGTCCTTCCTCAAACTTACGAGCTTTATCCCTATCAGTCGGAACGGTAGTTTTCCCAAATCGTAACAAGGCATTGTAATGGGATACATACTCACTCACAGTCATGTCTCCCTGAATCAGACTTGCAAACTCTTGGCATTTCTGAGTATAAGCAGATTGCGAAAAGAAACGTTTGTTGAATTCTTCTTTAAATGCTTCCCACGTGGTCGACTTCCCTTGTTCAAGTACGTTGTTCCACCAATCCAATGCTTCGCCCATCAACGTATCGGATGCGCATAAAATTTTCTCCTCATCGGTACATTTTACCTGACGGAAATGTCTTTCCATGTCCATCATCCAATGATCGGCCAAGTCTATGTCAACCTGTCCATGATACAAGGTCAGTTTCTGCTTCTGAAACTGTTCCATGATTGTGTGTTGAGGCCGCGGTACCGGTGGTACATTGATGTAACGAATTTCCACTGGTGGAGGCTAAACATTCATCTGTTCTCTTTCACTTACCGCTTGTATGAAATTTCCCACCATATTCACTATTTGGTCCATCCGCGAATGCGGTGACAATTCTCTCGGCAGATCCGCTATAATGTTTCAAATATTCCCCTGTTGAGTTCAATGCATAATGACCATGCATGCTATGCCACAATATAGATATATGCGCACAGTTCATTACAATCAACAAATGCTAACACATGAAGCATTTCTACAATGATAACAATTATCTTCATAATTACATGCTCCACTCGACGTCACTCAACATATATAACGTCACTCGTTCCCAAGGTTCTAAACTTATGCTCTGATACCACTAAATGTCACAGCCCGGTCCCACAATAGCAGAACCGGAGCCTGTGGCACGCTACCGAGGCTAACCGAATTCATTAACGTTCCCAAAATTTAGTTTGAAGAACACACGCAGCGGAAAACAAAACACATTTTAAAACTAGGGGTCCAGTCGACTGGGTCTGGACCTCAGTCGACTGAAGAAAGCAGAGAGTTTTCAAAAAGGTTTAACAGACCATCCAGTCGACTGAGACTGGGGTCTAGTAGACTGGGACTCCAACTTTCAGTCGACTGAATTCCCCCTTCGGTCGACTGAAGCAAGCAGAACCAAAATGAACACAAAACCTACAGAGGTCCAGTCGACTGAGGCAGGGCCCAGTCGACTGAACACTGGACCAGTCGACTGCTCCCCTGACAGCAGCCCAATTCTGCATAAAACAAGTTTCAAAAAGCTTTTTAAACAACCAAGTGTTAACCACACACTCCAATCTCACATCAAAGTAATTCTAGCTGTATTAAAACATTACCAAAGTATAATTACAACGAGTTACTAACTATTACCATGCTTTAGGTCCACTCTAACATACTAAGTTAAACATAAGATAAAACCATTCAAAATCTTTATTACAACATTCCTATTGTTCCAAAACTACAAGATCAACATTCGGGTTGTCTTCTAATCGAACTCTGAACCCACGTGCTCACTTCTCCGATTTCTCGCCAGCATTAACACCTGAAATGGTTATTTGAATAACCACAGATATTCGGTTTGTTTAAGCTAACGCTTAGTGAATAAAACAACATATGCACATGAATGATAAACATGTCCGCATTCACATCTCTACTTTTCATACTAGTCGCGGGAGACTCACGTGCCCGTCCATACTCCCAATCCGCGACTCCTCACCAATAAGTCCACGCAAAAGGGTAAGAAGACCCACGATTCTTCTCTTCAATCGTGCGACCTTAATACCTATATCGGTTCCACAAAATGGCACAGTGACCACATGCTCCTTCTGACCCAAATAAGCAACTTAACATGCTCAAATATACATCACCATGCTCGCGGTAATCAAAACATTTCATCGTGCTATTGGGCCTACTTATCAATATAAATGCCCAACATGAACTACACAAGATATCTCTAAGTATTAATACATGCTATTCAAACATAACATGAATACATGTCAAGAAACCATTCCAAAAACATAGTTGAATCACTCACCTCCGAATAAAGCTTCTATAATTCAATCTGAAGAAAACCCGTGCACAAAGAACGTGCAGAAGTTCTTCTAGTACAATTCCTATGGATCAAAATTCCATTTATCAACTTTTATGAAAAATTCTAGAAAATAACTTTTCAGAAAACTTGGCCAAACAAGCCCTAACATATATCAAAACGAAGCTCTTACCTCGAGGAGCTCGAATATGAATTATGGGAGAAAACTGACTGACAGAAGGTCGTCGTTTGGCGTCGCAAAGCTCTAAGCTCCAAAATCTCCCTATGGCCCCCTTTATGGAATTAGGTTAAGACTTGTGAAAATATCCAAAGTCATCACTTCCTATACCCAATTACCGTAGGCCTGCACCAAGGGTCGGCCTTGAGCCCTTATTTGTTCACCCTAATTATGGATGAATTGACTAGACACATTCAAGATGAGGTCCCATGGTGTATGTTGTTCGCAGATGATATTGTCTTGGTTGATGAGACTAAAAGGGGACTCAACACTAAATTAGAAGCTTGGAGAGAAGCACTGGAGACTAAGGGGCTAAAGATAATTAGGACGAAAATAGAATACATAGAATGTACTTTTAGCAATAGTGGAAGTAGAGGCAACGAAGCAGTGAAGATCGAAGATTAGGAGATCCCAAAGAGGGAACACTTTCGCTATCTAGGTTCAATGATCAATAGAGACGGAGAGATTGGTGATGACGTGACCCATAAAATTAAAGTGGGCTGGCTTAAGTGGAGGAGTGCTTCTGGAGTATTATGTGATCGGAGAATACCAGCAAAATTGAAAGGAAAATTTTATAGGACAGCTATTAGGCCAGCTATGCTCTACGGGACAGAGTGTTGGGCAACTAAGAAACAACACATTAGCAAAGTGAGTGTAGCGGAGATGAGGATGCTAAGATGGATGTGTGGTAAGACTAGGAAAGATTGAATTAGAAATGAGTACATCCGAGAGACTTTAGGAGTGACACATATTGAGGATAAGTTGAGGGAGAATAGACTTAGATGGTTCGGCCATGTGCAACAAAAACCTGTAGATGCACCTGTGCGAAAGACTGATAAGATCGTAGTGCCTGGAATGGTTAGAGGGAGAGGCAGACCTAGACTGACTTGGGAATATGTGGTGCAACAAGATATGAATATATATAATTTAAATGAGCATATAGCTCTTAATCGTGCAGAATGGAGAAAAAGGATTCATACAGTCGACCCCAATTGATTGGGACACAAGGCTTGGTTTGGTTTGGTTTGTATCACTTCCTATATATAGGCAAAACTATCGGGAATTACGTTTACCTCCCCACGAGTTTTCAAAACTCCTAATTAGTCTCTGAAACTTTCTATACAGCTTATTCATAGCTTTATAAGTGAAATCTCAAAATTATAAAAATTTTCGACTAAGTTTTGTTTGGTCGCTAAAATGCGAATTTCTACATGACGTTTTCGAAGTTGCTAATTAGCCTACCAAATTAATACCATGTTCATTCGTCCTCACCAGGATACTAAATCTAACAACAGAAATATATTCTAAGCCAGAAAATAATACAGATATTGAAATACACAGGTAAACACTTATTTCCAATGTTGCAAGCACTAATATCCAATCAAGATGTCTAGAGAGAGAAGCTCCTACCTCTCTCTAGAATTTGGTTAATCTTGGGTTTCATCATCCCCAGTTTTCATCTGTTAAATCTCTCCCTCTCTTTATTTTCTCTTTCTTTTCCTTCTCCATCTCTGTTTGTTTTGTTTTGTTTAGTGGAGGTCATGATGAAAGGTCAGGTTAACAATGTTAGTTCTAAAGCTGTTGGTGAAGGCAATGCTTCAAGAGGTTTTATTATCTCAAATCCTTCACAGTCCATTATTAGTAAGATCAATGATGATGGGATCTCTGTGATTTCTGAAGTTCCATTTGCTTTTCCAATGATGTTCCTTTGTTTGGGACTAGTTTTAATGTTGAATCTTTGAGTGAAGAGGAGTTGGAACTACCGGAGGATTGGGTTGATTCAATAGCTAATGATGAAGAGGTGAATGGCCCAGTGGAAGGAAGCTCCTTCAAATCTCTTCAAGACTCTAAGGAGATCTTGAGAAGAAAGAAGAAGGGAGCTGTTATTGCTGCTATTTCAAACATGAAGGTAGCTACTCAAAATTCTGCCTCCAGCAATGCTTCTGTTTGTTCTTTGAAGGAGGGGGTACCTATTGGTGCTCCTGAGTTTGGTAATGTAGAGAAGAATGCTGGCCTTGATCCTTGCTCAGAAGGTGAGGATGGAATTGATGCCATGCTAGTTGATCATCCTCTCAAGGTTGGGTATGAAGCTTCTCAAAGAATTAACTCAAAACTTGTTGATGAGAACACTCTCCTTAGACAAATGATTGCTGTAATGAGAAATAACAATGAAGAAAATTTTGATTCTCCACCCACTGATGTTCATCCTCGGGGAAGATCCTCTATTGCTGGAAGAACTTCCTTTAGATCTTATGGGAAGAGGGAAGGAACTGGGAATAGAGGAGGAGGAAGAGAATGGAGAAATACTCAATTTGAGCCTTTTGACCTTTGCCCTAGAGCTCCCATTCCTTGTGATAAAAGGCCTGTAGTGGAGGAGTCTACTAGCATAGAGTCCTATTCAAAATTTTTATATGAAGGGAATAACAAGAACACTGCTTCAAGATCTGTTGAAATTGTCAAAAATCAGCAGTTTGATCCAAAAAGTCTCAACGAAGTTGTCCCTAAGGAGTTTGCCCAAACTATGGCCCACACTACTCCCTCAATTAGACCTAACGGTCAAAAACCTTATCTTGATGATATTCAAAATACAGGGAATAGTGGGAAAAAGCTAGCTGGCATAGTTGATCCTATACGCAACGGTATGGAAGCAGTAAAAGAGGATACTTCTATTGTATCTGGTGAGTCAAAAAGGCATGGACAAGGTGGTAATTTTGGTGGCCTGCAGCAGCATGATGACAAGCACATGGGTCTGCCACTGCTCGGATCTTCTGAAGTCACACGCGCCTTGGCTGATTCCACACACAAGATGCAAGATTATTGTCCCGAGAATGGTGGGAATCAGCTAGCTGGCTTGGTTGCTCCTACACGCAAGGATATGGGTGCAGTTAAAGAGGATGCATTGTTTTATTCATTTAATGGCCAAGAGGCACATGCGCTACAAGCTTTCCAAAGCCTTCATGTGGGTTCTGAATTTCCTTCCTTAAATCAAGGAGCTTTGTCTCCCACTCACTCTATTGTATATAACCCCGCGAAGGTGGATAATTCAAATAGTTGTCCTCATATGTCTAAATTTGTGGCTGCCCATACTATTTCAAATAGTGCAGCTTTTCAATCAAAGTGCTCTAATCAAGCTTCGGCCCCACTTGATGTTCTTGGGTCAAGAGTTGAGGCTGCCCCAAATGAAGCCCCTGCTTGTCACAAATTGCCGCAACCACTACATTGTTTACATAGGCCCTCACAAAAACCTCAAGCTGCTATCCTTACACCCTTACACCCAATTTGTCCCAATCCAAAGAGTATAGTAGATAAGGCTAAGCCTTCCACCAGTTGGGCTGGGCTTGTCAAAAAGAAGACCAATCCTGGTTTTAAAATTTCTTATGTTAAATCTATTCGTGGGGAAAAAAGAGAACAACTCATTATGCCTCAAGAACTTGGCACTGTTGGTAGCAGAGCATGGGACAGTACCTTAATGGGTTATTTTATGAAAAGGTTGCCATTTTCCTTAGTGCAAAATGCCTCTTCCAGACTTTGGTCTAAGATGGGTCTCAATGACATGATTGCAACAGACAATGGGTATTTTTTCTTCAAGTTCAATAGCCAGGAAGAATGTGAATCAGTTCTTGAAGGTGGGCCTTGGCACTTTGCTGGCCAGCCAATCATTCTTAAATGTTGGGAGGCAGGGCTTACACTTGCTAAGGAACCACAAACTTCAATTCCCATTTGGGTGCATGTTTATAACATTCCATTGGAGTACTGGAATCCGGACGGGCTTAGCTACATTGCTAGTGCTTTGGGGAAACCCTTGCATGTGGACAAGATGACTTCCGCATGCAGACGCATTTCTTATGCCAGAATTTGTATTGAGATTGAGGCTGAATTCGAATTACTCAATCATCTCGACATTGTTATTACTGATCCCATTTATGGTGAGGCAAAAACTATCCACCTCAAATTAGAATATCAGTGGACTCCCCTAAGATGTGCAAAGTGTAGGAGGTTCGGCCATGATTGCTCTAGAATCACCAAACCTCATAATCTCAAAACTCAGTCCCCTAAAGCTAATAATGCTTTGGAAGATGAAAGTTGGAAGCTCAAAGTTAAAGGGAAATTTGTTGCAGAAGAAATCTCTAAAGTTCCTCCATCAGTTCAAACATCAAATGTTTGTGGGAAGGAGGCAGCCCAAGTACTTTCAAGTTCACAAACTACATTGGGACCTAATGACTTTACCAGTAACAAATTCTCAGTTCTGGACGAGGAATCAAGTATTAATGTGAAGGATTTACAAGGTCCAGGGCTGGATCAACTGGAGATTCCCATCCCTATTGCGAGAGAACAGGTTGAAGACCATGGTTCCCTCAAAGATTCTAAACTAGAACCACCCGAAAAAGAAGATGATATTGGTGATACTAGTATCAAAAATATTAAGGAAACCAATGCCAACATAATGAGACTGTGCAACAGGTGCAACAACAGTCTCTTGACATAGATAAAGAGGTTACGGACTTGTCTCCTAATGGGTCTTCACTAAAGGAACAAAGTGACCCTGATCCAGGAAGTAGGGAGCAAGGTGATCACAATGTGGATGAATTGAGGGAACTTATTAGCAAAGGGGACCTTCAAAATAGCTTTGATTATTTTCCGAAAAAAAAAAAATAGCTTTGATGAATCAATTTCCCGTATCAGCTTAGATACTCACGGACTAGATACTAGTCTTGGAGCAAGGACCCAGCAAGCAAATTTTCCATCTCCAGGGCCTTTCATTTCACCTAAATCTTCACCAAGTTATGGTAAGCAAAAAAGTAAGAGGAACTCCCACTCTCGTTCTTCAGGTAAGAAATCCCATCGTCGTTCTTAATGATTATATGCTGCTGGAATATTCGAGGTCTAAATTTGGCCTCCAAACATAATGAAGTAGCTAAGTTCATTTATGAAAACAATATTGTTGTATTAAGTATTGTTGAAACTAAGGTTAAACAAACTAATGAAGACAACATTAGACGGAAAATTTGCAAGAATTGGGACTTTTTCTCTAACAGTAATCCTAATTCCACTGGTAGGATATGGATAGGCTGGAATGCTGACAAAGTAAATTTAACAATTCTTAAAAGCACTTCCCAACTCATTCATGTTAGTATTGAAGATGATGAAAAAACAACGTACTTGGAAACCTCTTTTGTCTATGGTTTCAATACTGGCCAAGCTCGAGGAGAGCTTTGGTCAGAATTGAGATCTATTAACGCTAGTACCGATACTACTAATTATATTACGCTTGGTGATTTCAATGTTACCCGTTGCCCAGAAGAAATCTCTGATTCTAATCATGGATGGGATAACGACATGTTTGATTTCCAAAAGGTTACTAATGATTGTTGCTTAGTGGACCTCAGATATGTAGGAGAATTTTTTACATGGTGCAATAGAAGATATGGAAGGCCAGACTTCACTCAAAGAACTTGACAGAGCCTTGGTCAACCAAACTTGGTTTGATAATCTCACTGATTCTTTTGCTCATTTTCAGGCCCCAGGTATTTCTGATCATTCTCCCATCATTGTTCATATTGATAAGAACCATAGGAGAAAAGGTAAGGCTTTCCAATTTTATAACTATTGGACGAAATTGGATAACTATACTACTATAGTTAATAATGCCTGGAACCAAAGAGTCGAAGGGACTGCCCAATTTCAAGTTTGCCATAAACTAAACCTTAAACAAGATCTGAAAAAAAATTTGGTAAGAATTCTCTTGGCCAAGAAAAGACCAATGCTGATACAGCTAGACAAGCTCTTAAATCTCTCCAATCTTCATTACTTGAAAACCCAAATGACTCTTCTCTTATTGAGCAACACAATCTTTATTTGCAAAATTATCTTGAAGCAATATGGATTGAAGAGGAAATTCTTAAACAAAAATCCAGATTACAGTGGCTTGATGTAGGTGATAAAAATTCTAGATACTTCCACCTATCCATCAAGGAAAGAAGGAATTTTAAAAGAATCATTGTCCTTGAAAATCCAGATGGCCATTTTACTGCCAACTGTAATGAGGCCAAAGAAGAAGCTATTAGACACTTTACTTCTCTCCTAGGAACCTCCTCAAATAATAGTTATCCTGGTAAAGAAGCAATCAGATCCTTTGTTCACAAAAGAATCCCTGAAAATTTATAGGCAGGCTTGGAAAGGCTTCCTTCAGATGATGAGATAAAGAAGGCCTTCTTTAATTTACATAGTAACAAAGCTCCGGGCCCTGATGGCTATAATGCATTCTTTTTTAAAGACTCTTGGGACATTGTAGGTACTTCTATTTTAGGAGCTGTAAAAGAATTTTTTCAAAATGGGGAGCTTTTAAAAGAATCTAATACTACACTTATTGCTTTGATTCCCAAGGTGCCTAACCCATCTAAGATGGGTGACTTTCGTCCCATTTCTTGCTGCAATACAGTGTATAAATGCATCTCTAAAATCATTGCTAGCAGATTCCAAACAATCCTTCCTACTTTTATTGATCAAGCACAGTCTGCCTTTATTAAAGGTAGGAAGATTAGTGATAATGTTCTTCTTGCCCAAGACCTCTTTAGAGATTATCCTAAACAGAAAGGTAGACCTAGAGCAGCTGCTAAAGTGGATATAATGAAGGCCTATGATAGTGTTAGTTGGGAATTTCTTATTGATTTGTTAGATGTGACATGTTTTCCCCCTAATCTTATGAAATGGATTATTGCCTGTGTTACTACCCCTAGATACTCTATCAACTTTAATGGAGAATCAGTGGGTTATTTTGATGGTGCCAGAGGGCTAAGGCAAGGTGATCCTATTTCACCCTATCTTTTTGTGATTATTATGGATGCCTTAAGTCAGCTTCTGCATCATAACATTCAAAGGGGAACTTTTACTTACCATTGGAAATGTGACAAATTAAGGATTTCACATCTCTGCTTTGCGGACGATCTTCTCATTTTCCTTAATGGGGATGTGGACTCAGCTATCATGGTAAAACAAACTCTTAACCACTTTTTTTATCTTACTGGTCTACAAGCCAATAACTCTAAAAGCTGCATTTTTTTCTCTAATGTTGAAGATGACAAGATTGAAGATATTCTGAGTACTCTTCATTTTGAAAAAGGGAATCTTCCCATCAAATATCTTGGAGTTCCTTTAATCTCTTCAAAACTTAAAAAAAAACAAGATTGTGATGGCTTGGTTTATAAAATTTGTGCTAGGATAAATTCTTGGAAATCTAAATTCTTATCTTATGCAGGAAGAGCCCAACTAATTAGCTCTGTTTTACTAGAATTCAGCTCTACTGGTCTGGTATGTTTATGCTTCCCAAAGGTGTCCTCAAGCAAATCTCTCAAGCATTGTCTAGATTTCTCTGGTCTGGTAAAACAGATAAATATTCAGGAGCTAAGGTTGCTTGGGATAAAGTATGCAGACCAAAAAAGGAAGGAGGACTGGGTTTCAAAGATATCTTCTTGGTTAACAAAGTCTTAAATTTGAAGCATATTGGAAATCTATTGGACCCATCCAATATATCTCTATGGAATAAATGGATCCACTAGTACATGCTGAAAAATAAGAGTTTTTGGCAGTCCAAGATTCCATCCCAATGCTCTTGGTATTGGAGAAAGTTATTAAAACTTAGAGAAGTGGCTAAACCTTTACTAATTCATCACATTGGTAATGGTGACCACACTTCCCTTTGGTTTGATAATTGGCTTCCTATAGGCCCTTTGTTGGATAAATATTCTGAAAGAATTGTCTATGATGCTGCTATTCATATCAATGCTAAAGTTAGCAGCATAGTCAGGGGGCTGGAATGGAATTGGCCTAGTTCGAATTCCATAGAGCTTAACGAAGTTAGAAATATTTTGTCCAATCTCTACCCCCCAAATAACAGCATGGATACTGTTAAGTGGACTACATCCCCTAAGGGTGTTTTCAATACTTTTCTTGTCTGGGACCATTTGAGGGTACATGCTAATGTGGTCCCATGGTACGATTCTGTTTGGTTGTCAGGGTGTATTCCCTGACAAATTTTTGTTCTATGGCTTGCTGCTCAGAACCGGTTAGCTACACATGATAGAATCTATAGCTTCACTCCTGGACCCTTAGTTTGTTTGCTTTGCCAGGCTAATATGGAAACTCATGACCACTTGTTCTTTTTTTTCGGAAAAGGTCATGACCACTTGTTCTTTGAATGTCCTTACTCTTCTCTTATATGGTAGGAGTTAATGACAAGGTGTGGCATAAATTGGCAAAGTCAAAGCTGGATTGCTACACTGGAGTGGATGGCTCAAAGATTTAGAAGGAAATCAATCCAACAGGTGCTCCCCAAGATATGCCTTGGAGTGGCTGTCTTTAGTTTATGGAAAGAGAGAAATAACAGAACATTCAAGAAGATTTTCAATCCTCCAAGTATACTGCTGAAGCAACTTATTTCTCAAATTAATGCACAAATCAGGGTGAAGTGGAAGTATCTTGTTAAAATTGATCGTTATCTCTGTAATTGGAATTAGATACATTATGTAGCCATGGTTGGCATCCATTAATTTTGGGCATTTTCATACTGTCCATGGTTTTCACTTTTGGTTACCTTCAGGTTTTCTGTGTAGCCTTTTGGGCACGTTTTGACTTGTTTTTTTTTTTTATTGTTTTATGCTTCATGTCCTCATGAAATGAGCTCATTGTTTATCCTGGGGTATGCCCCTTGTACTTTTTGTACATCCTTTTTTGGAATATATTTACCATTTTTCCGAAAAAAAAAACATTTATTTCCAGATAAACATTTAAAATGTTCCTCCGTGACAGTCTCATACTCGGAGAGACTTCACAACTACAAAACACTCACTAGCAAATTCTCAGAGGGTCCTCTAACACAGACACCCCAAAACGACTCGTGAGTCAAAACTCATTCAACTATGCGCCAAAAGACACGCCACATCACATTATCATGCATGACAATGAAATGCAAAAGCAATAACACAAATACGGGTGTTATACAGATATAGATATACATTGCAAAAGCATGTCTGTAAGATTGCTAACGATAAAAATAGCATTCAAAATCACATAATCCAATTAGCAAGCAATATGATATGCAATATGGAACAAAAGAACTTACCCGGGATCCAACCGCGAATATGGAAATGTGTAATGCATGCAGGTAAATAAAAAAACCTAAGGGAGTCTCTAATCCATATATACACATAAGGCAAAACCTAATTCTAAGGTGTCACACATGGAATCAAAAAATCAATTAAAATCAAAGAATACAATAAACTAAAAAGAGTTTGAGAAGTTTTACCTCAATAGTGCTACAAAAAAAGGGTTAGTCCACATGCCTTGAACAATATAATATTAATCCCTAAATAATATATTCAATCTTCTAGCTTAATTCTATCAAACATGGAGGGAGTTGATATAATCATGAATTCCTTTTAACTAGTTAGAATCATAACACTTATTTTGTCATTGTCATTTGGAAACCCATAACCACTTATTTTTCGAATGCCCTTTTTCTTCCTTTGTTTGGCAGGACCTCATGCTTAGACGTGGGCTTGTTTGGAACAGATCTAACTGGGACACCACAGTACTATGGATGGCACAAAAATGGACAAATAAGAGAATCCAACATGCTTTACCAAAAATCTGTCTTGGAGTTGCAGTCTACGGCCTATGGAGAGAAAGGAATTATAGGACTTTCAACGGCAAATCTACACCAAAGGAAATGTTGCTCCAAAACATGGTGTCACAAATTCAAAATCATATTCTTTTTTTTTTCGGAAAAAGGTTAATTTAACAAAAAGAAAGCCAAACGGCACTGTACAAAAGTACAAGGGGCATTCCCCAGGATATACAATCAGCACAAAAGAAAAAATGCATCCAGACAATGCAACACATGAAGGGCAACAAACAAAAGCCAAAACCCAGAGAGCCACCCTTCCTAAAACCAACTGCACTAAGCAAACTAACAAACTTACAAACTAACTTACTTACTAACTTACGCAAACTTACAGAACTCACAAAACAATCAAAGCTCAAGATACATTAAGACCAAGTCAAGCATGTCAAGCATGAGGACCAAAGCAAAGAGCCCTAATTATGTAATGGCCCATCTTTCAATGTACTGAGGGAGATGGGGATCGTACTTCCATGTTGTTTGAATCTGTAAGGAAATCTGGAGACAAATGTCTTGTAACATTCTTTCCTTAGGTTTCACTTCTAGTTTGAAACTCCGAGCATTCCTTTCTTTCCAAATGCTATACACAACCAAACCAATGCACATTTTAGGAACAACCTGCCTTGGAGTCTTCCCTTTCCACTTGTTCGCTGCCCAGGCCACAAGATCATCCCAAGTGGGGGCAGAGTAAGAGATTTCCAACCTATTAAGAATTCCCTGCCACACATAAGAAGTATATAAGCAATTAAAGAATAAATGGTCATGAGATTCCAAAGCTTTATGACAAAAAACACAAGCTAGAGGTCCTGGAGTGTAAGAAAAGATTCTATCATGTGTGGATAATCTATGGAGAATAGCCAAACACATAATAAAACTATATCGAGGGATATACCCAGGGAACCGTGTGAGGCCGTACCAAGGGACTTTGGGATAGTGAGTTCTAACATAATCCCATGTGTTGGCCGAAGAGAACACATTATTAGGGGAGGGTAACCATTGAATCACGTCACTAGTGGTAGTAGGGAGAGGCAAGGAATGTAATTGGCTTCTAATATCCATTAAATCAAGAGTGTTTGTAAGAGGCCAATTCCATTCACTACGATTAATAACATCAGAAACTTTGGCATTTAAGGGGATGGCAGCATCATATTGGACACATCTACCAACTCTGTCCAAAATAGGACCCATAGGATGCCAGTTATCATGCCAGAGGAAAGTACCACACCCATTACCAATCCTATGCTTAAGCATTGGTCTAGCCATAAACCTAAGTTTAAGAAGCTTTCGCCAATACCAAGAGCATTGGGATAGGGGCTTGACTTCCCAAAAACTTTCCCCTCTTAACATGTAAGTATATATCCAGTCCACCCAAAGGGACTTGGTTGTAGAAGTAAAAATAGCCCAGATATGTTTAAGATTTAAAATAGAATTCAATTGAGTAAGATTTTTAAGACCAAGTCCCCCTTCCTTCTTAGGTCTACAAACTAAGTCCCAAGCAACTTTAGCACTATGTGCCTTTTCGGTTCCTCCGGTCCAAAGGAATCTACACATAAGACTCTCAATATGCTTAAGAACACTCTTAGGAAGAATAAACATGGCAGCCCAATAGTTTTGTATCCCTGCAAGGACCGATTGGATAAGTTGAAGCCTGCCAGCATAAGAAAGAAATTTAAAAGTCCAAGAGGTGATTCTAGATGTGATTTTCTAGGTGAGATCATCACAGTCTCCCTTCTTTAGTCTAGTGGTGATCAACGGAACACCAAGGTACTTCATTGGGAGGGAACCCAAGGTAAACGGGAAACAGCGGCATATATCATTAGAAGTGCTTTCCTCCATTCCTGCAATAAACAAACAGCTTTTGTTATCATTAGCCTTCATGCCTGTAAAGTTATAGAACTGATCTAAAGTTGTTTTCATGACTGACGCAGAATTCACATCACCATTGAAAAATAAAAGGAGGTCATCAGCAAAACAAAGGTGGGAAATTTTGAGTTTATCACATCTCCAATGGTATTTAAAATTCGAGGATCGTTGGATGTTATGCTGAATCAATTGGCTAAGTGTATCCATGACAAGAACAAAAAGGTAAGGTGACATAGGATCACCTTGCCTAAGCCCTTTAGCACCCTCAAAGTACCCTACAGATTCCCCATTAAAGTTAATAGAGTACTTAGGACTAGTAATACAAGCTTTGATCCACCCTTGCATCTTTGGAGGAAAACCAAGAACATCAAGAAGATCAAGTAAAAATTCCCAACTCACACTATCATAAGCTTTCATTAGGTCTACCTTAGCCGAAGCTCTAGGGTGGCCAGAAGGTTTATGATAGTCCCTCATAATGTCCTGGGCAAGAAGAACATTGTCACTGATTTTCCTACCCTTGATAAAAGCAGATTGGGCTTTGTCAACCAGAGAAGGTAAAATGTTTTGAAGCCTCTTGGATATAAGTTTAGAAATGCATTTGTAAACGGTGTTACAACACGAGATAGGCCTAAAATCACTCATCTTGGAGGGATTGAGAGTCTTGGGTATAAGAGCAATAATGGTAGCATTAGACTCAGTTAACAATTGGCCCGAAGTAAAAAATTCTTTGATTGCTTTAGTAACTAAGGGACCAGTTGTTGCCCAGGTTTTCTTAAAAAAATGAGCATTAAAACCATCAGGACCTGGAGCTTTATTACTGTGGATACTAAAGAGGGCTTCCTTAATATCATCGTCATTAGGAATGTCATCCATAGGGTTAGATAAATCAGTAGGGATACGCTTATGGATGACCCTCCTTAGTTCACTGATACCAGGGTAGGGGTTATCCGCCGGGGTGCCAAGCATAGATTTAAAATATCTCACCGCTTCAATTTTGGCTTCCCCGTCATTGGTGGTCGTGGTACCATCAGGTTGAACAAGGGTCTAAGTGGAAACAACATTCTCAACTAGCCGCTCTTGTCCTACCATGGACATAAATTAATGTGATCTTGTAAGGTTGATTGGGTTTTGCGGGACCTTTGTTGATTCTTTGTATTGATTGTCTAATGCTTTTAGTGAGTAGCTATATTAGCTACTAGTCATTTTGCTGTGCTTTGTTGTCTATCCTGGGGTATGCCCCTTGTACATTTGTACATCCTTTTTGGAATATATTTACCACTTTCCGGAAAAAAAAAAGAATCATAACACCTCTATAGATAGACAAGTATCAGTTAGGAGCCAATGTAATGTCCTTATAGAGATGGTATATTCTCAACTTGATCTTAAGGAACTTATAGTTATATTCAACTAAGTGTAATTTAATCCTAACACAAAATGAATTCTAAGTATCAATCTATATGGATGAATGTATATGAATACATGAACAAGAGTAAATTATAGAATATTCATCGGTTTGGATCACTGAGCCTTTGGATTTAAGTTTAACTAATCATTATCAAAATGTGGTTTAAGCCCTAGGTCATAGAAAGGTCATTTGAACAATTATTTACAAAGTTTATCAAATCTGTCACAAAATTCTGGAAATTATAGAGAGCAGACAGAACTTCAAAAATAGAAAAAGCATGCTTCCCATGGTTTGATGTTAATGAATTTTGGACAAAAGATGCCTCTGTGAGTCTAGTTGCCAATCCAAAAAGAAAAATTAAAGATCAACGGTTCAATCTCTGGGAATTAGACAAACACTAGACATCACTCATAAATTTACAACTCTATGTCCAGAGTTTTGTATGATTTTCTAAAAATAGTAAATAAAATCGAATGACTCTAATCTTTTTAAGAGATTTTATTGACATATTAAACTTCATAGAAAAAAAAATATTTGAGATCAAGAATGCGTGATGAAGGCTCTAATTTACTTATTTCAAAAAGGTGTTACTGTTCTAAAATTCTGGACATATTATGATTGCTTCACAAAACTCATGACCAAACCAGTTTAAACATGAAATCTCATTAAAATAAAAAATCACAGTGGTAAAACTTTATGTTATTGACACTCTCTAGTTGGTTTTATTCAATTCCAACGGTCCTTATTTAACTAAAAATCCTTGATCAAAGGTGGTTTATGGATTCACTGCACCATTGTCAAGTTTTTTTTTTTTTTTTCGGAAAACATTGTCAAGTTTCATTTGTGTTAAATCTATCTACCAAGCCATGGAAATTTGGCTTAACCCAAATTATTTCTCCTCCCACTTGATGGTCATTGGAGACTAAAGACACTTACACTTATAGATCTCAATGGAGTATGGAGAAACTTCATGAAATCTCAAAACAATGAACTTAACCATGGAGATAGGTTTAAACTCATTGATCAAACATGCTAACATCAACCTTAATCCTCTTGTAAATCATAAGTCTACAAGGGGATTAAAGCAATCCAAGTCAAGGGATCCAAATAAGACATTGAAGGTCTCATGAATCCTAAGAGGTGGACACAATAAAAAAGAAAGAGGAAACCAAGGCTCAAGTAATATCTAAGTTAACTTCATGATTTATTTAACCTTAAACCTTAGGTTAGTTTGATCCAAACCAAGAAAAAGAAAGTTCAATCACAATATTAGTGGTGTGTGATGAAGTGAGGTAGGAAAAGAGTTTTTAAAAATGTGTGAAAGGGCCTAAAAATCTATATTGTGATTGAACTTGAATTAGAGACTAATTAACTTAGAGGTTACCTCCAAATTATCCTCAACTTTTAAGTCTTTGGAGGTCCTTTCAAAGGTGGTTCAAACTCTTCTTTTCTTAACTCATGCAACTTCTTTCTTAAACTCCTCTAAAACCTTCTCCTAATTGTATTTGAGAATTTTGAAGAGATTTAAAACAAAGAGAATTAAGATAAGATTCAAGAACCAAGAAAGAGATTCAAATTGAAGATCCTTTGTAATGGGATATTCATCCCCTACAGCAGACTATATTACAGCAGACTTCTAAAAACTGTGGCATTCAATGGAGATGGAAGCGGCACTCAGTGAATGCCGGAACGACACTCACTGATTGCCGACACGATATTCAGTGATGCCGATGCGACATTCAACGAATGCCGCGGACAACTCCGCGGACTGCCGTCTTTTCTGGAATTCTAATTTTTGCGGCATTTGGTATATTTTTGCGGAGATCAGGGAGTGCTGCTACAGCAATCAGAGACTACTGTTCCGACAGTCAAAGGTGCCACAGCGGCATCCCATGACTGCCGTAGCCTATACCCTATGCTGTTTTTCTCTATCCTTTTCTTTTCCTTCTCTTTCCTTCTTTCTTTCCTTTATTTTGAATCGAAGAACCTTTCAAAGAGTTTGAATCACCTTTGGAAGCCCTAGATTAGTCGAACATTGTCATCATCGGACTTGGAGGTAACGCTCCCCTTAATTCGACATTTGGTCAAAATCGGGGTGTTTACAGATGCTTTTTGAAATACTAGCTTGATTTACATATTTGTATTTAGTGCTATTTTTAAACCGCATCGTCATAGATCTGTTTCTGTAGTAGTTTTCCAGCAGAAAACAAATCTGTGATAGCATTGGATGCAAGGCAGTTTCGATCGATCGATCGAACTTGTTTCGATCTATTGAACTCTCTGTGTTCAATTGATCAAAAGAGTTTCGATCGATCGAACCAATGCAAGTTTTGAGCGATTGAACAAGCTTCAATCGATCGAAACTGGTTATTTGTCCAGGTGCCTTTTTTACAGTTTTAAAGATTTTAAAATTATTTACTTACTATTCTGAAAATTTTAAATCAGTCTGTGACAAAAAACCAGAGATGTTTTAGAATACTAATTACTTCCACAAAGAGTTTATGGTGTATACAATTAAATTAGTAGTTCCAATGGTCATATATTTTGTTATATATGTGCATGGTTGTGTCTACAACTAACCTTCTTGCAGCAAGATAAGTCTATCTCCCATAGCACCAAGTTTCGACGTTTTAAATTTTTGTATTTAAATGTTAGTGATTGGTGTGTTTTATTTGGTTTAAGGCATGTGTATAGGGCGCTGCGACTTCAATCCTACGAATGGGAAAGTCGCACCGGCTTCCCTAGCATTTTATTTTATTGTTATTTTCTATTTATAGATACTTGTAATCTTCGAAAGAAGCATAGGTCCAATGTAATAGAATTAGAAAATTCATGAAGATGGAGGTGCAAACCATTGTCTATGAAGATGGAGTTGGAGGCGATCAAATCAAGAAGGAGGTTCTATGGAGATAGAGGCATGGGAGATAAAGGCATTGTTGAATGCCTTTATTTTATTTTAGTTTTTTTATTTTATGTGCTTGGTTTGTGATTGGCATTTCATTATATTGTTACTACTTACATGCACGTAAACCAAGTTTTCTAAAATAAAATTCAAAAACCGTTTCAACGCATTAGTAAAGAGTGGATGTTTTTATGGGTATTGTGTGGAAACAATTTTTCCAAAAGCAAATCCTTAATTATTAAAACTAGTGGGAGATGGTCTTATTAATAACACCCACGATCTTCCATTAACGGTTCACTATAAGATGAGTAGTGCATTCTGTGTCTCCTCGCCAGGGATGATCATTACATACAGAGGGTACACTACTCATTGGTTACTAGATGTGAACTTCCTATGGATAGGATCAATCAGACGTGTTAGAGGGTAACTACCTGTGGATATCGTAATTTTTCCTTACCCACAGCTTTTTTTTTTTAAAATCTTTTTCAATTTAAAATACAAAACAATGAGTCACTACTTAATTTTTTTAAAAGGGAAATTAAAAAACCATTTTAAAGCAACTGATCTTTTTATGAAACCAAAGATTAAACTAGGTCCGGGGATTATGGAATGAGAAGGGAAGGAGCCCATCGGACTAAAACACCCCTTCTCATCCTATCTCGCGATAGGCCTCTACTCAATATTCTTTGACTTTAATGGTGAATCTGTGGGGTATTTTGAGGGGGCTAGAGGTCTGAGACAAGGTGATCCTATGTCTCCTTATCTATTTGTCTTGATTATGGAAACTCTTAGT
This sequence comes from Hydrangea macrophylla, assembly GCA_033977485.1. Taxonomy (NCBI): domain Eukaryota; kingdom Viridiplantae; phylum Streptophyta; class Magnoliopsida; order Cornales; family Hydrangeaceae; genus Hydrangea; species Hydrangea macrophylla. The sequence goes on from CM066989.1 coordinate 51,282,007, forward strand.
CAGTTGCTTACTCATAATATTTCCACTAATAAGAGTTTCGAATTTCATTGGAGATGTGACAAACCTAAAATATCCCACTTGTGCTTTGCGGATGATTTGATGATTTTATTCCATGGAGATATTCAATCTGCCAAGCTAATTAAGACCACTCTTACTCAATTTTTGGAATTTACTGGGCTTAAAGGTAATAATGCTAAGAGTTGTCTTTTTGTTGCTGGAATCAGAGATGATGTGGTTGAGGAAATTCGAGATACTTTCCAATTTTCTTTGGGGACACTTCCTCTTAAATACCTGGGCGTCCCTCTGATTACTATTAGAATGAGAAGGTGTGATTGTAATGAGCTGCTTAAAAGAATAACTAATCGAATACAATCTTGGACCTCTAAATTTTTGTCCTTTGCAGGCAGGACCCAATTGATTAATTCGGTTATTATGGATATTCACAATTACTGGGCTGGCATGTTTATTCTACCAAAAGGACTTCTAAAAGAAGTTGAACGTCTTCTGAGAAGATTTTTGTGGTCAGGTGGCATTGAGAAATCCTCTGGTTCAAAAATCTCTTGGGATATCGTTTGTTTACCTAAGAAGGAAGGTGGATTGGGAATAAAACCTTTGGTGGAAATGAACTCTATTCTTAACCTGAAACATATTTGGAATCTTCTTTCCACTTCCAATAAATCTAATTGGAAATTATGGATTCAATGTTATATGCTTAAGGGTCATAGTTTTTGGTATGTTAAACCTCCTTCCCAATGCTCTTGGTATTGGCAGAAACTTTTGAAACTTAGAACCATTGCTATTTCTTTAATTCAGTATAAAATTGGAAATGGGGTTAATACCTTTCTATGGCATGATCCGTGGCTTCCTTTTGGGTCTATATTTGCTAGATATGGGCAAAGGGTTATTTATGATACCGCTATCCCTACTAACTCTAAAGTCCAGTCCATTATTAACAGGGATGAATGGAGGTGGCCAAATACGTCTTCATGGGAGCTGATGGAAATAAAAAGAGCAACTAACTCAACTCCCAAGCCTTCAAATGCAAATGATGTTGTGATTTGGAGACCCTCACCTAATGACTCCTTTGTCGCTTCCCATACCTGGAACTTTTTTAGAGAGGCTCACCCTAAGGTGCCCTGGGCACACATTGTTTGGTTTCCTGGGAGCATTCCTAGGCACAGTTTCATTGTTTGGCTTGCGGTTCACAATAAATTGTCCACTCAGGATAGGATTTGGTCATTCACACCGGGCCCTCTAGCTTGTGTGTTATGCAACAAAGATATTGAATCCCATGATCACCTATTTTTTACTTGCTCTTTCTCTTCTCATGTTTGGCAGGTTATCATGTGCAAATTCAATATGAGTGGGTGCCCTCTTGACTGGAATTCCATCATATCTTGGGCTGCAAACAAATGGAAGTCTAAACAACCTCAACATATTATGCCCCGGATGTGCTTGGGAACCATGGTCTATGCCATTTGGAGGGAACGAAATGCTCGTATTTTCAAACAACAAAGTAAGTCTCGAGATTGGATCACTAATGACATTGTTAGGAGCATCTTCGAGCAAATGCAGATTAAGTGGAGCAGGGACCCGAAGCTCCCAGATTACTTATCTAGATGGACCTGATGCCCCCCTTTTGCATGGTTTTGCGATTTACAATTTGATTGTGATTGTGATTGCTTTTGTTAATGTTTTGGGTGCCTTGAGAGATTAAGCTCTTTTTTTTGTGACTAAATTTTGGCTCATGATGTTGTACTCATGGGATGTCAAAGTATCAGCTGTATTCACAATGTGATATTGTTTCATCCCATCTGCTTGTTGCTGGTGGTTTCTTTCTTTCCACATTTTTTAGCGCTCATTGTATATCCTGGGGTATGCCCCTTGTACTTCTGTACACCTTTTTTGGATTAATTAACCAGTTTTCCGAAAAAAAAAATATTCTTTGAATCAAATTAATTATATAAGCATGTCCTCAACTAATACATATGTATAAATATACATTACAAAAGCATGTCTAAAGGGTGTAAGATTGCAAGTGATAAAATATCATTCAAAAATCACGTAATTCAAGTAGTAAGCGATATAATATTCAAATAGGGAACTATGGAACTTACCCGGGATACATGCCACGAATATTAAACGTGCAATGCATACGAATAGAAAGTAAAACCTAAGAAAAGGTCTCTAATCACATGTATTCACATAAGGCAAGATCCTAATTCTAACGCGTCGAGCATGAGGTCATAGAATCAATAAAAAAAATCAAGGAATTAAGTAAACTAGAGAAAGGGTTAAGAAGTTGTACCTCAAGTGCGCTGCAAAACAAGGGTTAGTCCACATACTTTAGGAAGAATGTATAATATAGGATAATTATTCCTAAATGTCTAGCTTAATTCTATCAAGTAGAAGAAATGACGCAATTATGAATTCTAATACCGATCTATATGGATGAATGTGCATGATTACATGAACAAGAATAAGCTATTGTATTATTCCTTGGTTTGGATCATTTATCCTCTGTATTTAAGCTTAACTAATCATTATTAACACATGGTTTAAGTCCTAGGTCATGGAGAGATCATTTAGACTATTGTTTGCAAGATATATCAAAGTTGTGACAGAATTATGAAAATTGCTCAGAGCAGATCAGAACTTCAAAGAAATAAAAAAAAACACACTTCCCGAGGTTTGATCTTGATGATATTTGGATACAAGATGCCTCTATGTGTCTAGTTTCTAATCCAAAAAGAAAATCGATGTTTGAACGGTTAGATCTCCGGGAATTGGACAAACACTAGACATCACTCAGAGACTTACAACTCCCCGTCCAGAGTTTTTGTATGATTTTCTAAAAATAGTAAAAAATCTTGAAATGCATTGGTATTTTTAGGGTAGCTTCGTAACACATTAAACTACTTAGAAAAATTTATTTTGGGTCAAGAGTGATTGATTAAGGTTCTGATTTGCTTTTTTCAAAAGAGTGTTATTGTTCTGAAACTCTGGACAGATTATAGTTATTCCACAAAACCCTTGACCAAACCACTCCAAACATGAAACTACCTTTAAACAAAAATTACAGTGGTAGAACTTTGAGTTATAAACACTTTCCCGTTAGTTTCATTCAATTCCAACGGTTCGACGTTCAACTAAAAATCTATGATCAAAAACAGATTGTGAACTCACTGCATCATTTATTCAAATACAACTTTGTTAACTAATTTGAGCCATGGAACTTGGCTTGAACCACACCACCTCTCCTACCATTTGATGGTCATGGAGACTAACTACATTCATATCTTGAAGGTCTCAAAGAAATATGGAGAAATATCATGAGACCTAAACATAACAAACCTAAACCATGGAGATAGGTTTAGATTTATTAATCAAGTGTACTAATATCAACTTCAACTTCTTTGTAAATCATGAACTTACAAAGGAATTAAAGGATTTCAAGTAAGACATTGAGGGTCTCATGAATCTCAAAGACTAAAAGGGAGAGGAAAAGAAAATTCAAAGACTCTAAGTATATTTGTGATTAGAAAAACTAATTAATTCAAAGTTTTACCTCCAAAATATCCTCAAGTTTTTTATTTTGAAGAACTTCCAAAGACTAATCAAGCTTTCCACCCTCTTCAACTCTTCTAAAACTAGCTTCTAATTGTGTTTTGGAGAAGAAATTTGGAAAGTTTTAAAACTTGGAGAACTAATACAACCTCTAGATTCAAAGAAAATTCCAACCTTATGCAAGAGGATATTCATCCTCTATTTATAGACAAATTTGAAGGGGTATTTCAGTCATTTCAAAGCAGAAAATCCTAATTCGGACTGTCCTTTGGTAGTACAAAATGTGTTGTATTACAGCTGGCTGTTACAAAAATGCGGCACTCAATGGAGATGGAAGCGGCACTCGATGAATGCCAGAACGGCACTCAGTGAATGCCGCAGAGAACTCCATGGACTGCCATCTTTTCAGGATTTTCAAATTTAGCGACACTTGAAGCATTTTAGCGGCAGTTAATGGATGCCGATGCGGCTCTCCCTGAATGCCATTCCGGCAGTTAGGGATTGCCGCAATGGCAGCCCGTGACTACCGCAAATCTGCCTAAGTGCCGTTTTGCCTCAATTCTCCTCTTTCTTTCTTTTTTTGCTTTTTGTTTAGGTTAGAGAGTCTTTCAAAGAGTTTAAACCATCTTTGGAAGCCCTAGGTTGGCTGGACATTGTCATCATCAGGTCTTGGAGGTATCACTCCCCTTAACTCAACGTTTGGTCAAAATTGGGGTGTCTACACTACCACATAGAGGCACTACTTGAGGCAATTGTGATTAGATCCTAGTTAATCATATATACACTAGCTAAGCTATGGATAAGGGATTCCATACGGGGCATTATTTAGAAACTTAGAGATCAAATAGGGTCAGGAGTCATAACTTGTTTTGCAAGAGTTGCATAGCAGACAAGTAATGATAAATCAAAAGATCGAGTATTGACCACCACACGGAGGCTTTATTCTTTCGTTTCGATATTCCGGCAACTTAATTTTGAAATAAGAGTTTTAAGGATTCTTTTATTTCAAATTGTCAAATTCTGATATCCATATTTATTTTGTATTTAGATTTTTTAATAAATCATAATGTCTAGATCTGCATTTAGTCCACTTGCCACTATACTCACTCAGAACAAGTTAACTGGAAACAACTTTACTGAATGGAAACATAATCTTGAAATTATTTTAACTACAGAGGATCACATATATGTCCTCACCACCCCATGCCCCGAGGAACCCGCTGCAAATGCTACGGCTGCTGCTAGACGCAAGTTCGACAAGTTGAAGAAATAGAATGGGATGGCTTGTTGTTACATATTGACCTCTATGGCTAATGTGTTGCAACACCAATACCAGTTGAATGATTCTGCTAGTGCTATTATCAAATCCCTAAAAGAGATGTTTGGGGATCATGGCAGACCTGCTAGATAGGTTGCCATACAGAAGATAATGAGTGCCAAGATGTCGGAAGGGACTCTAGTCAAAGAACATGCTTTAAAAATGATTGGTTATTTAAACAAACTAGAGACCGTGGTAGCCAACATCAACATACAGACCCAAGTTGATATGATCCTCAATTCAATGTCGCCTTCATTCACTCAATTTTTATATTATGAATCAAATAAATTTTTTAATGAGTGAATTAATGAGTTCTTTACTGGCAACGGAAGGGGTGATCAAACCTAGGGGCAGCATTTTGAACGTTAAGAAAAGTTCTTCCTCCCCCTGATTTGTGTCAAAAGGTAAGAAAGGGAAGAAGAAAGCTGGTACAAGTGGTCCAAGTGTTGGATCAATCCTTAAGATTTTGAAATCTAAGGGAATAGGTAAGGGTAAGAGGAAGGTGGGTGGCCAAGGTAAAGGAAAGTGTTTCTAATGCGGTGAGAAGGGCCATTGGAAGAAGAACTGTCCAGAATTCTTAGCTACAAGAGTTCAAGGTATGATTGAAGCACATGTGATTGAAATAAGTTTTATAACGGATACTTCAAACACTTGGTGCATTAATTTTGGTGCGACTAACCATATTTGTAATTCATTGCAGGGGTTCAGATCAACCAGGAGGTGCAGTGATGGGGAGATCGAACTTACTCTAGGTTCTAGTGCCACCGTATCTGTGGTTACTATAGGAGTAGTAGCTTTAGAATTTTTAGGCAATAACGTATTGATTTTATTAGATGTACTTTACGTCCCTTCAATGAGACGTAATTTAATTTCAGTTTCTAATTTATCGAATAAAGGATATTCTTTTCATTTTGGAACTGAAGTTATGATTAAAAGAAATGGTTCTTTTGTGTGTTCTGGTGTTAAATCAAATGGATTGTATACTGTACCATCTAAAAGAAAGGAACCTTCCACTAATCCAACAAGGCTTTGGCATATGAGGCTTGCCACATCAATGTAAATAGGATTGGTAGACTAGTCAAAGAAGGGGTCTTAGGCAATTTGGTTCTAGAACCAATAGAAGTCTACGAGTCTTGTTTATAGGGTAAGATGACCGAAAGGCCCTTTCCCTCAAAGGGCAATAGGACTAATGCATTGTTGGAATTAGTTCATACTAATGTATGCGGACCAATAAATATTATAGCACTGGGTGGTTATGAGTATTTTATAACATTTATTGATGACCACTCTAGGTATGGATATGTGTACCTAATGCAGCACAAGTCTGAAGCCTTTGAAAAGTTCAAAGAGTTTAGGGTTGAAGTGGAGAAGCAATTGGGCACACATATCAAGTCCATTTGATCTGATCGAGGTGGCGAGTACCTCTCTAATGAGTTTATTGATCACCTCGTATAGAATGGGATTCTGTCTTAGTTGATTGCACCTGGTATGCCTTAACAGAATGGTGTAGCAGAGAGAAGGAATCAGACTCTTTCAGATATGACTAGTTCAATGATGAGTTATTCGGAGTTGCCATTATTCCTTTGGGGTTATGCTTTGGAAACTGTTGCATATATACTAAATCTAGTACCAAGAAAATCTATTCCCAGGACGCCACAAGAGATGTGGATTGGGTGCAAGCCTTCTTTGCAACATCTCTGGATATGGGGGTGTCCGGCACATGTGCTAAAAGGAAAGATGAGCAAGTTGGATTCTAGATCGGAAGTATGTTACTTTGTAGGGTATCCGAAGGGTACTTATGGATGGTATTTTTATGATCCAATAGAACAGAAAGTGTTTGTTAGTACAAATGCTATTTTCTTGGAGGATGATTATATCATGAACCATAAACCTAAGGGAATGATAGATCTCAGAGAAATAGAAGGAGAGCCCTCAGTTCTACCCGTAGTTGATAACGATGTAAGACAAGAAAATACCACTTCTTACCCCATTTTTGCACTTGTACCTCGTCGTAGTAGGAGGATTATCAGCCAGCCTGATAGATACATGTTCTTAGGAGAAGTTTTTGAAGTTGTCTCCATAGAATCTGAATCTGATCCTACCATGTACGAAGAGGCAATGGCTGATGTAGACTCAGCACATTGGGTTAAAACTATGAAGGCTGAATTGGAATCTATGGATTCCAATCAGGTTTGGGATCTTGTAGAACTTTCAGCCAATATTAAACACATTGGCTATAAGTGGGTTTACAAGAGTAAAAGGGGATCTGATGGAAAGGCTGAGGCCTTTAAGGCAAGGCTTGTAGCAAAAGGTTATACTTAGAGGGAGGGCTTTGACTGTGAGGAAACCTTCTCGCCGGTAGCCATGCTCAAGTCCATCAGAATACTCCTATCCATTGATACATGCCTAGATTATGAGATCTACCATATGGATGTCAAGACTGCATTCTTGAATGAGGAGGACATCTCTATGCAGCAACCAGAAGGTTTCATAGTTGGTGGGAACGGTAGCTTGGTATGCAAGTTGTAAAAGTCTGTTTATGGGCTTAAGCAGGCATCTAGGAGTTGGAACATTCGTTTTGACCAAGCAATCAAATCATTTAGTTTCATACAGAATCTGGATGAACCTTGTGTATACAAGAAGTGTGAAGGAAAAGTGGTGGCCCTTCTTGTTCTTTACATTAATGACATTCTACTCATTGGGAATGATATAGCGGTGTTGTCAACAATTAAGATTTGGCTAGCTAGTACTTTTAATATGAAGGATCTAGAAGAGAAGACTTATATTCTTAGGATAAAGTTCTTTCAGGATCGTAAGCGAAAGATAATGGGATTATCTCAAGCTTGTTATATTGATAAGGTGCTAACTAGGTTTACAATGGACAATTCAAAGAAAGCTTTGTTACCTTTCAAGCATGGTTTAGCGTCCTCCAAGGACCAGTGTCCAAAGACACAGGAGGAGAGGAATCGCATAGCAGGAGTCCCCTACGCTTCGGCAGTGGAAAGTCTCATTTATGTAATGTTATGCACTAGACCAGATATCTACTTTGCCGTTGGCATAGTCAGCAGGTATCAATCAAATCCTGGTCCAGAGCACTGGACAACCATTAAGCACATTCTTAAGTACTTGAGAAGGACTAAAGATTACATGCTTATGTATGGTGGAGATGAGTTAATTCTAGTAGGATACACTGACTCGGACTTTATGTCAGATAAAGATTCAAGTAAGTTGACGTCCTGACATCTCTTTACCTTGGGAGGTGGTACTGTTAGTTGGAGGAGCATTAAGCAGAAATGCATTGCAGACTCAACTATAGAAGCTGAGTATGTGGCTGCTTGTGAAGTCGCAAAAAAGGAAGTTGTTTGGCTCAAGAAGTTCCTTATGGAACTCGGGGTGGTACCAGTGTTGTTGTCACCTATTACGCTAAATTGCGATAATAGTGGGGCAGTGGCTCAGTCCAAGGAGCCAAGTAACCACGGAAAGGGAAAGCACGTAGAGCCGAAATATCATATAATTCGAGATATTGTTCAACGTGGAGATGTGACTTTCACCAAGATTGCCACCGCTAATAATCTGGCGTATCCGTTAACAAAGGCCTTGCCATAGAAGGTTTTTTATCGTCATCTAGATAGTCTAGGTCTTAGATGTAGTCCTGAATGGTTATGAGTGCAAGTGGGAGTTTGTTGGGGTTGTAGGAGTTTGTTGGGGTTGTACCCTCAAACCATTACTATATGTACGAGACATTGACATTTTAATACATGTATATTAGCTTTACATTTTGTTATGTATGCCTTTCATGAGATGATTGTTTTAATCCTTAAGTATCATAGTAAGTAATTCGTGTGTGTAAGAGATACATACAAGCGAGATACGAATTACTATTCTTTGATACTTAGAATTTGTCATAGTGTATGATGAGACTGGATATCTCATTAGGTTTACACTATAGCATGATTAACTACCATTGGATGAAGTGATGAATCTCAATCACTAGAGTATAGCTCTTAGTTAAATACAGTGCTTATAGTGCATTGACAAACCTGAGCTTTCCTATTAACACTTAAGACTATCAGCAGTTAATAGGAACCCATAACTTGTATAAGGTACATATTCTCAATTTTGAGATGATTATGAACACAGACTTTGACTTACCAATCAGTGAGGTCTTAAAGATCAACACCTGGGTATCTTGGATATATATTATCAAGATAAAATCTACCCTCTGTTAAAGAGTACGTATTCCCTTGAGAATGTCACCAAGTTGATTACAGAGAACTGCAGTCTTGTTGATAATCAACAAGTTTGATAATCATGAGTGGTGAATGAGACTCAAGGAATACAATAAGTAATCATGATTCAGGATGACAGTAATAGTTATCCGACTACCTGAATTTGATTACGAATGCTGATGGTAGAGGGACATTAGTACACCATACAAGTCTAGTTTTCGCTTCGGATATGTTCTTTTACATTATAGTTCAGTTATCATTTTATAGTGGAGTAAATGTTAATTGATCAACTTGTTAGTTTATTGATCAAAGAGTTTGGTCATGGGAATTAACAACTGGTCTGAGCCAACATGTCACGACCCATCCCACTACGCGTGGAAAATAGGACACGTGGCACGCCACCAAGGCTCATCCAAACATCAATATTACTATACGCAGCGAAAAGAACTTTAAAACAATCCTGGGTAATTAAAACTTAGGGAACATTACCCTCTGAGTTTGTAAAATCCATTGAAATCAGAGTTATAAAAAGTTTTGGCCAATGGAAAACACATTCAAAAGAATCAGTTTTGAAAACAGGGGTTCAGTCGACTGCTCCTAGGGTCCAGTCGACTGAATTGAGCAGAAACCAAAACCTAAAATTCTCAACAGAGGTCCAGTCGACTGATCAGAGAACCCAGTCGACTGCTCAGTCGACTGATCAAGGTCCCCAGTCGACTGTGTTAAGCAGAACCAAAATCCATCCATTTACAAAAGGGGTCCAGTCGACTGCTTTTACCATTACGAGAAGCAGTAACCAAAATCAAAAGTGTTCAGTCGACTGATCAATGGTCCATTCGACTGCTTCTCTCACTACTCACCTTCAGTGTCTCAATCACACGGGATCCAGTCGACTGACCCAGGGTCCAGTCGACTGCTCCCCTGGATCCACCTATATATGCTTAAAAACAAAAGTTTCTGGCAGATTAAAACTCCCTCCCAATGCTCTTGGTATTGGCGAAAATTATTGAAACTTAGACATATTGCTAAACCATTGCTTATTCATAGAATTGGAATTGGTGGTAACACTTCTCTTTGGTTTGATAATTGGCTCCCTATTGGGCCTCTGTTGGATAATTATACTGTCAGAATTGTCTATGATGCTGCCATTAACATTAATGCTAAAGTTAGTACCAATATTAGGGGTTTGGATTGGGATTGGCCTAGCTCTCACTCCATCAAACTGGATGAAGTCAGAACTATGTTCACCACCCTCTATAAACCCTCCCTTCGTCAGGACAAAGTTAGTTGGCAGGTTACTCCATCTGGTAAATTTAATTTTTCCCTTATTTGGGATCATTTAAGGGACCATCACCCCATGGTTCCTTGGTATGACAGTGTGTGGTTTAAAGGAGGTACTCCTAGGTCGAGTATAATCCTTTGGCTAGCAGCTCATAATAGATTGTCTACCCATGATAGGATCTCTTCTTTTACCCGTGGCCCCCTTGCTTGTGTTTTTTTCCACTCTCACTTGGAAACACATGATCACTTATTTTTTTCTTGCTCTTACTCTGTTGGTATTTGGCAGGATATTATGCAAAGATGTGTTCTGACTTGGAATGGTCAAGGATGGAATGGCACTTTGCTTTGGATGGCTCAACACCTCAAAGGAAAGACGATTCTTCATCAAATCCCCTTTGCTTGGGAGTTACTGTTTATGGGTTATGGAAAGAGTGGAACAACAGATCCTTCAAACACATTTTTTGTCCTAAAGAGATTACCCTCAAGAGCCTAATTTCTCAAATCCATGCTCTCATAAGGATTAACTAGAAGCACCATAGTAATCTTAATACCATTCTTTGTAATTGCCTTTAATGCCTTTCTTTTGATGATGGCCTGTGCGTTGTATTGATTTGTTTTTGGCTGTTTTGGGTTAAACTCCCTTGATTGGTAGCTTCCTTTGCTACATTTTCCCTTTTCTGTGCCCTGCTCCTTTTTGTATATCCTGGGGTATGCCCCTTGTACTTTTGTACATCCTTTTTTGGAATATATTTACCATTTTCCGAGAAAAAGAAACTGCAGCTAAGGTTATAAACAAATTAACAAGACTAAAATTCCAGCCATTCCCGAGCTCCAATCACTTCTTGTCTGTGCCTTAATCCGAACCTGCAGTGGTTGATAGCAACCACAATAGAAAAGGAAAACAATTTTGTTTAAGCAATATGCTTAGTGAATACTCTAACCATGCTATTGAGTGATGGAAATATGTGTAATACAACAACTCAACGCATAAGCAATAACCGTAGTCTCCAAACTACCGAGTCAATGGTTCACTTAGACACGAAGACCCACCCTTGGTCCCGTTGTCACTTCTATTCATTGGACATCTATTCTTTAAATGGATTTCTTCTCCTTCCCATCCTTAATTCCCCCACAATAAACCATTTTTCGGGTATTCATTGACCACATAAGCACATAAGCTCATAGCCATATAAACATGTCAACTTTTGCACATAAGCACATTGCCATATAAACATGTCAATTTTCTACACTATTGATCTGTTAAGCACAAAACTAATATTTGCATGGCTATTAAGCTTAGAATCAACATTTTCTAAACCAATAATTAAAGCATTTAACACATCAAAGCACCCAATTTTAGTTTAGAAAACTCACCTCTTTTGAATTCTATCCAAAATAACCTTAGAAATGGTGATTCCTACCAAAACCCAACTCAACTCCTACTTTGTAATTATTGCTACACAATTTTGGTAAACTGCGTGTCACCCACTAAAATGGGTCACCAAAATTTGACGATTAAAACAAAAAAAAAGGTGTAGAAATGATCATCTCACCAATACGAGTCCAAATATGGCTTCGGTTCATGGATCAGATGGCAGGCGAAAAAATGTTAAACGAAGTCTCGGTCTCTCTCCCTCTCTATCTCGGCACCACCACTCTCTACTAAATCTGTTTTCTCTTCTTCATCATCATTTTCTTTTTCTTCTTCTTCTTGACTTGACCGACCAAGATTATAGATATACATAAGTTTTTTTTTCCTTTTTTCCACTTGCACCCCCATAATTTCTAAGTTTCTATTATGAAATCTCCAAGATAACTATATTAACTACCCAAATATCTAAATGGGCATTAATTTATATCTCATATGGGTCCCACATAGGGTCTAAAATATTTCATAAAGTTGCTATCGAACCTATTAATTATGAATCATTTACAAAAATGCCCACATGGGTAACCAAATTGGTACCATTAGCTGACATGACATATATTTTTTTTTTTTGGTAATCGGGGGTGTCCGGGCCAAGTTGCGCGCACCTCGACTAATCCCCCGAGGCCTGGAGGCGCCGGGTGAATACTCCAGTGGCCACGTCCCCCATGACTCGAACACTAAACCTCTTGGGTAGTACACCCAAGAAGCTTACCACTCGGCCACAAGGGACTTGGTTGACATGACATATTAAATATTAAAACAAGTAAAACACATATCCAATTAAACATATTAATGCAATGAAAAAAGAATAACTAATCGAATACAATCTTGGACCTCTAAATTTTTATCCTTTGCAGGTAGGACCCAATTGATTAATTCGGTTATTATGGGTATTCATAATTACTGGGCTGGCATGTTTATTCTACCAAAAGGACTTCTAAAAGAAGTTGAACGTCTTCTGAGAAGATTTTTGTGGTCAGGTGGCATTGAGAAATCCTATGGTTCAAAAATCTCTTGGGATATCGTTTGTTTACCTAAGAAGGAAGGTGGATTGGGAATAAAACCTTTGGTGGAAATGAACTCTGTTCTTAACTTGAAACATATTTGGAGTCTTCTTTCTACTTCCAACAAATCTAATTGGAAATTATGGATTCAAAGTTATATGCTTAAGGGTCATAGTTTTTGGTATGTTAAACCTCCTTCCCAATGCTCTTGGTATTGGCGAAAACTTTTGAAACTTAGAACCATTGCTATTTCTTTAATTCAGTATAAAATTGGAAATGGGGTTAATACCTTTCTATGGCATGATCCGTGGCTTCCTTTTTGGGTCTATATTTGCTAGATATGGGCAAAGGGTTATTTATGATACCGCTATCCCTACTAACTCTAAAGTTCAGTCCATTATTAACAGGGATGAGTGGAGGTGGCCGAATACGTCTTCATGGGAGCTGATGGAAATAAAAAGAGCAACTAACTCAACTCCCAAGCCTTCAAATGCAAATGATGTTGTGATTTGGAGTCCCTCACCTAATGGCTCCTTTGTCGCTTCCCATACCTGGAACTTTTTGAGAGAGGCTCACCCTAAGGTGCCCTGGGCACACATTGTCTGGTTTCCTGGGAGCATTCCTAGGCACAGTTTCATTGTTTGGCTTGCGGTTCACAATAAATTGTCCACTCAGGATAGGATTTGGTCATTCACACCGGGCCATCTAGCTTGTGTGTTATGCAACAAAGATATTGAATCCCATGATCACCTGTTTTTTACTTGCTCTTTCTCTTCTCATGTTTGGCAGGTTATCATGTGCAAATTCATTATGAGTGGGTGCCCTCTTGATTGGAATTCCATCATATCTTAGGCTGCAAACAAATGGAAGTCTAAACAACCTCAACATATTATGCCCCGGATGTGCTTGGGAACCATGGTCTATGCCATTTGGAGGGAACGAAATGCTCGTATTTTCAAACAGCAAAGTAAGTCTCGAGATTGGATCACTAATGACATTGTTAGGAGCATCTTCGAGCAAATGCAGATTAAGTGGAGCAGGGACCCGAAGCTCCCAGATTACTTATCTAGATGGACCTGATGCCCCCTTTTGCATGGTTTTACGATTTACAATTTGGTTGTGATTGCTTTTGTTAATGTTTTGGGTGCCTTGAGAGATTAGGTTCTTTTTTGTGACTAAATTTGGCTCATGATGTTGTACTCATGGGATGACAAAGTATCAGCTGTATTCATAATGTGATATTGTTTCATCCCATCTGCTTGTTGCTGGTGGTTTCTTTCTTTCCACATTTTTTAGCGCTCATTGTATATCCTGGGGTATGCCCCTTGTACTTCTGTACTCCCTCTTTTTTGGATTAATTAACCAGTTTTCCGAAGAAAAAAAAAAAAGAAATGCAAGTTATACAAACTGGGCCCATATTGGGTCCCACTTTTATACTTGTTCCACCTAACACAGAATTTTTATCTGTGTTCCTACCCGAACAATTTTTCACCGGTGGGTCCACGACCTCACCCTAAATCAACATACACACTAATTATTATAATTAATGCATATTAACAAGATGTAAATCATTTTTTTTGGGTACGGGTGTTACATATGTCATTGGTTTGATTCAAGCGTAATATTGGTTAACTAGGTTTGATCAATTTTGTTGGACTGATTTGGGGTAAACGGTAACATGTAGTACTTTGAATTACAAATTTGTTCAATTGTGAGCTTGATCTTATGTCTTGTTTTTCCCTCTCATGATCGTTGTTTACGCTTGTTGTTCCTTGATTTGAAATGCTTGATCTTGTCACGAGTCGTGACATCATTGGTCAGATTTTTTAGTCACATCAACTATTACAAATGAAATTATTGCATGCCACATGTCATCACCATAATTTTTTTTATATCAATTTGTGGGAGGTCCCATATTCGTACATTCACTATAGGTCACATTTTCAAATATATACGATTTAGACCCTGAAGTTTCTTCCATTCACATTTATGGGACCTATCCTGGAAAATTTATTATCCAGACCCATGATTCTTTGTTCTTTCATATGAATAATAATTAAATAGGGTAAGTAGTTTTTTTTTTTTTTTTCGGAAAATGGTAAATATATTCCAAAAAAGGATGTACAAACAAGTACAAGGGGCATACCCCAGGATAAACAGTAAGATCAAATCATGAGGACATGAAGCAAAGCAAACAACCTAAGGACTGAAGAAGTCCCCTAAAAGCAAAAACAAGAAGGAGACAACACAAATCAAAAACAAAAAATCAAAAACAAAAAGGCCTCTATCTCCAATTACAGGTAAATCTTTCTAAATGTGCATGGTGTTTCCACTTGACTCGGATTTGAGCATTCACTTGAGAGATAAGGTTCTTTAGGAGACTTTCTTTGGTGTGGGAGGTATTCTTGAAAGTTCTATTATTTCTCTCTTTCCATAAGCTATAGACTGTCACTCCAAGGCACATCTTGGGAAGCACGTGTTGAAAAGTCTTTCCTTTTAGCCTTTGAGCCATCCACTCCAAGCTGTCAATCCAATTCTGACCTTGCCAGATTAAGCCGCATCGAAGCATCAAATCCTGCCAAATAAAAGATGAGTAAGAACAGGCAAAAAAAAGGTGGTCATGAGTTTCCATATGCTTATGGCAAAGCATACAAGCTAAAGGACCAGAAGTAAGACTAAAGATTCTATCATGAGTAGAGAGTCTATTCTGAGTAGCTAGCCAGAGGGTGAAGCTTTGTCTAGGAATTCTCCCTGAAAACCACACAATATTATACCAAGGGACCACAGGGTGATGAGTTCTCAGATGGTTCCATATAAGGGAAGTGTTGAACATACCATTAGGGGTAGGAATCCACTGCACAGAATCAATGCAACTACTAGGTTGGTAGAAATAGGATAAAACATTTCTAACTTCATTAAGCTCAATAGAGTTGGAGCTAGGCCAATTCCATTCCGTCCCTCTTATGATGCTACTAACCTTGGCATCAATATTAATAGCCGCATCATAAACAATTCTATCAGAAAATTTATCCAGCAAGGGGCCCATTGGGAGCCAATTATCAAACCACAAAGACGTGTTATTGCCATTACCTATACGATGAATCAGTAAGGGTTTAGCAACACCTCGGAGCTTTAATAATTTTCTCCAGTACCAAGAGCACTGGGAAGGGATCTTGGCTTGCCAGAAACTCTTACCTTTCAGCATATACTGGTGGATCCATTTATTCCAGAGAGACATATTGGAAGGATCCAATATATTTCCAATATGTTTAAGGTTCAAGATAGAGTTAATTAAAAAAATATCTTTAAAACCCAACCCCCCTTCCTTAATTGGCCTACACACTTTATCCCAAGCAACTTTAGCCCCAGAAATTTTATCAGTCTTGCCAGTCCACAGAAATCTAGCCATAGCTTGGGACACTTGTTTGAGGACACCTTTGGGAAGCATAAACATACCAGACCAATAGAGTTGTATCCCTGTCAACACAGAGCTAATTAGTTGGGCTCTTCCTGCATAAGATAAGAAGTTAGATTTCCAAGAATTAACCCTAGCACAAATTTTATTCACCAAACCATCGCAATCAACTCTCTTGAGTTTAGAAGTGATAAGCGGAATACCAAGGTATTTAATGGGAAGATTTCCTTTTTCAAAGTGGAGAATATTTAAAATTTCTTCAATCTTTTCAGGTTCAACATTCGAAAAGAAAAGACAACTCTTAGAATTGTTAGCTTGAAGGCCAGTTAACTCATAAAATTGGTTGAGGGTTAGACGAACCATTTTGGCAGAATCCACATCCCCATTAAAAAGAATAAGAAGATCATCTGCAAAGCATAGATGAGAAATGTTCAACTTATCACATTTCCAATGATAAGTAAAACGTTCCCTTTGGATATTATGAATCAATAGTTGACTCAAAGAATCCATAATGATCACAAATAAATAGGGAGATATGGGATCTCCTTGTCTTAACCCTCGAGCACCATCAAAATAACCCACTGATTCTCCATTGAAGTTAATAGAGTATCTGGGCGTAGTGATACAAGCAATGATCCATTTCTTAAGGTTAGGGGGAAAACAAATCACATCCAATAAATCAATAATAAATTCCCAACTAATACTATCATAGGCCTTCATGATATCCACTTTAGCAGCTGCTCTAGGCTTACCCATCTGTTTATGATAATCTCTGAGAAGATCTTGGGCAAGAAGAACATTATCACTAATCTTCCTACCTTTAACAAAAGCAGATTGGGCTTGATCAATAAAATTAGGGAGGATAGTTTGTAATCTGCTAGCAATAATCTTAGAGATGCATTTATAAACAGTATTGCAGCAAGAAATAGGTCTAAAATCGCCCATCTTAGAAGGATTAGGGACCTTAGGGATCAAAGCAATAAGAGTAGTATTAGATTCTCTCAGTAATTCCCCATTCTGAAAGAATTCTTTAACAGCTCCTAAGAGAGAGGGGCCAACAGTATCCCAAGAGTCCTTAAAGAAAAAAGCATTATAGCCATCAGGGCCCGGAGCTTTGTTGCTATGTATGTTAAAAAGAGCCTTCTTAATCTCATCATCTGAGGGAATACGATCCAAATCAACCTTAAGCTCTTCTGGGATTCTTTTATGAACAAAAGATCTAATGACATCTTTACCAGGGTAATAGGGTAAGTAGTTGAAAAAAAATAAATTACTACTCTTGTCTAATTACTATTTTTTACCATTCATAGCAGTAAAGAGCTAGTAGAAAATATAGGGGTTAATATTTGGATATATGTATAAGCACAAAATCATTTCCCATTAGTTACTTTCAATTTTGTTGAAGGTTTGATCCTCTATTCTACAGAAGTTCAATGGCCACATCTCATGTGCAAGTAGAATAACAAAGTTTTAATGCTTCAAACATGGAAAATTAATTAAGAGTAGTAATAGATAACAGACACATACCTCCAAACAATACGATATATATATGTATATACAAACAAAATGTGTACATCAATTGAAACAATGTGCATATGCCCAAATTATCATGAAGTAACATGACAAGTAGAGATAACTTTACACTGTGTACATCACACTTAATGTGCAAATTTATCATAAAACTTCATCTGGCATACCAAAAAATTACACTTTACAATGACTTCATCACTCAACACGATGGCAAAAATCTAGAAAGTAAGAAAACTATTTCACAAAATCGATTGACCTTCACTTTTACAAGAATCAGTAGCATGGGTTGCATGGTATTGGTTTCATGGTATTTTCGAAAGGAAAAGCTTATATTTATTTCCTATTGTCCTGTTATGAGATGTGATTAGTCTACGTGTATGAGCTAGTTTAACTGTGTGAAACACTTGTGGACCAGTCATGTTTGAACTGTCAGAAATATATCTAAAAGAATGTACAAAGTACCTTCTTTCCATGTCACAACTCACAAGTCATATCATGGATTGTCAACTCATCCGGCGAGAACTCCATAGAATCTCTGGTATCATCACCAGAATTAGTCGAAGCCGATCGAGAGTGGAATGATAAAGAAACTGCACTAGGTCGCGATTCTGGCAATCTCATCGGAGCCTCACCAGGGTTTATGAAAACTTGAACCACCTTTCTCATTTTAGGCCTCAACTTATAATCTGGATGCAAACATGCTAGTCCAACAATTAGAGTCCTCTTCGCTTGTTCAACATCATAGTTGCTTTCAAGGCTTTTATCCACACAATTTACCAATTTACCCATTTCGTATAAATTCCACACACTATCCACCAAGCTATCCTCTTCCATTATACCATTAGATCTCCTCCCACAAACAACTTCAAGTACCACCATTCCAAAGCTATAGATATCACTTTCTGGATTCGCCCTTCCAATGAAGCTGACCTCTGGGGCCAAGTATCCAAGTGTGCCAACTATGATGGTGGCGACTGAGGCCTCATTTTGGAGAAACCTCGCAAGCCCAAAGTCTCCTAAATGGGCATTTAACTCCGAGTCCAACATCACATTGTTGGGCTTCACGTCACGGTGAACAATAGGGTTTCCACACTCTTCATGGAGGTAAACTTGTGCTGAGGCCAATCCTGTTAGTACTTTGTACCTAGTTTTCCAATCAAGAAAGTTGCCTTTTCCGATGAAGCAATCAAGACTATCGTTGGACATGTAATCGTAAACTAGGAGTAGTTGCCTATGTTCATGGCACCAACCTTTGAGTAGTAGCAAGTTTTTGTGCCTCAAGCGCCCTATAGTACAAATTTCAGCCAAGTACTCCTCACCTAGATGAGGGACAAAATCGGTGTTATAACATAAAAATTTGCAATTTTGCTATCCAATCGATGTAGTAGCAATTTTGAAACTTAAAAAGTTAAAATGAAACTTTTTGGCAAAACAAATTCTGCAATCCAATTGCAAAAAAATGTGACTCAGTCTCAGAAATTTGTGATTGGCAGAAAGCTACCTTGGACCTATTTTGGCCAAAAATTTATTCGCAGAGCAGAACTTGGGCAAACGGGCTCTAAATTATTTGAAATGCTTGTTACAGTAAATCATAGGTATTTAGATGAAATGCAAAATAAAGTAAGAGCAAACCTTGTGATGATGTTGCATAAATTTTCTTGACTGCTATAGTTGTAGGAGGATTCTTTAAAACCCCTTTGTAAACACTTCCAAATCCACCAGTTCCCAACAAATTCTCTCTCCTGAAGTTTTGAGTAGCCTTTGAGAGCTGCCTGTAAGTGAACATTCTTGGGGCATTGGCAGCATCTCTTGTGAGACATTCAATATCCTCCCTCTTTTCTCTCCTCTCCCTCATCTTCCTCCGTGCACTAATTATATACGGCGTGCCAAACAGTCCAAAAAGCAATAAGCCCACAGTAACTGGAACCACCACAATCAAATCTATTCTAGCAGTGTTTTCTTTCACCTGCTTTAAGGACTCGTTTGGCAATTCGAAGGAATTGAAGTTCCAATTGAGAACTTGATGGATCTCAGAGAGAGTACCGATTGAGCCAGTGAATCCCACATAAACTTTGCTGGGGATTGTTTTATCCATTCTTATAGAATGATTAAGAAAACTCAATAGAGGTTCATTTTTTTTTTTTTTCGGAAAAAATGGTAAATAGAAACCGAAAAGGGCTGTACACATGTACAAGGGGCATACCCCAGGATATTCAAAAAGCACAAAGCAAAAGGACAAGTGGCACAACAAACCACAACAAATGCCTCACAAGGCAAAACTCATTGTATTCAATCTTGAATGTGATTTCTTTTCCTCTCTTGAGATCAATGTCCATGCTATCAAGACTTTTTATTGCAGGACGGTCTGAGACACTTATTGTGTCAATGGCGATGTGGTTACTGTTTGGATCATATTCATTTCTGTATGTGTCTAGCACCACTGCAAGTTGATGCAGAACACCACCTTTATGTAGAACGAAATTTTTTTAAAAAATTTTAGAATCCAAATATGCTCATATGATCAGCAAGCTTGACTTGTAGCAGAAATTGAGAAAAAGTTTGTTTGTCTTCTATTTAGATGTATCTTTGGCATAGCCAAGGTTAAGCATGCAAACAATTACATGCTTTGTTTACTGTGCTATTTTCTTCATTGTTTTTCTTCGGCTCTATTAGGTTCATGGATTTAATGATATGAAAAGCAAAGAAACAACGAGGAATTTACCAAAGAAAAGAAAATATAGTGAAAATAAATTTTAAAATATAGAATTTTTGAGTTACTTCCCTTCCTATTTTCTTGCTTTTCTATTGTATTTCATGAAATACTTAATTTCTTTTTTTTTTTAATACGGAGAAAAATGCTAGGTGAATAGTTTTTAGTAACGCTTTTCTTTTCTTTTTCCAAATCCGTAACTTTAAAAGAGCCTTAGTGACCTCCTACAGGCTGAAAATCTTTCCTTTCGCCCCAAATCCAATCTCCTGGTTACAAAATGACTTTTCTACAGCCCTTGTTGGCTTTGGTTGCATATTGTTCATTTTTCTTCTCGAGCTACCATGCTTTTTTTTATCAAACACTAATACAAAAAAAACAAACTAGTTTGACTCATTAAATGTACTTAGAAACATGAACAAACTCTCAACTGCTATCTATAAAACATAAATAGCCTTAACTTGGAAGTTATATTCAACCGTGACCCGGAAAGATCACTTCCCACTTCCATTCATGGATCAAATGCTAGAACGAGTGGCGGGTCATAAGTATTATTGTTTCTTGGACGGATACAGTGGGTACAACCAAATTGAAATTGCTCCTGAAGATCAGGAGAAAACAACATTCACATGTCCGTTCGGTACGTTCGCTTACCGCCGCATGCCTTTTGGATTATGCAATGCACCTGCTACTTTTCAGCGGTGTATGTTAAGCATTTTCAGCAATATGGTTGAACAGACACTCGAGGTCTTCATGGACGACTTCTCGGTGTTTGGCCATAGTTTCGATAACTGCCTAGAAAACCTTGAAAATGTGTTAGCGAGATGCGAGGACAAACACCTAGTACTTAACTGGGAAAAATGCCACTTCATGGTAACCAAAGGAATTGTCCTCAGCCACATTATCTCTGACAAAGGTATCCAAGTCGATAAAGCAAAAATCGATATAATTTCGAATTTACCTGTCCCTCGTACAGTTAGAGACATCCGTTCTTTTCTGGGACATGTTGGATTTTATCGACGCTTTATCCAAAATTTTAGTGCCATCTCTCGACCAATGTGCCAACTACTCGTCAAAGATGCACCTTTCGAATGGTCGGAAAACTGTCAAATATCCTTTGATGCACTAAAAGAACACCTTACCTCCGCACCGATAATACAGGCACCTAACTGGGGTTTGCCATTCGAACTAATGTGCGATGCTAGTGACTACGCCATTGGTGCAGTCCTGGGACAGAGGAAGGACGACAAGCCTTATGTTATATACTATGCCAGCAGAACACTTAATGAAGCTCAAATGAACTATACAACTACTGAAAAAGAGTTACTGGCAATAGTCTTCGCGTTGGATAAATTTAGGTCTTATATGATAGGGTCCCCAATAGTCTGTTTTACAGACCACTCGGCCCTCAAGTACCTGTTATCTAAGAAAGACACGAAACAGAGGCTGATCCGTTGGATACTACTACTCCAGGAATTTGATAACACTATCAAGGATAAAAAGGGAGTAGAGAATGTGGTTGCTGACCACTTATCTCGGTTAACATTCACAGACAATACTGAGCCCATACCAATCAAAGATGAATTCTCAGACGAGCAAATTATGGCAGTCTCGGGTTTACCCTGGTATGCTGACATAGTAAACTACCTAGTCGCAGGACAAACTCCGAGACATTGGTCGAATCAAGACAGGAAGCGGTTCCTCTTGTTTGCACGCCATTCCTTTTTCGATGACCCTTATTTATTCAAGTATTGTGCTGATCAGGTCATCAGGCGTTGCGTCCCTAATGAGGATATAACCGTAATTCTAGCCTCGTGCCACTCTGAAGCATGTGGTGGCCATTTTTCTTCCCAAAAGACCGCACAAAAAGTCCTACACAGCGGATTTTATTGGCCCACCATATTTAAGGACGCTTATTCTTTCTGTAAATCGTGCCAACGCTGTCAAAAGCTAGGTACTATTTCAAAAAGAAATTCTATGCCCTTAACCCCTATTATCACAATTGAAATATTCGATTGTTGGGGCATTGACTTTATGGGCCCGTTCCCTAAATTAAACAACTGCGAATACATACTCCTAGCTGTGGAGTACGTATCAAAATGGGTGGAAGCCATGCCGACGAGACGCAATGACCACAAAATAGTCATGTCTTTTCTTAAGGAAAACATTTTATCGCATTTCGGAACCCCAAAAGCATTATTAAGTGACCAAGGCAAGCATTTCTGCAACAGGCCTTTGGAAGCACTACTCAAGAAATATGCGGTACACCATAAAATCGCTCTAGCGTACCACCCACAAACAAACGTGCAGGCGGAGTTGGCTAACCGTGAAATCAAACACATACTGGAAAAAACGGTTAGTTTCAATAGAAAATATTGGGCTTACAAACTGACTGATGCTTTATCGGCATACCGCACGGCCTTTAAGACAAATTTGGGAATGTCTCCATATAGGCTAGTGTATGGTAAGGCGTGTCACCTTCCTGTCAAAATAGAACACAAAGCTTATTGGGCAACACGCTCATTAAACTTCGACATTAAAAAAGGAGGACATCTCCGGAAACTGCAGTTGGCAGAACTGGAAGAAATCTGGCGAGATGCATATGACAATGCCAAACTCCACAAGGAACGGTTGAAGGCTCGTCATGACCGAACGATTTTTTGAAAATCTTTCGAACCTGGACAGAAAGTTTTATTATATGATTCATGCCTTCATCTCTTCCCGGGAAAACTCCGATCCCGGTGGACAGGACCTTTCACAGTCAAATCTGTCTTTCCACATGGGGCCGTGGAGCTATTTAATCTTAAGAACGATGGAAGTTTCAAGGTCAATGGCCAGAGAATAAAACCGTTTTTAGAAGATTTCCAACCTGAGATCGAGCACATCCAATTGGATGAGCCCGACTATACTTCAAACTAAAACGCCCAAGTGCGTTCTCCCAATGTTGTTGTATTGTTTCTTTTCTTGTTTTTCGTTTTGTTTTATCTTTTGTCTGTCTTTTTGAATGTGATCCTGATCCTAATCTGCTATTCCACTTTTATCTCGTGCAGGCTGTCCACTATGAGAGATGACGATATTCACTCGATAGGGTCATGGGCTGATTCAGAGTATTAGAACCCACAGTGGACTGCTGATGAAATAGCATTTTGCTTATCTCCATACCAAGGGCCAGGAGCCGATGACATCGTTGACTTATCCTACGGATATATCCCGTATGATCCTGCGCTCCTTCAGATCAACCCATTTGCGCACATGGAACTCCCTGAAGAGGAGGGAGAGCCAGAAAGATATGTTGTGTGGGAGGTCGACGATGCTCTAATGGAACAATGGGAAAATGACTCAATGTGGGAGCCATGGGAAGAAGAGGACTTACAAGATGTGGTGCCCGAACGCCACAATGCTATTTTCACATATGTTGACGACTTTCTGGTCATCCAGGTGGTTCCCTATATTTATGTCCATTTGAGCTATTTGTTGTTCAGGCTTCAATGCCCTCTACCTGTAGTGCACCTGGGGATATCCAGCCAATAGTGAGGTTAACTCTAGGTCACATTCCGTTCTTTTTCTTTTCGTTTTGCTCTTCCTTTTTGTGTTTCTGTTGCTCTTGTTAACTTATTTTCTCTATTTTTGTTTTTGTTTTCCTTTGTCAGGAATATCACTATGAATCTACCATTCCCACCGCTGTTCCTTCCACATCAACTTTTCCATGGATTTGGACCATACATAAGGTCCCCAGACACCCCGCCGCAAGAGGACAGTCTGATGCGCAATTACACTCCATTATCTTTGTCTCCATCTGGATCTCCTATTGTCGGTGCTATCAATTTCTTAGAGAGCTCGGCCTTGATCGATGATGTCCTTGCTGCTTTCTGCTTGTTCTGGGAAAGGGAATCATCAAGTTCCGACTCTACATTTGTAGTTCTGGTGGAGGACGAAGTTGTGGAAGAAGAAATGTTCATTCTCGAAGCATAGTGTTTAACTTCAATTGTTTTCTGTCATTTCTACTTTATTTCATCAATTGAAGTGTATTCCTAGACGGAGTTTTTAGTAATTTCAGCTTTCTTTTCATTTTTCTTTATCAATAAGGTTTTAACCCCCAGAAATTACACACCCCCAACTAACCAACATTGATCTGGACATACCGAATAAGGATAAAACAGTGCATTGCCAGAACATGTAAGCCAAAAACATCAACCTCATAATAGAACATTATAAATTTTATATAAATAAATCCTTAAAATATCATCCACTTATAATATTCATGCCCCCATTATTTATTTATTTATTTTATATAAATAAATCCTTAAAATAAATCCTTAAAATATCATCCACTTATAAAATATCATCCACTTATTATTTGCCATGTTCTAATGTTTCTCTCGTTGTTTCATCCTTTTCAGGGCTTTATTATGAATCCGATCACTGGCTACCACAAAAGCCAAGCCGTTCGACCTCGCTATACCCGACCCAGTTCCAGATCACGGGTTTAGAAACGAGGAAGACCGCGTTTGGTTCACCCGCTACTTCCAGTCACAGAAGGTCATGATCGAGCGTCCCCTTGAGACTGCCTGGCTGGCTACTCTGTGGTACCTTTCACAGATACGTGCCATGCCCCAGTGGTACACACTATTCTCCCAGCCTAAGCAGGTGAATCTATCTTGGATACGGGAGGCATGTGCGACGATGATCCGGGATCCAGTTGCTCCGTTCACCCTTCGCTCATTTTTCCGTGGCCGGGAGATCATCTTCAGCCCGGCCACCGTAGCTGCTGCTATTGGGGTACCGTAGGTACCAGATTGTGTATGCCCACATCGACCCGACACACCTCTGCTATCATCGACCATCATTATCCGAGAGATTACCGGGGGAGCACTTCCGACATGGGATGGCGAGGCTCTCATTCCTGACCTCCACCTCACAGACAATTACCATATGCTCCACCTCGCCCTGAGCAATTGCCTATTGGTGACCTCGTATCGCGAGAAGATCGCGGCGTGGTATGCTCAGGTATTATATGCGATTGGGACTCGGCGGCCAGTGTGTTTGCCCCGCCTTTACATCGACTTCATGCGACACCCTACACGCTACATTCAGGCTAAAAAGCACCTGAAGGGTGCTTGGGCTATTCATCGGGTGATCGAGTATGCGAGTATCATTCCTTTGGCGGGCGATGTGACTGCCCAATCCCGCAGTCATTTTGGTGAGATAGCTTTCTGCCGATCCGATCCGCAAAAGAGGAAGCGAAAAGGAAAAGGTAAGGCGAAGGTGGGAGAGAAGAGGAGACGTAGAGGCGGGACAGATACTGAGGGAGCCGCTTCTGGGACGCCCATAGAGGCTGAGGAGCATACTCGGAGGAGGAGTTAGACCCTGTTGAGGAGGTGACGAGATTTGAGTTGAGACAGAGGTCTCAGGCTCGTACCCAGGGAGAGTCTTCTTCTGCGCCTCTCCCGACTATTCATGAGTTGTTATTGGAGGAGAGAGAGGCCAGGATTCAACTTGAGGGTAAGGTGGATGTGATGACTACCTTGCTGGAGGCGATCTTGATACAAATCGGCGTTGATTAGGCGGCTCATACAGCTACACCTATCGTACCCAGCGATCCACCTACAGCAGCTCATGTCACTTCCACCGATCCACCTACCACATCTGCTGCTCCATCACCCCTCACTGCCCCATCTGCCTCTGCCCATACTGGTCCTTCATTATCCGATCCCCCGGTTGATCTTTCTGTTCTTACTACATTTGCTGTACCACCTACTGCACCATCATCATCAGCGGGACCACCTACTACAGAGATACCATTTACACCTCCCCCTGTCGTGGCCGACACATCAGTTTCTACTCCGGCTGCCACGATTTTGAGTGATCCGGCTACCACTACTACAGGTGTTGAGGGTGGTGTTATGGATGCTCTGGATCTAGTGATTGAAATTTTATCTGATGTTCCCGATGATGGGTAGTATGGGGGTTTTGTTTTTTTGGATTTTTGGTTGGTTTGGTATATTCTGGGTTGTTTGTTGGGCATTTTTTTGGACACTGTTGGGTTATTGTTTATGTTGTTGGTGGTTTGGATGGTTTGGATATTTGTTTATATGGCATATCGAGATTTTATTATCGCTGTTCTGTTCGTTCACTTTCCTATATTTTTGGTGATGTATTTTATTTTATGTTGGATCTGCTGCCATATATTTCCTATCTATTTGATCTTGGCTTCTTGGAGTATGTATGTTTGCTGTACAGGTTGTTACTATTACAATTCTTACGATGATATTTCAGGTGATATCTCTCTATCTGTTTTTGAAAATCGCCTACTGAGGACATTGCAATTTTCAGTTGGGGGTGGGATATAGATAGATAATCACCTGTGCACATTTTCTACGTAGCAATCTGGACCACTTTATTTATTGGCAAATGTCATACAATCTCCATTATTACTTTATTTATTGGCAAACGTCATACAATCTCCATTATTAAAATTTTGATTTCAAAACAAATTTAAAATACAAAATTTTAAAATTTTCAAACTATTAAATTTCAATTTTTGAATTAAATTGGTAGAATTATTTTGAATATTCACTTCTATTTAGTTGTTATCAAGCAATGACACGATCATTTTATTCTCATCTTTTTATGAATTAAGTTCAATCATTTTTCTAGTTCTCTAGGATGAATGCATATGTTGATCATTCCTGTATCCAAATCATTTGCACATGTTAATAGCTATGCAGAAAACTTAAAATAAGAGTTAATACGACTTTTGTACTTTAAAGAATGAAGTAGTGAAAACTAGTCACCCTTCGTGAGCTTTTGAATCCGATCTTCATTTCTGAGGGAATTATCACATTAATTTCGAATTGTCTTCATTGAAAATGCCGATTAGAATTCATTGAATAGTCTCTAATTCTTTATTTTGGCTTCTTAATAGAGGAGAACGTTCAGGATTTACCTACTAAACTCAATGAACATGTAAGTGTTAAAAATTAAGAAGTTGAGAAAATGATTTAAGCCATCGATATTTGCTCCTTATCTTTCCATATACCTGTATCAACGTTCTAACAATATGTGTTGCTCTTAACCCCACACCGAGTAAATACTTCCAAATTTATTATAAACTTCTAAATCCCTAATCCTATACTTTGACCTCAATGAACCCCCATTACACATCTAATGTGATTAAATTGTTGAAGTATTAAAACTAAATGTTTTAAGCACTGGAATTTTGTTACCAATAGTTGTCCAAATTCTGTTGGTAGAATTTGGGTTGGTTGGAATGCTGATACTATTAATCTGACTATTCTTAAAATTACCTCCCAACTTATTCATGTTAGCATTGAAAAGGATGATAAATCTCTATCCTTTGAAGCCTCTTTCATTTATGGTTTTAACACTGGCCAAGCCAGATTGGACCTATGGTCTGACCTGAGGTCCATCTCACAGTGTAATAAGACCACTAATTATATTGCTTTAGGTGACTTTAATGTGCCTTTAAGCCCAGATGAAGTATCTGATGCAAACTTTGGTTGGAATAATGAGATGAAGGCTTTTAAAAAGACTATTAATGAGTGTTGTCTAGTGGATCTTAGATATATTGGTGAACAATTTACTTGGAGTAACAGAAGGTATGGGAAGGAAGATTTTACCCAGAGAAAACTTGATAGAGCTCTGGTCAATCAAACTTGGATGGATAATCTCAGTGATTCTTTTGCCCACTTCCAGGTTCCAGGTACCTCTGACCACTCTCCTATTGTTGTTCATATTGATAAAAGGCATTATAGGAAAGGAAGGGCTTTTAAATTCTACAACTACTGGACTAAACTGGATTCCTATAATGAAATTGTTAAGAATTCCTGGGATATTAATGTTGAAGGCACTGCCCAATTCCAACTTTGCCAAAAGCTCAGATTCCTAAAAAAGGATCTCAAACAGTTTAGCAAACTTACTCTTGGCCAAGAAAGGATTAATGCTAACAAAGCTAGAGAGGACTTAAAGAGACTCCAATCCCTTTTAATCAGAGATCCTTACAATTCTGTCACCATTGATATGCATAATGAATCTTTGAAAAACTTTCATGAAGCCACTTGGATTGAAGAAGAAGTTCTTAAACAAAAGTCCAGATTACAATGGTTAGAAGCTGGGGATAAAAATTCCAGATACTTTCATATGTCTATTAAAGCTAGAAGAAACATGAAAAGAATCTTTATGCTTGAAAAACCTAATGGGAATTTCACTTCTAACTGTAATGAAGCTAAAGATGAAGCTATTAGGTATTTTCAAAGCATGCTTGGCACTACCTCTAATCACTGCTATCCTGGTAAAGAAGCGCTTAGGAGTGTTATCCATAAAAAAATTCCCTCTGAACTTATGGCTGAGTTGGATAGGATTCCTTCAGATATTGAAATTAAGAATACCTTCTTTAGCATGCATAGTAATAAAGCTCCTGGCCCTGATGGTTTTAACGCTTTTTTCTTTAAACACTCTTGGACTATTACTGGTCCTCTTGTTATAGCTGCTATTAGGGAGTTCTTTCAAAATGGGGAAATGCTTAAAGTTGCCAATGCTACTCTTATTGCGTTGATTCCTAAAGTCCCCAATCCTACCCGGATGGGAGACTTTAGGCCTATTTCTTGCTGCAATACTGTTTACAAATGTATTTCTAAGATCATTGCTAATAGACTTCAGATGATTCTCCCTAATATGATTGACCATGCCCAATCTGCCTATGTTAAAGGTAGGAGAATTAGTGATAATATCCTCCTTGCTCAAGACCTTCTTAGGGACTACCACAAACCTTTGGGTAAACCCCGTGTGGCAGCTAAGGTGGACATTATGAAAGCGTATGATAGTGTGAGTTGGGAGTTTCTCATTGATATCTTGGATGTTCTTGGTTTTCCCCCAAATTTAAAGAAATGGATCATTGCTTGTATTACTACCCCTAAGTACTCTATTAATTTTAATGGTGAATCTGTGGGTTTTTTTGAAGGTGATAAGGGAATCAGACAAGGTGACCCCATCTCTCCCTATCTTTTTGTTCTTGTCATGGATACCCTTAGTCAACTGCTCCATCATTTTATTAATACTAGACCCTTTACTTATCATTGGAAATGTGATAAACTTCAGATATCCCATCTCTGTTTTGCTGATGATCTTCTTATTTTATTTAATGGAGATGTGGAAACTGCTGTAGTGATTAAGGAAGCTCTCATTCAATTTTATCATTTCACTGGGCTCCATGCTAATAATGCTAAAAGTTGCCTCTTCTTTTGTAATGTTGAAGAGGATATGGTTGAGAATATTGTTTCCACCCTCAACTTTGTGAAAGGTAAATTACCTGTCAGGTACCTTCGGGGTGCCTCTTATTACTTCTAAGCTCAAAAAACAAGATTGTGAAGAGTTGGTTAGTAAAATTTGTGCTCGAATTAATTCTTGGAAGTCGAATTTTCTGTCTTATGCTGGGAGAGCTCAATTGATAAATTCTGTTTTGACAGGTATTCAACTTTACTGGTCGGGCATGTTTGTTCTCCCCAAAGGAGTTCTCAAACAAGTGGCTCAAATTATGGCTAGATTCTTATGGGCTGGTAACACCGATACTAAGCATGGTGCAAAAATTGCTTGGGAAACAATTTGTAGACCCAAGAAAGAAGGAGGCTTGGGGTTCAAGGATATCAACTTAACTAACATCATTTTGAACCTCAAACATATTGGAAGTATTCTCGATCCTTCTAATACATCTCTATGGAAAAGTTGGATCCACCTGTATATGCTTAAAAATAAAAGTTTCTGGCAGGTTAAACCTCCTGCCCAATGCTCTTGGTATTGGCGAAAATTATTAAAGCTTAGACATATTGCTAAACCATTGCTTATTCATAGAATTGGGAATGGCGATAACACCTCTCTCTGGTTTGATAATTGGCTCCCTATTGGGGCACTGTTGGATAAGTATACTGTCAGAATTGTCTATGATGCTGCCATTAACATTAATGCTAAAGTTAGTACCATTATTAGGGGTTTGGATTGGGATTGGCCTAGCTCTCACACCATCGAACTGGATGAAGTCAGGACTATGCTCACCACCCTCTATAAACCCTCCTTTCATCAGGACAAAGTTAGTTGGCAGGTTACTCCATCTGGTAAATTTAATTTTTCCATTATTTGGGATCATTTAAGGAACCATCACCCCATGGTTCCTTGGTATGACAGTGTGTGGTTTAAAGGAGGTACTCCTAGGTCGAGTATAATCCTTTGGTTAGCAGCTCATAATAGATTGTCTACCCATGATAGAATTTCTTCTTTCACTCGTGGCCCCCTGGCGTGTGTTTTCTGCCATTCTCACATGGAAACACATGATCACTTATTTTTTTCTTGTTCTTATTCTGTTGGTATTTGGCAGGATATTATGCAACGATGTGGTCTTACTTGGAATGGTCAAGGATGGAATGACACTTTGCTTTGGATGGCTCAACACCTCAAAGGAAAGACGATTCTTCATCAAATCCCCAAACTTTGCTTGGGAGTTACTGTTTATGGGTTATGGAAAGAGCGGAACAACAGATCCTTCAAACACACTTTTTGTCCTAAAGAGATTACCCTCAAGAGCTTAATTTCTCAAATCCATGCTCTCATAAGGGTTAACTGGAAGCATCATAGTAATCTTAATACCATTCTTTGTAATTGGCTTTGATGTCTTTGTTTTTGCAATTGTTTTGATGTTGGCATGTGCTCTGTATTGATTTGTTTTTGGCTGGTTAGGGTTTAATTCCCTTGTCTGGTAGCTTTCTTGCTACATTTTTCCTTTTCTGTGCCCTGCTCCTTTGTTGTATATCCTGGGGTATGCCCCTTGTACTTTTGTACACCCTTTTTTGGAATCTATTTACCAATTTTCCGAAAAAAAAATGTAATGAGGAGGGAGTAATAGTGGGAGGGGCTGCATAAAAGAAAAGAAAGAAGATGGAGTCCAGGTTAAAAAAAAAAAAAGAAAAAAAAGAAGAAGAAGAAGAAGAAAACTATATAAATATAGAGGATGGTTGGAAGTAAGTAAAGAGGAAAGTACCGAGTTCAATCACATGATAGAGATGTGCAACTTCCTACCCTTTCATTTCTACCCTGCTAAATAAGAACACTGTCAAGTCAAAGTCTTAATGATTTTTAACAACTTAGTTTAAACATGAGCGTGTAATTTGAGTTATCCACGGTAATTCGCTCCTCTAGTAAGTAGTATTCCTGTCTTGAGACTATACACTCTAAAATGTTCGTCTTTTATAGAGTAGAATATGGAAGCATTAGTATCCGAAAAATCACTCTTATCAAAGCTTCCATATTATCCTGTACGATCATTATTAACCAAGTTTCTGTGGGATGTTCATTTTTGAGGGTAATAACCATGTGAGGCTTGAGTTGAAACTATAAGTTCTGAAAGGTGTGATAGTCTAAACAACTCTAAATAAAGTTTGATGTATAGCTATTAATTTCACACACACACGGATACATGGATGTGATGCATATGTTATTTTTATCTTGGTGGCATGAGGAGCATGTGTATTTTTTTTTTCGGAATAAAAAGGAGCATGTGTATTTCTTTCATGGTTTGAATGAGGATGATATGATTTGTGGAGGTAAATTAGTAGTTGAATAAAAGGGATTGTTTAAAAGTTATTCTATATCTTTTTGAGCTTAAAATTGGAGAATTTTATGGGTACATTCACTGCAAACCCTCACGAGACAACACTCGTCCACTAGGGGGAACCTAGGGGTTTAACGGCTTGTTGCATCTGCTAAATGCAACCGCGATTCCTGCGAAAGTGAGTTAGGTAGTTTTTCTTTATTATTTTAATTGACTTGAGTTTAATTTATTATTAGTCATTGTAGTATTAGTGTAGCTTGTTTTTATGTTCGCTCTATTGCTAGGGACTAGCAAATCGCTAGTTGGGGGTTGTGACAAGGGGGGGGGGTATTTGTAAAATACAACCGCGTTAAAAGAAGAAAATGTATGCATTTATCTGCAATTTGAATTACAACGCCAGTTTATACACATTTTGATTAATCTATGATAAGTTGTGTGTTTTAGTTACAATTTGTGCAGACTACAGTTGCTGTGTGAAGAGTTGAAAGATAACGATAAAAGGAAATGCTGAATTCTAATGAAGACAATCAAAAGTTGAAATACAGAGTTCGAGCGATTGAAGACCATTCGATCGATTGAAGGTTCGATCGATCGAGATAAGTTCAAGCGATCGAAGTCCCCAAGAGTTCAATTGATCGAGGATTGTTCGATCGATCGAACATGCCTTTTATCAGATTTTTATGCGCACGCAGCAGAGGAGAAACTTAACCCTAAGCATTAGGTCTCTGCTATATATATTCGTATTGTATACGTCCTTAAGGACGCCCAGATTGTTTTCTTCAGTTTTAGAGAGAGAGATAGAGGTTTTATGTGTTTTTGTAGGTCTTGGAGGTTGGATATTGCTTTTGGATTGCTATTCTCATAGTTTAATACATGATTTTCATTCCAGGTTACTTAGTATTGTTCTTTTTACATTCTGTTAGTAGTTTAGAGTAGTATAATCTGCTGGATTTAAAGTTTTGCATGCTAAATAGAGTTACACCATTAGTTTACATAATTTTCATGTTCAAAACGCAAACAAACGCATCCTTAATGAACCTTTACGTTAAAAACAATACTGTGACACTCCAGACCATGTCTGAGTAGTCCCCAGGTTGGGAGATCACGTCGTGATCTCAGGCCTCTGCCATGCAGCAGAATAATTCCTGTGTTCGATCGATCGGACCAGAGACATAGTCGAGCGATCGAAGTTAGTTCGATCGATCGAGAGAAGAAGATGTTCGATCGATCGAAAGCGCGTCGATCGATCAAACCCTCTGATTCTTGAGGACATTCCATGCAGTATTCCTAGACTTTTTGCTTTACTGATTCGTTATCAAACTGTCCCCAAACGTTCAGTTTGTCAAAACAGTCTTTAAACTTAAAGCCTTAAGGCATTTTTCTTCAATACCTTTTGCAAACCACCCTCAATGCTAACACCATTGTAGGTGCGAGTCCTAACTATTGAACCAAACCGCTTTTGTGTATTTCAAACTTAAATGTGATGACATAGTCCCGGTCATGAAAGGACTATGGATTCTTTATCCTAAGAGAAATACGGAATACTGTAGAAAATGTGCTCCATTGAGCTTCAATGCAACTGCATGGTAGATGGTTAGGTCGCGGTGGATTCGTGTAATCCCAACTTTCCTTTTTAATTAAGAAAAACACATTTTAAATTATCACTTTAATTAATTAGTTGGCAATTAGTTTATTTTAGTTTAATTATTTTTAGTAGTTGATAAATTGTGGGACTTTGTGTTCTACATTTCTTTAAAATATAGAATTTTATTTTCCGTTTTTGGAGATTAATCTAAGTATTTAGTTTACCACCTTCCCTGTGGGATCGACCTGAACTTAATCCAGTTTACTACTTGCACGATTACCTACACTTGGGTATAGCACACAAGCGCACACAGAAAAATTCTCGTGTCACCGGGCGAGATGTAAAGGCCCAGATCGAGGACTTGCAGCAGCAAATCGAAAGGTTGAATCGCAAGTCTGGCCAGGATCTCACCAACACAGAGACCGAGTCGCCCTACACCGCCCAGATAACGGGATTCCCCATCCCGCGAAAATTCAAGCCGCCACATCTCAGCTCTTACGACGGTTCAGGGAGCCCAGTGAATCATGTCTGCACATATAAAGCTCAAATGGTGCTGGTTACCATGGTTGACGAGTTATTGTGCCTGGCCTTTCCTACCACTCATAAAGGGCCAGCCGCGCAGTGGTTCCATGCTTTGAAACCCCGAACGGCTGATAATTTCAAGACATTGAGCAAGCTCTTCATCAGCCACTTTGTTGGGATGCTCGACCGGTCACAACTAGACACCCAGCTGCTAACTGTCAAGCAGCAAAAAGGGGATTCCCCTAAGGGAGTATATGGACCGTTTTAACCAATAGAGGCTCCAGATCCGTAATCTGAATGAAACGGCCGTAATTATAGCCTTCTATTTAGGAGTTCAACACACCAAGGTTGCCACGTCGTTTCACCGTGACCGACTAGCAACCCTGGTAGAGCTCTTGGAGAGGGTTGGGAAGTACATCGACACCGAGGAATTCCTCAAGGCCAACCGCGCTAGTTTGGCAGAAGACGAGCCCTCGGGATCAAAGCGGAAGCATGATGCCTCAGAGAAGGGTTCAAGAAAGAAGATAACAAGATCAGCCTAAAAGTGGTCGGAATCAGCTCCCGATCAAGTTCACGCCCCTTTCCCGACCTATTCATGAGGTTATGGCAGCCTCCGAGACCCGGCGGCTCCTCCAAGAACCAGCAAAGCTGAAGAGTCCACCCAGTAAGAGAAACCGGGATAAGGTTTGTCGCTTCCACAAAGACTATGGACATGACACAGACGATTGCTTTAAGCTTAAGGTCGCCATTGAGAAGCTGATTGAGCAAAGCCATCTAGTCGAATTCATGGCGGCAGGTGGACGACCTCGGCAAGACACCCGAGCTCCTGACCAACAGTAGACACCCCATTTTGTCGGCTATCAGATTTAGGAGACCCATAGCTTGGTGGATCACAATAATCGAAAAGACTCAAAAAGGACTCCTGGAAATTAGTTCTATCTCTCAAAATGCTCAGAATGACCAAAATACCCCTGAAAGCCCGAACGCTCCCGGATTCAGACCAAATGTTCTGGAAATGCGCTACATCATAAAAAAATAAATAAAATGAGTTCTAAAGCAATACCGGATGAAATCGTCGACTCCAAGAGACCCCCGGAGGTCTCGGAAGTTCCCAGAAAGTCCCTGTTGACCGGTTTAACCAAGGTTTGACCAAGTTTGACCAAAATCGTCCAAATTTGCCAAAAAGTTCCGGGATCATTCTAGATAATGTGGGAAATACTAATATGAGTTTTAAAAGAAAATCGAACGAAAACGTCATTCTAGATTATGAATTTCTGAAGGTGAAAAAGGCCATCAAATCGGCTTTTATCGTGAATACCGCAAAACTTTTCTAAGTAACCTATCTCCAAACTATTTTTTTATGTAAAATAGACTCCATTACCTTTCCAAAGGTATATCACAACCTCAATTTGGAGTTCGTATGCATTTTTTTGTGAATTTCGGATGAAATAGGGCCTTTCGCGAATACCGGAACCTCTGGGGGCCTAAAAAGGATTATCTGGACGAATGAGAAGCAGTGCCGCTGTGGCACTGGCCCACTGCCACCTCAAAAATGGCCCATTTCCGCCGCGGCACTCTCCCCCTGAATGGTATATTTTGTAATTTCTTTTGGGGGTTCATTTTGATTAATTAAAAATCAAAACGATGTAGTTCTATGTTCACAGATGTTTGGGACCAATGGGAGTACTTCTAAAACCCCAAAACCACCCCAAATTGGCCTAAATAAAACCCCCTTGACTTCTCATTTTGGGGGTATCAAATACAAGCTTTGAAAAGTTTTAGAGAGAAAGTTGTAGATATAAGGTTAGAATAGAGAGAAAAGAAGCTTCCTTCTTTGATTGCCAAACAGAAGAGTGAGTTCTAAACTTTGTTTTTACTTCATTACTTCCATTTACTTCATATTCAATACACCCAACCACCATTTTAGTGAGCATTTAAGAGAGAGGAAGTTACTTCAGGTAAGAAAAAACCATCCCATCGTCGTTCTTAATGATTTTATGCTGCTGGAATATTCGAGGCCTTAATTTGGCCTCTAAACAATCTGAAGTATCTAAGTTCATTTATGAGAATAATATTGATGTCCTCTGTATTTTTTATTTTTTTCGGAAACAGGTAAATATATTCCAAAAAAGATGTACAAATGTACAAGGGGCATACCCCAGGATAATCATGAAGCGCAGGCATAAGGACCGTGGCAAAGAAAGCCACACAAGATAGGCCAAAACCGAGACCAGAGCCTTAATACATAACCAAATTACAACTCAAGACCAGAAAAGGAAACTCAAAAAACAAATGAGAATCAACAAACAAATCCAAAACAATCCCTACTTCATATCCAGGATCTAGCATGTAACTCCATAAGTGGGTGGTGTTTCCATTGGGATCTAATCTGCAAGTTGACTTGGGAAATAAAAGTTTGCAACAACTGATCTTTTGGAGTGGTAAAGCCTTTAAAGGTTCTAGTATTCCTCTCCTTCCATAATCCATAGACGGTCATGCCAAGACAAATGATTGGTATAGCATGTTGGATCTTCTTTCCTTTCCAGTGCTGAGCCATCCATTGAACTGTATCATCCCAATCTGTGCCATTCCATAAAAGCTCACATCTCTGCATCAAATTCTTCCAAATAAAAGAGGCATAAGTACACTCAAAGAATAAATGTTTATGTGTTTCCATATTGCTATGGCAAAACACACATGCAAGCGGTCCAGGGGTATAGGCAAAAATTCTATCATGGGTAGCAAGTCGATTCTGAACAGCAATCCAAAGAATGAAATTTTGCCTCGGTGTGCATCCTGGAAACCAAACAATCTTGTACCAAGGGACCACAGGAGCAGCATCCCTAAAGTGATCCCATATATGTGCAAATTTAAAAGTCCCAGAAGGGGTAAAGGACCAAGATATACTATCTGTTGATCCAGTAGGCTTATACATATTATTTAAAATGTTTCTAACTTCATTCAATCCTATGGAATTAGACAGGGGCCAACTCCAATCATTGTTTCTAATAATAGCTTCAACCTTAGCTTTAGAATCAATGGCGGCATCATAAGCAATCCTACTAGTATATTTCTCAAATAAAGGACCAATAGGCAGCCAACTGTCAAACCAAAGAGACGTGTGTTTACCGTCACCAATTTTATGGGTTATGATGGGTCTAACAGCTTCCCTAAGTTTTAAAAGTTTTTTCCAATACCAAGAACATTGGTTGGGGGCTCTTATCTCCCAGAAGCTCTTTCTTTTAATCATATACATGTGTACCCACTTCTTCCACAAAGAATTATTTTGAGGGTCAAGAAGATTACCAATATGCTTAAAATTAAGGAGAGTATTTGTGAGAAAAATATCTTTAAATCCCAGACCACCTTCATTTTTTGGTTTGCAAACCTTAGCCCAAGAGATTTTTGCCAAATGTCCCTTCTCTGTTGAGCCAGACCAGAGGAATCGCATTAGGGCCTGATCCACCTGTTTAAGAACCCCTTTTGGGAGAATGAACATCCCAGACCAATATTGTTGGATCCCAAGCAACACAGATTGTATCAACTGAGCTCGACCTGCAAAGGATAAGAACTTAGATTTCCAGGAATTAATTCGAGAACAAATATTATTAATCAACACATCACAATGGCATTTTTTCAATTTAGTAGAGATCAAAGGGACGCCAAGATATCGCATAGGAAGAGATCCTTTAGTAAATTGGAGAACCCCCAGAATATCAGTTGCCACTTGGTCTTCAAGCCCAGAGAAAAACACACAACTCTTAGAATCGTTGGCTTGTAGACCAGACCAATCATAAAATTGATTTAAGGTATTCCGAATCACTCTAGCAGACTCAACATCTCCATTCAGCAAAATAATTAAGTCATCAGCAAAGCAAAGATGGGATATTTTTACCTTATCACATTTCCAATGAAACTTAAACTGGCCATTTTGAATATTAAATTGGAGAAGTTGGCTAAGGGCATCCATGACAAGGACAAAAAGGTAAGGGGACATTGGATCACCTTGTCTAAGACCTCTTGCACCTTCAAAGTATCCCACAGATTCCCCATTAAAATTAATGGAGTATCTAGGGGAAGATATACAAGCAGTTATCCATTTTATTAATTTAGGAGGAAATCCTGTTAAAACAAGAAGGTCAAACAAGAATTCCCAACTAACACTATCATATGCTTTCATGAGGTCAACCTTGGCTGCAACTCTAGGTTTCCCTCCAACTTTGTGATAATCTCTAAGAAGATCTTGGGCCAGTAAAACATTATCACTTATTTTCCTACCCTTAACAAATGCAGATTGGGCTTGGTCAATTAAAGCAGGAAGAACAGATTGTATTCTATTCGCAATAATTTTGGAGATACATTTGTAAATGGTATTACAACAAGATATAGGTCTAAAGTCCCCCATTTTAGAAGGGTTGGGCACTTTAGGAATAAGGGCGATGATAGTAGCATTAGACTCTCTTAACATCTCTCCCGACTTAAAGAACTCTTGAATAGCTTCAATAACAGTAGATCCAACAGTAGTCCATGAATTTTTAAAGAAAAACGCATTAAAACCATCAGGGCCCGGGGCCTTGTTGTCATGCAAGCTAAACAGGGTATGTTTAATCTCATCAGAAGTGGGATCTCTGTCAAGGTCCTCCATAGAATACTCTGGAATCCTTTTAAGGATGACCCTTCTCAGAACATTAATCCCTGGGTAGTGGTTTTTAGCTGTAGTACCCAGTAAATCTTTAAAATGTCTAACCGCCTCTAATTTAGCTTCTTCAATATTGCAAGTAAATGAGCCATCAGGCTTTTCAAGTTTGAAAATCCTTTTCCTATTTCTCCTATCTTTAATATGTTGAAAGAAGAATTTAGAATTTTTGTCTCCTGACTTTAGCCATTGAACCCTAGATTTCTGCTTAAGGGTTTCTTCCTCAATCCAAACGGCTTTTAGAAAATTAGATAAACACTGTTTTTGTTTGGAT
Source organism: Hydrangea macrophylla (assembly GCA_033977485.1). Taxonomy (NCBI): domain Eukaryota; kingdom Viridiplantae; phylum Streptophyta; class Magnoliopsida; order Cornales; family Hydrangeaceae; genus Hydrangea; species Hydrangea macrophylla. The sequence continues at coordinate 51,321,181 of CM066989.1, forward strand.
ATTAGAGATGGACAACAAGGGCTCTTAAGGAGGTCAGACTGGACCATTTTAAGATCAGATCTAGCTTTATCAGCTAGCAACTTTTCTTTTCCAACAAAGCTTTTACTAAAGGACTTCAACTCAATTTTAACAAGTCTAAGCTTTTGACAGACTTGGTATTGAGCAGTACCATTAATCATCGTATTCCATGCATTCGATACTGTAGGCTTATATGCATCAAGCTGAGTCCAAAAATTAAAGAATTTAAAAGATTTACCCTTCCTCCTAACAGTTTTATCCATATAGATAACAATAGGGGAGTGGTCAGAAATACCTGGCTCATAGAAATGAGCATAAGACTCGTTAAAGTTATTCAGCCATGTTTGATTAATCAGAGCTCTATCCAATTTCCTTTGGGTATAGTCTGGTTTACCATATCTGCGATTACTCCAGGTGAAAAACTCTCCAAGATATCTCAGGTCAGTTAAGCAAAGAGAGTTAACCACATTCTTAAAATCAGTAATGTCAGAGTTTAAGCCAAAATTTTGGTCAGAGACTTCATTGGAATTTAAAACCACATTGAAGTCTCCGAGAAAAAGTTGGTTTATATTGGAGACAACTTTTGACTTCAATTCAGTCCAAAGACTTCTCCTCTCCTGTCCAGTATTAAAACCATAGATGAATGAAGCCTCAAACTGAAAGCTGTTATCATCATTATCAATATGAACATGAATCATTTGGGAAGAAACACTAATAATAGTAAGGTTGATCTTGTCTGGGTTCCAACCCACCCAGATTCTCCCAACAGAATCTGGGGAGCTATTTGAGACAAAGTTCCAATTCTGAAAAATGTTTCTCTTAATATAATCCTCTTTTGTTTTCCTAACTTTAGTTTCAATAAGACCAATAACATCAATATTATTATTATAGATAAATTTAGCAACCTCGAATTGTTTAGAGGGGAGGTTAAGACCCCTTATATTCCAGCAGCTTAAAATCATTAAAAACGATGATGAGAATGTTTCCTTTTACCTGAGGATCCAGAATGCTTGTTCCTTCTTTTTTGTTGAGCCTTACCTGAGCCTCGAGGGGATGGAGTATGATTCTGGGGCACTAGCTCTAAGCTTTCTTCACCAAGACTTTTTAGCTCTTCGGCTCCTTCTTCAGAGTAGGACTCTAGAGCTTCATGTTCATCAGAGGTGGATGGGTCCAGATCATTACCTTCCTGCCCAGAATTGAAACAGGCCATGGAACTAGAGGTCTGCTCATTGAGTGGAGGCTGACCTATGGGACAGTAAGCATGCCCTTTATGTGAGCATTGAGGCATAGTATCTTTCTCCTTATTAGGATCCTGTTGCACAGAGGGCACTTCACATTGAAGAGTACCCAAGTCTTCAACACAATCTGAACTATCATCCTTTGGCTCAGATATGTTGATAGGGCAATGCACCTCCACACCCTTAGGTTCACTGATTTTCATAGTTGTTCCTTGAGGGATCTCATTTTCTACTTCATTTGTTGGAGAATTACTCAATTCATTCTCTGCTATTGTATCTTCCTCTAAAGAGGAGAATCTGTTGCTATTAGACAAACTGGGAGTAGACTTTGGAGGGACTGAAGAGTAGGGGGAAACCACTGGACAGACATCAGATGTTGCTACTAATAGAGGCGCTTTAGTGGCTTCATCAATGATGGGTAAGCTGGAAGGATAAACAAATTTTCCTTTGTCCTTAACTTTCCAATCCCCTTCAATATGGGCCTGAGAAGTAGGGGGTTCTTTCTGGGCAGGAACATGAGCCTTGGGTAACTTTGCACAATCGTGCCCAAATCTCTTACATTTTGCACACCGGAGAGGGACCCATTGGTACTGTAGTGGGAGATAAATCGGCTCAATCTCTCCTGTAATAGGATCCTCGAAGTCTATCACAAGATCTTTGAGCATTTCATGTTTAGCATTTAATTCAATGCAGATACGAGCAAAGGAGATTCGTCTGCATTCAGCTGTAACCTTGGCAACATGTAATGGTTTACCTAAAGTACTGGCAATGTGGCTTAATCCTATCGGATTCCAGAGCTCAAGAGGAATGTTATATATATGAACCCACACCGGAATAGTGGAGATGGACTCCTTGGAGAGAGTAAGGCCTGATTGCCATTTACGTAAGAGTATTGGCTGCCCGCTAACATGCCATGGGCCTCCTTCCAGAACAGCCATGCTTTCTTCCTCACTGTTGAATTTGAAGAAGAAAAAACCCGAGTCAGTAGCCACCATATCATGGAGACCTCTTTTCCCCCATAATCTGTTAGTTGCATTTTTGACAAGAGAGTAGGGGATCTTTTTTCCAATGAAACAACCCACTAAAGTATTTTGCCAAGGGTGGCTGCCCTCAACATACACTTCCTTTGGAATACTAATATGTGATCTATCAGTGCCTTCCTGAGGTTTGATGTAACTCAGATTAAAACCATTAGAACTTTTAGTAGTAACAAGAGAAGCCCAAGAATGAACAGGTCTTGCCAGAGGTTCCCCTTGATCTGTGACATTAAGCGAGCCTTCACTAGTAGCAGTGGCCTTAGGAACTTTAGCATGTAAAGTAGTAGTAGATGGGGTGTTAGTGGATTCCACGAAGGCATCCGGATTGTGCTTAGCGGTATAGCCAACTGGCAAGGCATTGCGGACTGGCCCAACAGTTTGCCCAGGAGTAGCACTAGAGACTGGGCAAGAGTGTGGCAAACCTGTGTGGACCTTGTGAATAGTACTAGCAGACAAGGATCCGGGTCTTGCGGACTTTGATGGCCCACTCGCAATGAAGGCAGAAGGAGCCTTGATAGTTTCTAGGTCAAGGGAATTAAACAAAGGATTAATTTTGGACACACCGCCGGAAATTGAGGGAAAAGTGGGTGAGCCCATGTGCTTATTGTCCTGCGGCTGCAGGTTACCAGATTTACTATTTTGCCCATGCCTAAATGACTCAACATCTCCAATAGTACCATCAACGTTAACTGCACACGCAGCCTTGCGTGTAGAGTCTTCCATGCCAGCACGCGTGTCCCCTGCATACTCACAGTTTTGAATATCTTTAAAAATAGGTTTCTGACCGTTAGACCCAAATGTGTGAGAAATGTGGGCCCTAGTAAGTGCAAACTTCTTGGAAGCAGCATCAATATGATTTTTTGGATCAAACTGCTGGTTCTTATCATCTTCAATAGGACCCGAAGAAGAAAGCTTGTTATCCCCAACATTTAGAAAATTTGAACATTTCTCCATGCTAGCATTAACCTCCACCATTTCAGGCCTAACATTACTAGGGATGGGAGCTCCAGGGCATATGTCAAAAGGCTCAAACTGAGTATCTCTCCAGTTTCTCCCTCCTCTTCCTCGGGGATGGACATCATTGGGAGAGGAATCAATACATTCTTCTATATTATTTCTCAGTTCAGCAGTCATATTTCTAAGAAGAGTATTCTCATCTACAAGTTTAGAATTAATTCTCTGAGAAGCTTCATACCCAATCTTCAGTGGATGATCAAGTAGCATGGCATCAACTCCATCCTCACCTTCTGGGCAAGGATCAAGGCCATCATTCTTCTCTACATTACCAAATTCAGGAGCACCAATAGGTACCCCCTCCTTCGAAGAACAAGCAGAAGCATTGCTAGAAGCAGAAATTGGAGTAGCTAACTTCATTGATGAAAAAGCATCAATAACAGCTCCCTTTTTCTTTCTTCTCAGGATCTCCTTAGAGTCTTGAAGAGATTTGAAGGAGCTTCCTTCCACTAGGCCATACACCTCTTCATCATTAGCTATTGAATCAACCCAATCCTCCGGTAGTTCCAACTCCTCTTCACTCAAATATTCAACATTAATACTAGTCCCAAGGAAAGGAACATCATTGGAAGCAAATGGAACCTCAGAAATCACAGAGATCCCATCATCATTGATCTTACTAATAAAGGACTGTGAAGGATTTGAAAGAATAAAACCTCTTGAAATATTGCCTTCACCAACAGCTTTTGAACTAACATTGTTAATCTGACCTTTCATCATGACCTCCAAAGAACAAAACAAACAACAGAGCTGGAGAGGGAAAAGGAAAAGAAAGAAAGAAAGGGAGAGATTAAACAGATGAAAGAAGGATGATGAAACCAAGATTAACCAAATTCTAGAGAGAGGTAGGAGCTTCTCTCTCTAGACATGTTTCTTCAAGTTTTCTCATATTTTGATGTCCTCTGTATTGTTGAAACTAAGGTTAAGAAGGATGATGAGTAGAGGCCTATCACAAGATAGGATGAAAGGGGGTGTTTTAGTCCGTCGGGCTCCTTCCCCTTTCATTCCATAATCCCCGAACCCAGATTATCTTTGGTTTCGCAAAAGATCAGTTTGCTTTCAAAATGGTTTCTTAATTTTCCTAAAAAATTAAGTGGCGACTCTTTGAATTTGAATTTGGAATTTGAAAAACATTTTTAAAGTGGGCCCAAATGCCGGCATCCACACAAGGACCCAGGGCGCTAGAGGCAGAGGGTTAAGATACAGTTGTAGTTGAGAATAAGGAGGACCCAGGGACGCCGATTGTGACTGAGGGTCAATACGAGTTACGAGGACGTCAACCCCTTGCAGCCTCAGCATCCCCCGCGACTATCCAAATGATTTATGACCTTCTTATTGAGGAGAGAGAGGAGCGATTGCGGCTACATGGGATGGTTCAGGAGCTGACAGCTCAGCAGGATTTGATGGCCACTCAGTTGGCATTGGATAGTGATTTTGTTCACTCCAGACTGGAGCAGTTGGGCAGTCAGATTGAGCAGATGTTGATGCTATTGGGGATAGAGCAGTCTTTACGTCCTACATCCATATCACCTCTACCGACGGTTCTAGCTACTGACCCAGCTTCTACGTCAGTTCCACTAGAGGGCGATATTCTAGATCTGTGTCCACCATCACCACCACCTCTAGCTGCTACTTCTACGCCAGCTGAGAGTGACCTGGCAGCTGTCGTCCAAACTGAGATAGTTGCTGAGGGTGGCGATGAGGTCTCAGATCCTATTTCGGATCCTAAGACTTCTGGTGACCTTCCATCTATTAAGCCCCAGGATCGAGTTTGAGGAGCGAGAGAGCAATTTTGTTATTTCTTATCGTATTATCTCTCTCTTGTGTATCTATATTTGGTTATGTGGATATTTCTGATTGGTTAGATACTTTTGGTTTCATCTATATTTGTACATGGACTTTATTTGATTTTTGGACGATATAATACAGATAGTATTTTTGCTCATGGATTGTTTTAATTGTCCATATTTTCTATTATTATCCATGATATCCTTGATCTTGGTTGTTTGTGGTGATTGTTATATTTAAACAGGTAAATTCTCATGTGTGTTCTGAAAAGCGTGTATCAGTTGATATCTACCTTTTGTTGCTTGAAATACCTCCATTGGGGGCAATGTCAATTTCAGTTGGGGGGGAGAGTAGATATTCACACCTATTTATTTTTGAATTAAAAATGCACACCTGTTAAATATTACAATTTTCATGTTTTGTTGTTTGGTTTGGTTTATCTTCTTTCTCGTTTTAATTAAAAAAAAGTTGTTAAGTTTTTGACTTTCAGAAATCTCATATCTCCTAGCTAATATCATTATGCAATGACACATTTATAATCTTTCTTTTCGTGTTATGGATTTTGATTACATGTTACTTTGTCACTAATCTGGTTTTTATGTCCATAGCATGAATATATCCTGAAAACATTTGCACAAGTTGACAATTGCGATAAAATCTTTAAATTTGAGTGAAATACGATTATCGTGTGATTGGATTAATAGTAAAAAACTTTAAACCCTAGTGAGTTCTGAGCCATTCTTTTATTCTGAGCTGAGGGTTAATCACAAACACTCATGTCATTACTCTAATATCTCGTAGAAAGTCTCATTCTTGTTTCAATTGGCTAGTTGCTTCAGGAGAACGTTCAGGATCTACCAATTAAAATTCAGGAAATACTCGAGATAAATTAAAGTGTCTAGAAGATGATTTAGGCCATCGATAGTTCACCTCATCACCCGAGTATGTTTAAATTCCCACTTACCTATCACTAATCAATGCTTCTACCTGAAATCATATTTTTTGAGCAAGTGATTGTTTTGTATGGATGGCTAAAAGAGGAAAAGAAGAAGTTAAAAAAAATTGGTGGTTGAAGAAATATATATATATATAGATGTTGGAGGATTGGGTGAATGAAAAATGTGAAGTTAAAAATGAAGATACCCAACCACATCCTTGAACTTGTAATCACATCTCACCATCCTGGCTACTTTGCCTTTTTCTTTCATAAGCCCTAAAGATTCTAGATAACTTTAATAAATTTTGAGCAAAACGAGTTTTCCATGGTAGATCGCTCCTGTAGTAAATGGTATTCCGTTCATGAGACTCATACACTTCAAAATAAGCATTTTTCAGTGTCTAGTATGAAAGCATATTTGATTGCCTCTACGTTTACTCCTTTGAGTTTCATACTATGAGTGCATAGCTTTTACACCGATTTCGGAGTGATTCTATTTTGAGCGTAAACTGTGTGAGACTTGAGTTAAAACTATGAAATCTTGAACATGTTCAATCTAAATAACTTTGAGATGAAGATTTTGATTGTAGTTATCAACTCCACACACACACACACACATAAGGATATACGAAGGCTATGGATGTAGTTTTGACTAGAATAGTCACTTTGTAACATGTTGTTTATTTCCATGGTATGATTAAGGAATCTATGTCCTTGTTGAGCATGATTTTTAGCATAAAGGAGAGATTGGATTCTTTGATAAGTTTAAAAAGCTTGACACTTGAATTTTGTGGGTTTATTCTTTGAAAACCCTCACAAGACATAACTCATCCACTAGGGAAGACCTAGGGGTTCAAAGGCTTATTGCAAACACTAATTGCAACCGTGATTCCTGCGAAAGTGGGTTAGGATTTTTCTTTCGATCTAATTCAATAAAAATGGAACATTAGTTGTTTTTTTTTTCTTAACTTGTTCTAATTCCACTTCATTCCTAGAGACTAGCAATCACTAGTTGGGGGTCGTGATGAGGGATGATATTTATAAAATATTAGCCCGATAAAGAGAAAAATTGGTTAAACTTAGCCCCATATCTCTAGTTTTACTTGCACTTGTGTCTTAACCTATCTTTTCCCATAATAATGTGTTTTCGTGGTATGTTGATGTGTTTAGTTCCTTAGATGCAAGTCCTAAAGTAGGAATGAATAACAAGTCAGAAAAGGATAGCTCAAGAAACAAAGAAGACAAGTTAAAGATGAAATCTAAGTACCAATCGATTGCCATTATTGCAATCGATTGCCATCCATAGGCCCAAACCAATCGATTGGTATTTTTACCAATCGATTGGGTTTAGTTACCAATTGATTGGTGAAAGCTGGAAATCAAATCTTTTTAATAGAGCAGAATCTCAGCAAATCAAGGTTTATGATGACGACCAATCGTTACATTGTGAACCTGGACGCCTTAAGCTCGTGGATATCATAGTATAAATAGAGGAGAGGGAGAGGAGTCAAGGTTGGCTCTCATTTTATTGTTTTGTAGAATTTCTTCCATTTTTTGTTGATTTAAGAAAATTTGAGATTAGAGGACTCTGCATTTCAAATTCAGTGTAAAGTTTAGATTTATTCCTTTAGTTTTATTATTCTAAATTTTGTTTAAGTGCATACTTGTTGCGGTTTTAGTGTAATCTTCATAACATGTTGAAATTTCTAGTTCCAAAATTCAATCCACATGTCTACACCCAGTTTTAACATTATATTTCAATCTATTTTCATTTCTACAATTTCAAGCATGCTAGAGTTGAATCCTGGTTGGGAATAATGTGAAGGAATATTATTTCCAGCCACTGCCATGATTCTGTTTGAGAATCAGTGGCAATCGATTGGATACAAAATCCAATCGATTGGTACTTATGCCAATCGATTGTTGCCTTTACCAACCAATTGGTATGTTTATGACTTGGGCAGAATCCTCATAGTACTCCCGTAACTTCTATTTTAGAAACCAAACTCAAACTGATCTTTTAAAGTTCAAATTACAAACTGATTTTGAAATATAAGCCCTTTTTTGGTTAATTAACTCAATGAACATGTTGAATATCCTATACTTGATTTGTTTGTTATGGTTCATAGTTTTAATTGAACCATAGTAAGTAAGGTAATTCAACCACTAGCTATGTGAAATTCACATAGTAAGTAAGGTAATTCAACCACTAGCTATGTGAAATTCACATACTTACTGTTTAGATTACTTAACTTAATCATTTTTGAAATATTCTATTTAAGTTTATGGTTGCTTCATTCTAAATTATTTAGTTTCAATTTTGAATTCACTAGGATCATTAGAACCTCCACTCTTAAAGAAATCATCTTTTATTTTCTTTAGGATTCAATCTAGATTCCTTTGTCCCCAACTTCCCATCCCTTAGGATACGATCCGGTCTTACCAGTTATCACTCGACGTGACCGTCTATACTTGGACGTACTCTTAGGAGAACACATTTTCAGTCGTGTCAGTATGATGGTTCCCAAAGACAGGATACGATCCGGTCTTACCATTGCTGCCATAACTCATCATCATCCCACCCAAAGACATCTTCTTCCTCATCAGAAGGGATTATCGGAAAGGGGTTAAATGCAAGAAGGTGCGGGTGGAATGGGGACATACCCATGGGATAAATCGATGAGTTCATCCACCCCTAGTCCTTCATATGGTGAAAGATAGAATTCAATTTCTTCAATAGTCCAACGTGGATTTGGGAACTCCGGATCCCCCCAAGATCTTAATGAATAGACTGATCTAGCATCTTCGTTATCGCTCATGATTAAAGCCTACAGATGAGTTAAAAATGAAAAAATAGTGGATGAGGACACAGGGTCATAAACAAGAAAGAGTCAACATAAACCAAAACAACAAAATGTATAAAACAAAAGGTTACAACAACAAATGTGCTAGATTTTTAGTGTTTAAACGTTGGAATAGTCAGGCTCAACCAATTGGATGAGCTCGACTTTTGGCTGAAAATTATCTGAGAATGGTTTGAGACGTTGTCCATTTACTTTAAATGTCTCATCATTCTTGGGATTGATGAACTCGCCCGCTCCATGTAGAAAAATGGATTTAACTATGAATGGCCATGTCCATCTCGAGACGAGCTTACCTAGGAACAAATGGAGACGTGAATTGTAAAGTAAGACTTTCTGTCCTGGCTCGAAAGATTTTCTAAAGATTGTTTGATCATGTCGAGCTTTCAACTTCTCCTTATGTATTTTGGCATTATCATACGCGACATTGCGTATTTTTTTAAGTTCAGCCAATTGCAATTTTTAGAGATGTCCTCCCTCTTTGATGTCAAAATTCATTAAGCGGGTTGCCCAATATGCTTTGTGTTCTAGTTTGACAGGGAGGTGGCACACTTTTTCTTACACCAGGCGGTACGGTGACATACCTAGGTTTGTTTTAAAAGGGGTCCAATATGCCCTCAACACGTCAGTTAATTTGTACTACCATTCTTTTCTGTTTGAACTAACCGTCTTTTCAAGGATGTGTTTGACTTCTCGATTAGCTAATTCTGCCTGCTCGTTGGTTTATGGGTGGTAGGCCAAAAGCAATTTTGTGATTTATATACTTTTTGAGTAGTGATGCCAACGGCCTATTACAAAAATGTTTGCCTTGGTCGCTTATGAGAGAGCTCTAGGGTTTATGAAACGTGCAAGGATATGCTCTTTAAGAAAGGACATTATGGTCATATGGTCGTTTTGGCGTGTTGGGATGGCTTCCACCCATTTTGAGACATACTCCATAGCAAGGAGTATGTATTCCTAGTGATTCAATTTTGGAAATGGACCCATAAAGTCTATGCCCCAACAATCAAAGATTTCAATTGTAATTATGGAGTCAAGGGCATAGAGTTTCTCTTCGAAATTGTACCAAGCTTTTGACAACGTTAGCAAGATTTGCAAAAAGAATAACCGTCTTTGAAAATGGTGGGCCAGTAGAAACCGTTGTGTAAGACTTTTTGTGCGGTCTTCTGAGAAGCAAAATGGCCACCACACGCTTCAGAATGGCATGACGCTAAGATAACCATTATATCCTTATTTAGAACGCAACGTCGGAAGACCTACTCATCACAATACTTGAAAAGGTATGGATCATCAAAGAAGAAGTCACACGTGAATGAGACGAACCTTTTTTGATCTTGTGTTGACCAATGCGTAGGGGTTTCTCCAGTAACCAGATAATTCACTACATTGACGTACCAAGGTAAACTAGGAACAACCATCAGCTATTCATCCATAAATTCATCTTTTATTGGTGTGGGTTCAGTGTTGTCAACAAAAGTTAACCTGATAAATGGTCTGTGACCACATTTTCTACCCCCTTCTTATCTTTAATTATTAGGTCAAATTCTTGGAGTAGAAGTATCCAACGAATCAGTCTTTTTTTGTCTCTTTCTTAGACAATAGGTATTTAAGGGTTGAGTGGTTTGTGAAACAGACGATTGGCGACCCTATTAGGTATGATCAAAATTTGTCTAAGGCAAAGACTATAGCTAGCAACTCTTTCTTCATTGTTGTATAATTCATTTGAGTGTCGTTTAGAGTTCTGCTAGCGTAATAAATGATATAAGGCTTTTTATTTCCCTTGTCCTAGGATCACGCCAATGGTATAGTCACTAGCATCGTACATCAATTCAAAAGGAAAACTCCAATCAGGAGCTCGTATTATCGGTATAGACATGAGGAGTTCCTTTAGTGTATCAGAAGATTTTTGACAGTCATTCGACCACTCGAAAGGTACGTCTTTGACAAGCAGTAGACAAAGCAATCGAGAAATGGCACTAAAGTTTTGGATGAATCTTCGATAAAATCCCACATATCCAAGGAAAGAGCGGATATCTTTGACTATATGGGGGATAGGAAGATTTGAGATAATATCAATTTGGCCTTATCTACTTGGATACCTTTATCAAAAATTATGTGACTGAGGACTATCCATTTGGTCACCATGAAGTGACACTTTTCCTAATTTAACACTAGGTATTTGTGCTTGAATCTTGATAGAACTCGTTCGAGGTTTTCTAAACAATTATCAAAGCTATGGCTGAGCACAAAAAAATCGTCCATAAAGAGTTTAAGACTCTATTCGACCATATCGCTGCATATACTTAATATGCACCACTGAAAGGAGCAGGTGCATTACAAAGGCCAAAAGGCATTCGTCGGTAAGCGAACGTACCATTCCAACATTTGGTCCATAAATGGCAAAGGGAAGTGGTCTTTCCAGGTCACCGTGTTTAATTTTCTATAACTGATGCACATCCTCAATCTGGTAGCTTCACATTTTGCCGCCACATGACCGTGCATAAATCTTTTAGGTATTTAGCATTGGGTGGTTATTTGATAACATCTAGGAGTGGAAGATTTATTTTCACTTGTTTGAATAGTTTCAAGAACTCCTGATTTTTCGTCTCATTTTTAGATTTCTTCAATCTTTGAGGGTAAAGCGTAGGGAAGGGGCATTTTGGAACTTCTTCATTAATAGGTTCCTTCTGGGCCTTCTTTTATTTTCTCTACTTCTATTGGAGCTTCATCATTTGATTTTGATTTTTCATTATTATTAGATGGCTCCTCTTCATTTACCACCACTTTCTCCTGTTTATATTCTTTAGTTGTAGAAAGAGGAAAATCTTGCCCAATAATTTTGCCGCTTCTAAGAGTAGTCACGGCTTTAGCACATTCATGATTATTGGGGCCATTGTTATGCCACTTAGGGTTTAGAAGTGGTTGTGTGGGAAACATCCCCCCCTGTAGACACCCCAATTTTGACCGACCGTGGAATTCAGGGGATGATTACCTCTAAGACCGATGACGACAATGTCCGACAAAAATCTGAAGGTTTTCTAAATGATTCAAGTTGTTCGGAAGATTCTTCAGCCCCAATAAAGTTTTCAAAAAAGTTTTCAAAAAGACCGGGTGTTCAGGGAAGCTCAGATATGAAGTACGTACAAAGGAGACAGTTTGAAAATTAATTTTAGTATAAATATATATATATATATAAAGATTTGAAGAGAAAAATAAAAAGAAAGAAAAGAAGAAGTAGAAAACAAAATTTTAAAAAAGAAAAGAAAATAAGAGAAAGGAAAAAACAAAAGACATGAATAATCCCATATATATATATATGTATATATAATTTATATAAGTATTTATTAGTGCGTAAATAAATATTTGAAAAAAACATAATAAAACGGAGGAAATTCAATTAGAAGTAGCACGCGGCGATGCCGACGACACTCAGTGAGTGTCGCTCTAGCATTCACTAAGTGCCGCAGACAACTCAGTGAGTGTCGCCCGCTGTAACAAACTGTTTTTTCATCAATACATATGGAATATCATTGCACATGGGGTTTTACCTCGAATTGACCTATTTAGCCCTTTGAGAATGGTCTATATAAGGAGGTGTTCACCTCCATTATAGGAATCTTCTTCTTCCATCATCCTTCTTAGACGAGAAAATATAATATAGAGAATTGAGAGAAAACTAAGAAGATTTTAAAGAAAACAAGAACTTTGGAAGAAGAATTTGAAGAATTTGGAAAGTCTTCACCAACAATCAAGAAATTCCTGAGGTTATTAGAGGTAACCTTCTAATACCACCTAAAATTAGGATAGAATTCAATCACAATTCATAGATCTAGGACTTTTACACATTTTCAAAAAGTCTCTTACTACCTCATTTCATCACACACCACTAGAATTGTGATTGAATTTCATTTTGTTTCTCTCATTGATTTGGATCTAAATACAACTTTGGGTTTAAGGCAAGACAATTTTATAAAAGAATTCTTTGACTTGGATTTTTAAATAAGCTTTGACTCTTTTTCTTTTTACTTTCTTCTCTTGAGGTTCATGATATCTTCAATATCTCATTGGATCTACTTGAGTTTGATCTTTTAGTTTCTTGTGATCCTATGATTTATAAGAAAACTAAGGTTGATCATGGTTATATCCACACATGGTTGGTGGGTTCAAGTCTTAATTCATGACTTGGATCCTTCAACTTAAAATCTCATGGAATTCTTCCATACTTCCTATGAAGGTTCGTGTGGATTTGACCTTATTTAGTCTCCAAGGACCATTAATTTAAGAGGAGAATAAGATATAATAAGTTGAAGCTACTTTTATCTACGGACTCCATACGGGCCAAGATAGAAAGGCTTTATGGAGGGACTTGCTTGCTCTTTTCAATCCTAACATAACCCAGATATTACTTGGAGATTTTAATGTGACGTTAAATACCAATGAAATATCTAACATAGACTGTGCAATTAACTCTGATATTGTTGATTTCAATGATATTGTAACTTCCTTATGTCTCACTGATCTAAGATATTTGGGAGATTTTTTTACATGGAGTAATCATAGGTATGGTAGACCAGACGATACTCAACGAAAGTTGGATAGAGCTCTTGTGAACCAAGCTTGGCTGACTACATTTACTGAATCGTATGTACAATTTCAGGAACCAGGTATTTCAGACCACTCCTCTCTGATCCTTTACCTTTATAAGAATGTTAAACGAAAAGGAAGGGCCTTTAAATTTTTTAATTTTTGGACCCAACTTGATTCGTACCATGCTACGGTAAATAATGCTTGGAATAATATTATTCAAGGAACAGCACAATATCAGGTTTGTCACAAACTGAGGTTACTAAAACACGATTTGAAAAGCTTTAGTAAAAAGTTCGTTGGTAAGGAAAAGATATCTGCGGATAGAGCTAGAGAAGCTATTAAGAGTGTGCAATCTAAACTTCTTATGGATCCTCATAATCCTTCCCTTATCGCCGAACAAAAACTTTGCATGCAATATTTTCTAAACTCTATTTGGATTGAGGAAGAGACTCTAAAACAAAAATCTAGGGTACAATGGCTCGAGGTTGGGGATAAGAATTCTCGTTATTTCTTCCACCACATTCAAAGTAGAAGGAATAGGAAAAGAATTTTTAAACTTGAAAAACCTGACGGCACATTTACAAATAATATTGAGGAAGCTAAATCTGAAGCTGTTAGATATTTCACATCCTTACTTGGCACCAATGCTCATAATCCTTATCCCGGGAAGGAAAACTTAAGTAGTGTTATAAATAAAAGAATCCCTGTGGATCTTCTTGAGGAATTGGACAAAATTCCCACAGTAGATGATATTAAAAATACCTTCTTTAGTATGCATGAGAACAAAGCCCCAGGGCCAGATGGGTATAATGCTCACTTCTTTAAAAAATCTTGGGCTACTGTGGGGCCTTCTGTAATTGCAGCTGTACTAGAATTTTTTCATTCCGGGGAATTGCTCAGAGAGTTTAACACAACCATTATAGCTTTAATCCCAAAAGTCCAAAACCCCTCGAGGATGGGGGAATTTAGGCCTATCTCTTGTTGTAATACTGTGTATAAATGCATCTCTAAAATCATCGCTAATAGACTTCAAGTTATTCTTCCCAAGATTACAGATCAGGCTCAGTCTGCTTTTGTTAAAGGGAGGAAAATTAGTGACAATGTCTTATTGGCCCAAGATCTGCTTAGGGACTACCATAAGTTAGGAGGGAAACCTCGAGTTGCTACAAAGGTCTATATCATGAAAGCTTATGATAGTGTAAATTGGTCTTTCCTTCTTGATTTACTGGATTGTTTTGGATTCCCTCCTAAATTAAGACAATGGATCAGCGCCTGTATTACTACACCGAGATACTCGATCAACTTTAATGGTGAATCTGTGGGTTATTTTGATGGAGCCAAAGGCCTTAGACAAGGAGATCCCATCTCCCCATATCTCTTTGTGCTTGTCATGGAGGCCCTTAACCAATTACTAAAAAAAAATATTCAAACTGGTCCTTTTACTTTTCATTGGAGATGTGATAAATTAAAGTTATCTCACCTCTGTTTTGCGGATGATCTTCTTATATTTCTCCATGGTGATATTGAATCTGCTAAAATCATTAGAAATACCTTAAATCAATTTTACGAATTTTCTGGACTCCAAGCAAATAATGATAAAAGCTGTCTTTTTCCCTGGTATTGAAGACCAATTGGCAAATGACATACAGAGAGATGGTTGGACTTGTTCCCATCAGCTTATGCGGATTTCTCCCCCTCTGGTATCTCTGATCATTCTCCTATGACTGTTTATTTATCTCCTAATGCTAAACGTAAAGGTAAACCTTTTAAGTTTTACAATTATTGGACTGAGTTGGAAAAATTTAAGGATACTGTTAGCCTCTCTTGGGCTAGACACATTGAAGGCACATCTCAATTCCAATTATTCCATAGCTTGAAAAACCTAAAAGGTGCTCTCAAAACTTTAACCAAGGATTCGTTAGGCAAGGAGAGAATTTTAGCTAATAAAGCTAGGGAAGACCTTTGGTGCTGCCAAAGGAAGCTTGATGACAATCCTAGTGACACTAACCTGAGAACCCTTGAAAAAGACCTCATGCAAGTTTTCTTAAATGCGACTCGTATTGAAGAAGAGATAATTAGGCAAAAGTCTAGAATACAATGGCTTGAAGCAGGGGATAAAAATACCTCTTATTTTTACAATTCTATTGAAAATAGGAGGAATCACAAACGCATTGTGTCTCTTGTTAAACCGGATGGTTCTACGACCACTAATGAAGAGGAAGCAAAAATTGAAGCGGTGCGATATTTTAAATCCATGCTTGGCACCCCTGCGACTAACCCTTACCCTGGTATTAGTGAATTGAGGAAGGTCATTCATAAGCGAGTTCCTACTGAGTTATTTACCATTATGGATGATATTCCTAGTGATGATGACATTAAGGATGCCCTCTTTAGTATCCATAGTAATAAAGCCCCGGGTCCGGATGGTTATAACGCTCACTTTTTTAAGAAAACTTGGGCCACCACTGGTCCTTTAGCTACTAAAGCAATCAAAGAATTTTTTACTTCTGGACAAATTTTAACCGAGTCAAATGCTACCCTTATTGCTCTTATCCCAAAAATCCCTAATCCTTCTAAAATGAGTGACTTTAGGCCTATCTCATGTTGCAACACTATCTACAAATGCATTTCTAAAATTATATCCAAGAGATTCCAAAAAGTTTTACCTTCTTTGGTTGATAATGCCCAATTTGCTTTTATTAAAGGAAGGAAAATCAGTGATAATATTCTTCTTGCCCAGGACCTTATGAGGGACTATCATAAGCCCTCTGGCCGTCCTAGAGCTACCGCGAAGGTCGACCTTATGAAAGCCTATGATAGCGTGAGTTGGGAGTTTTTATCCGATCTCCTACAGGTTCTTGGGTTTCCTCCGAGATTTCAAGGGTGGATTAGGGCCTGTGTTACTAGTCCTAAGTACTCTATTAATTTTAATGGGGAATCTCTTGGGTACTTTGAGGGAGCGAAAGGCCTTAGGCAAGGCGATCCTTTGTCACCTTACCTGTTTGTCCTTTTGTCATGGATACCCTTAGCCAATTGATCCAACATAATATCCAAAGTTCCTCTCAATTCAAATACCATTGGAGATGTGATAAGCTTAAAATTTCTCATCTTTGTTTTGCTGATGATCTTCTTTTAATATTCAATGGTGATGAACAATCTGCGTCTGTTATGAGGGACTCCTTAGATCAATTTTATAACCTTACTGGTTTGCAGGCTAATGCGAATAAAAGCTATTTGTTTCTTACAGGTTTGGAGGAGAGCACTTCCAAAGCTATTTGTCTCAGTCTCCCGTTTACCATTGGTTCATTTCCTATGAAGTACCTTGGCGTCCCTTTGATCACCTCTAGACTCAAGAAGGGAGACTGTGACGATCTTATCCAAAAAATCACCTCGAGAATTACTTCGTGGACCTCTAAATTTCTCTCTTATGCGGGCAGACTCCAACTTATCCAAACGGTCCTTGCTGGAATTCAGAACTATTGGGCTGCCCTCTTTATTCTTCCCAAAAGTGTCCTTAAGCATATTGACAAAATTTTGAGTAGATTCTTATGGTCCGGAGGAACTGAAAAAGCCCATGGGGCTAAAGTTGCTTGGGACCTTGTTTGTAGACCGAAGAAGGAAGGGGGCCTTGGTCTTAAAAACCTCACCCAATTGAACTCTGTTTTAAACCTTAAACATATCTGGGCTATTTTTACTTCGAAAAACAATTCCCTTTGGGTGGACTGGATACACACTTATATGTTAAAAAGGAAAAGCTTTTGGGAAGTCAAGACCCCTGCCCAATGCTCCTGGTATTGGCGGAAACTCCTTAAACTTAGGACTATGGCTAGACCAATGATTAGGCATAGAATTGGTAATGGATGTGACACTTTTCTTTGGTATGACCATTAGCATCCTATGGGTCCTATTTTGGTAAGAACTGGGATGCGGGTCCAATATAATGCCGCCATCCCCTTAAATGCTAAAGTTTCTGAGGTTATTGACGGTAATGAATGGAATTGGCCTCTTACAAACACAATTGAACTTAGGGAGATTAGAGGCCAACTTCATTCCTTACCCCTCCCAAATTCATCTTGTGATGTTGTCCAATGGCTCCCTTCCCCTAATTTTTTTTTTCGGGAAAGGGCGAATCAAAAAAAAAAAAAAAAAAATTTTTTTTTCGGGAAAGGTCCCTCCCTTCCCCTAATAAAGTGTTCTCTTCTTTTTTTTCGGTAAAAGGGTTAATTTAACGAAAAGAAAGCCAAACGGCACTGTACAAAAGTACAAGGGGCATTCCCCAGGATAAACAATCAGCACAAAACCTGCATCCAGACAATGCAACACAGGATAGAAAACAATCAAAAGCCAAAACCCAGAGTGTGACCCATCCTAACAACCAACTGCACTAAGCAAACTACCTAAGTAAACAATAAAACAAACAAACAAACTCAACCCAACCCAAATTTACAAAAAGGCCATGTCAATCATGTCAATCGTGAGGGCCAAGCAAAATGCCCAAATTATGTAGTAATGGCCCATCTTTCAACGTACTGAGGGAGATGGGGATCGTTCTTCCATGTAGCTTGAATCTGTAAGAAAATCTGGAGACAGATGTCTTGTAACATTTTTTCCTTTGGCTTCACTTCTAGCTTGAAACTGCGCGCATTCCTCTCTCTCCAAATGCTATACACAACCAAGCCAATGCACATTTTAGGAACAACCTGCCTTGGAGTCTTCCCTTTCCACTTGTTCGCTGCCCAAGCTATATAATCATCCCAAGTGGGAGCAGAGTAAGAGATTTCCAACCTGTCAAGAATTCCCTGCCATACATAAGAAGTATATAAGCAATTAAAGAATAAATGGTCATGAGATTCCAAAGCTTTATGACAAAGAACACAAGCAAGAGGTCCCGGTGTGTAATTATAAATTCTATCATGTGTGGATAATCTATGAAGAATAGCCAACCACATAATAAAACTATAACGAGGGATATAACCCGGGAACCGTGTGAGGCCATGCCAAGGGACTTTGGGATAGTGAGTTCTAACATAATCCTCTTTAAAAGCTCTTGGACTATTACTGGTCCTCTTGTTATTGCTGCTATTAGGGAGTTGTTTCAAAATGGAGAGATGCTTAAAGTTGCTAACACTACTCTTATTGCTTTAATTCCTAAAGTCCCTAATCCTACCCGGATGGGAGATTTCAGGCCTATTTCTTGCTGCAATACTGTTTACAAATGTATTTCTAAGATTATTGCCAATAGGCTTCAGTTGGTTCTCCCTAAATTAGTTGACCAAGCCCAATCTGCTTTTGTCAAAGGTAGGAAAATTAGTGATAATATCCTCCTTGCTCAAGACCTTCTTAGAGATTACCACAAACCTTTGGGTAAACCTAGAGTAGCAGCAAAGGTGGACATTATGAAAGCATATGATAGTGTTAGTTGGGAGTTTCTCATTGATATCTTGGATGTTCTTGGATTTCCACCAAATTTAAAGAAATGGATCATTGCTTGTATTACTACCCCAAAGTACTCTATCAATTTTAATGGTGAATCTATGGGTTTTTTTGCAGGGGCAAAGGGGCTTAGACAAGGTGACCCTATCTCTCCTTATCTTTTTGTCCTTGTTATGGATACCCTTAGTCAATTGCTCCATAATTTTATTTATACGAGACCCTTTACCTATCATTGGAAATGTGATAAGCTTCAGATATCTCATCTCTGTTTTGCTGATGACCTTCTTATTTTGTTTAATGGAGATGAGGAAACTGCTATAGTGATTCAGGAAGCCCTTAACCAATTTTATCAGTTCACTGGGCTCCAAGCTAATAATGCTAAAAGTTGCCTTTTCTTTTGTAATGTTGAGGAGGAAATAACTGAAAATATTCTTTCCACCCTCAACTTTGTGAAAGGTAATTTACCTGTCAGGTACCTTGGGGTGTCCCTTATTACTTCTAAGCTCAAAAAACAAGACTGTGAAGAGTTGGTTAGCAAAATTTGTGCTAGAATTAATTCTTGGAAGTCTAAATTTCTGTCTTATGCTGGAAGAGCTCAATTGATTAATTCTATTTTGACAGGTATTCAACTTTTTTGGTCTGGCATGTTTATTCTTCCCAAAGGAGTTCTCAAACAAGTGACTCAATTTATGGCTAGATTCTTATGGGCTGGTAACATTGAAATTAAACATGGTGCAAAAATAGCTTGGGATACAGTTTGTAGACCCAAGAAAGAAGGAGGTTTGGGGTTCAAGGATATCAATTTAACTAACACCATTTTGAACCTTAAACATATTGGAAGTATTCTTGATCCTTCCAATACCTCTCTATGGAAAAATTGGATCCACCTGCATATGCTTAAAAACAAAAGTTTCTGGCAGGTTAAAACTCCTTCCCAATGCTCGTGGTATTGGCGAAAATTATTAAAACTTCGATATATTGCTAAACCTTTGCTTATTCATAGAATTGGGAATGGTGAGAACACTTATCTCTGGTTTGATAATTGGCTCCCTGTTGGGCCTTTGTTGGATAAATATACTGTCAGGATTGTTTATGATGCCGCCATTAACATTAATGCTAAAGTTAGTACCATTATTAGGGGTTTGGATTGGAATTGGCCTAGCTCTCACTCCATTGATCTGGATGAAGTTAGAACTATGTTCACCAACCTTTATAAACCCTCTTCTCTTCAGGACAAAGTTAGTTGGCAGGTCACTCCATCAGGTAAATTTAAATTTTCCCTTATTTGGGATCATTTAAGGTACCATCACCCCAAGGTTCCTTGGTATGACAGTGTGTGGTTTAAAGGAGGTACTCCTAGGTCGAGTATCATTCTTTGGTTAGCAGCTCATAACAGATTGTCTACCCATGATAGGATTTCTTCTTTCACCCGTGGCCCCCTGGCTTGTGTTTTCTGCCACTCTCAGATGGAAACACATAATCACTTGTTTTTTTCTTGCTCTTACTCTTGTGGTATTTGGCAGGATATTATGCATAGGTGTGGCTTGACTTGGAATGGACAAGGTTGGAATGACACTTTGATCTGGATGGCTCAACACCTCAAAGGAAAGACGACACTTCATCAAATCCCCAAACTTTGCTTGGGAGTCACTGTTTATGGATTATGGAAAGAGCGGAACAATAGATCCTTCAAACACATTTTTTGTCCCAAAGAGATTATCCTCAAGAGCTTAATATCTCAGATCCATGACCTCATAAGGGTTAACTGGAAGCACCACAGTAATCTTAATTCCATTCTTTGTAATTGGCTTTAATGTCCTTCTTTTGTTGATGGCAATTGCTTTGTATTGATTTGTTTTTGGCTGTTTTGGGGTTAATCTCCCTTGATTGGTAGCTTTCTTTGCTACATGTTCCTTTTCAGAGCCCTGCTTCTATCTGTATATCCTGGGGTATGCCCCTTGTACTTTTGTACATCCTTTTTTTGGAATCTATTTACCATTTTCCGAAAAAAGAGTTCTAACATAATCCCAAGTGTTAGACAAAGAGAACACATTATTAGGGGAGGGTAACCATTGAATCACATCACTAGTGGTAGTAGGAAGAGGCAAGGAATGTAATTGGCCTCTAATATCCATTAAATCAAGAGTGTTTGTAAGAGGCCAATTCCATTCACTACCATTAATAACATCAGAAACTTTGGCATTTAAGGGGATGGCAGCATCATATTGGACACGTCTACCAACTCTGTCCAAAATAGGACCCATAGGATGCCAGTTATCATGCCAGAGGAAAGTACCACACCCATTACCAATCCTATGCTTAAGCATTGGTCTAGCCATAAACCTAAGTTTAAGAAGCTTTCGCCAATACCAAGAGCATTGGGATGGGGACTTGACTTCCCAAAAACTTTTCCCTCTTAACATGTAAGTATATATCCAGTCCACCCAAAGGGACTTGGTTGTAGAAGTAAAAATAGCCCAGATATGTTTAAGATTTAAAATAGAATTCAATTGAGTAAGATTTTTAAGACCAAGTCCCCCTTCCTTCTTAGGTCTACAAACTAAGTCCCAAGCAACTTTAGCACTATGTGCCTTTTCGGTTCCTCCGGTCCAAAGGAATCTACACATAAGACTCTCAATATGCTTAAGAACACTCTTAGGAAGAATAAACATGGCAGCCCAATAGTTTTGTATCCCTGCAAGGACCGATTGGATAAATTGAAGCCTGCCAGCATAAGAAAGAAATTTAGAAGTCCAAGAAGTAATTCTAGAGGTGATTTTCTGGATGAGATCATCACAGTCTCCCTTCTTAAGTCTAGTGGTGATCAACGGAACACCCAGGTACTTCATTGGAAGGGAACCAAGGGTAAAAGGGAGACAGCGGCATATATCATTAGAAGTACTTACCTCCATTCCTGCAATAAACAAACAGCTTTTGTTATCATTAGCCTTCATGCCAGTAAAGTTATAAAATTGATCTAAAGAATTTTTCATAACTGACGCAGAGTTCACATCACCATTAAAAAATAAAAGAAGGTCATCAGCAAAACAAGGGTGGGAAATTTTGAGTTTATCACATCTCCAATGATATTTAAAATTCGAGGATCGTTGGATGTTATGCTGAATCAATTGGCTAAGAGTATCCATGACAAGAACAAAAAGGTAAGGTGACATAGGATCACCTTGCCTAAGCCCTTTAGCACCCTCAAAGTACCCTATAGATTCCCCATTAAAGTTAATAGAGTACTTAGGACTAGTAATACAAGCTTTAATCCACCCTTGCATCCTAGGAGGAAAACCGAGAACATCAAGGAGATCAAGTAAAAACTCCCAACTCACACTATCATAGGCTTTCATTAGGTCTACCTTAGCCGAAGCTCTAGGTTGGCCAGAAGGCTTATGATAGTCCCTCATAATATCTTGTGCAAGGAGAACATTGTCACTGATTTTCCTACCCTTGATAAAAGCAGATTGGGCTTTGTCAACGAGAGAAGGTAAAATTTTTTGAAGCCTCTTGGATATGAGTTTAGAAATACATTTGTAGACAGTGTTACAACACGAGATAGGCCTAAAATCACTCATCTTAGAGGGATTCAGGGTCTTGGGTATAAGAGCAATAATGGTAGCATTTGACTCAGTTAACAGTTGGCCCGAATAGAAAAATTCCTTTATAGCTTTAGTAACTAAGGGTCCAGTTGTTGTCCAGGTTTCCTTAAAAAAATGAGCATTATATCCATCAGGGCCCGGAGCTTTGTTACTGTGGATACTAAAGAGGGCTTCTTTGATATCATCATCATTAGGAATATCATCCATAAGGTTAGATAAATCAGTAGGGATACGCTTATGTATGATCCTCCTCAGTTCACTGATACCAGGGTAGGGGTTATCCGCCGAGGTGCCAAGCATAGATTTAAAGTATCTTACCGCTTCAATTTTGGCTTCCCCTTCATTGGTGGTCGTGGTACCATCAGGTTGGATAAGAGTCACAATACGTTTATGGTTTCTACGATTTTTAACAGAGTTGTGAAAATAAGTAGTGTTCTTATCCCCAGCTTCAAGCCATTGAATTCTAGATTTTTGCCTAATTATTGCCTCTTCAATGTGAATAGCTTTTAAGAAAACCTGCATAAGCTCTTTTTCAAGGATTCTAAGGGTAAAATCACCAGGTTTTTCATCAAGCTTCCTTTGACAATCCCAAAGGTCTTCCCTAGCTTGATTAGCTAAAATTCTCTCCCTACCTAAAGAATCCTTAGTTAAAGTTTTCAGGGCACATTTAAGGTTTTTTAAGCTATGGAATAATTGAAATTGAAGAGTGCCATCAAAGTGCTTAGTCCAGGCGGTGCTCACAGTATCATTAAATTTATCCAACTCTGTCCAAAAATTATAAAACTTAAAGGGTTTACCTTTCCGTTTAGAAGAGGGACATAGTTTGACAATAATAGGAGAGTGGTCAGAGATACCAGAGGGGAGGAAATCTGCATAAGCTGAGGGAAACACATCCAGCCATTTAGGATTAACCAGAGCTCTGTCCAGCTTTCTTTTAGTAAAATTCACTGAGTCAAATTGCCGGTTGCACCAACAGAAGAAAATACCTGTAAATCTAAGATCTACAAGACAAGTGGCATTCACAAGATCATTAAATTCAACAGCTCCTTGGTCTCTCCCTGGCTTACCCTCAAAGATTTCATTAGAGTTTAGAACGGAGTTGAAATCCCCAAGGCTAATCCAAGGGATATCACCAATAGAAGCTGCAATAAATTTCAAGGTAGACCAAAGAGGTCTCCTACCTTGGATGGTGGTAGATCCATAAATAAAAGAGGCTTCAAAAGACTGCAATTGGTCCAGAGAATCAATTTTAACATGGATAACTTGCCTAGTACAATGTAAAACAGTTAAATTGACTTTACTAGGATTCCAGCCCACCCAGATTCTATCAACTGAATCGGGTTGGCTATTAGTAATAAAGGACCAATTAGAAAGCATGGTACTTTGTATTTTGTCTTGATGAGGCATTCTCACTTTAGTTTCAACAAGGCCCATAACATCAATTTTGTGATTAAAAACAAACTTAGCAACCTCTTCTTGTTTAGTAGCCTGATTCAGGCCTCTAATATTCCAACAGCTAATTATCATTAACGACGTTTAGAAGAGTGTTTTTTCTTACCTGAAGAACCTCCTGATTTGTTCTTCTGCTTGTTGGAATGACTTGGGGAGATCATAGTGCTGGAATGCTCCAAGTACGTCTTAGGTGAAGGCATTTGGATTGAGTGTTCCTCATCATCACTTAAGCCCTCAAGATGGTTAGGACTGTGGAAAAAAGAATTAGTGTACCCTATCTGCCCGGAACAGGATACCACATTAGACGTATTGCATTCACTAGTCTTTTGCACAATTTGGAGTTCACAACTTGGTTGTGAAGAGTAGTTGTCACTGGTTTCCCTATCCTGATTAGGATTATGGTTGAGGCTGTTTGAAGATTTAAGGACTAACTCCGCTGGAGAGGCTAAGATCGAAACATTGGAGACGGTGGAATCTTCTCTTAGCTTCTCAGTTTGCACCAGCTTGCTGTATTTACTTTTGTCAGACAAATCCACTTTCTTAGGACTCAGAACAGGGTCATTAACCTCATCCACTTCAGCAACTTCTCTACTTGGAATTACATAATCATTTGGTTCAAAAATGCATTCATGCTTTTCTTCCTGCGCAACTTGTATCCTCATTCCATCAACCTGAAAAATCTCATGAGAGTCATCATTATCAATTTGGTTATCTTCCTGGGAATAGGTAGCCTTAGTAAGTATAGACATAGGATTATCATCGCCAATCCTGCTTCCTGGAATATCAATCTGAATATCTTCAGTATCTGTGGAATTCAACAATGAGAATTGATTCTTGAGCACAGGCCCAGCAGTGGCAACATTAGGGCCTTTACCTTGCCATGGAAGACTAGCATCAATCTGTTCTCTGCCCTTCATATCAGTTTGGTGGTTACTAACCTCTGGAGCACTCTTGTTGGTCAGTTTACCCTTGCCTTTAACTTTCCAAGTATCATCATCAGTTATCAGCTGAGTATTGGGGGCTTGAGTCTTAGGTTTATAGGCTGCATTCAGGTTTTGGAGCTTTGAACAATCATGCCCAAATCTTTTACATTTGGCACACCTAATAGGAGTCCATTGATATTCCACCCTAATGTTGATTTTCTCAGCATCTGGATCTTCTACCTGAATATCGAAATTATGCAGTAATTCATGTTCTGCCTGGACTTCAATACAAATCCTAGCATATGATATTCGTCTACAAGTTGCTGTCGTTCTGTCAACATGGAGAGGCCTCCCAATAGCACTAGCAATATAACTAAGTCCCTCAGGGGTCCAATATTCCAGGGGAATATTGAAGAGATGGACCCAAATTGGGACTGATGAAGGAGCTTCCTTGTCAAGCACAAGGCTTGGGTGCCAGTTTTTCAACAGAATTGGTTGCCCTGCAACATGCCAAGGTCCCCCTTCAAGGACAGTAACACTTTTAGTAGGGATAGCGGTATCATAAATAACCCTTTGCCCATATCTAGCAAATATAGACCCAAAAGGAAGCCACAGATCATGCCATAGAAAGGTATTAACCCCATTTCCAATTTTATACTGAATTAAAGAAATAGCAATGGTTCTAAGTTTCAAAAGTTTTCGCCAATACCAAGAGCATTGGGAAGGAGGTTTAACATACCAAAAACTATGACCCTTAAGCATATAACATTGAATCCATAATTTCCAATTAGATTTATTGGAAGTGGAAAGAAGATTCCAAATATGTTTCAGGTTAACATTGGCTAGGCCTTTGATTAGACATAGGATTGGTAATGGGAGTAATAACTTTTTGAGGTATGATAATTGGCACCCCCTTGGGCCTCTTCTAGCGAAATTTGGCTCTAGGGTGGTTTATGATGCAGCTATCCCCTTAGATGCCAAAGTTGACCAAGTTATTTCTAATGGTGAGTGGAGTTGGCCTAGTACTAACACGCTCGAACTTATGGAGATCCGTGGCCATATGATAGATCTCCCTCCCCCTTTTGATGCCTCTGACCATGCCCTTTGGATTCCCTCTCCTAGTGGGAACTATAATTTTGCTAATACTTGGGAGCATCTTAGGAACCCGGGTCCTAAGGTGCCTTGGCATCGCCTGATCTGGTTTCCTGGAAATATCCCTCGACATAGTTTTATCTCTTGGCTTGCTATCCTTAACAGATTATCTACTCATGATCGGATTATGCATTTCACTCCGGGTCCTTTGGCTTGTATTTTATGCCTTAATAATATGGAATCTCATGATCATCTCTTTTTTGGTTGTCCTTATTCTTCTTTTGTTTGGCAGGACATTTTGCACAAGCTGGAGCTGCATTACCATCCTTGTCCGTGGAACACCCTTGTGGAGTGGGCTTCAGCTAAATGGAAAAGTAAGAAGCCAATTAATATCATATCCAAGATGTGCTTCGACTTGGCTATTTATAGCATTTGGAGAGAAAGGAATGATCGAATTTATAACTCAAAAACGAAGCCTAAAGAACGTATTCTTCTTGAGATCTATCGCCAAATTTATATTCAGATACATATCAAATGGCGGAATGATCCCCAACTTCATGCACTCGCGGATATCTGGAGTTGAACCCTGTTACTTTTGTTTTGTTTCTTTCTTGTTTTTGGGTTGGATGCTGAGGCAGGCCTCTTTCTCTGCCTTGTTCATTTGTTTGGGGATGCCGTGTTGTCTTGGCTTTGAGTTGGCTCCTTTTGTTTCTTTTTTGGTTTGTTGGTTGGCACTGTGGGTGATTCCTAGCAGGGATGGTTTTTTCTTTCTTGGCTATTGTTGTTGAAAGGAACCCATCCCTTGTTTGGTTGGCTTGTTGCTTTTCTTAAGCTCATTGTTTTCCCTGGGGCATGCCCCTTGTATTTTGTATAGTGCCGTTTGGCTTTTTTCTTTTATTGATTAACCATTTCTGAAAAAAAAAAAAAGAAAATCAGTGACAATGTTCTTCTTGCTCAGGATCTTATGAGGGACTATCATAAGCCTTCTGGCCATCCTAGAGTAGCAGCTAAGGTTGACCTTATGAAAGCTTATGATAGTGTGAATTGGGAGTTTTTACTTGATCTCCTTGATGTTCTTGGCTTTCCGCCCAATCTGCGAGGGTGGATTAGAGCCTGTGTTACTAGCCCTAAGTACTCTATTAATTTTAATGGGGAGTCTGTAGGATACTTTGAGGGGGCTAAAGGTCTTAGGCAAGGAGATCCTATGTCACCCTACCTTTTTGTTCTTGTCATGGATACTCTTAGCCAATTGATCCAGCATAACATTCAAGGATCCTCCCAATTTAAATATCATTGGAGATGCGATAAACTTAAAATCTCTCACCTTTGTTTTGCCGATGACCTTCTTTTATTTTTCAATGGTGATGTTCACTCTGCTACTGTTATGAAAAATTTCTTGGATCAATTTTATAACTTTACAGGTATGCAGGCTAATCCTAACAAAAGTTGTTTGTTTATTACAGGAATGGAGGGAAGCGTTTCCAATGCTATTTGCCTTAGTCTCCTGTTTACCCTTGGTTCCCTCCCAATGAAGTACCTTGGTGTTCCTTTGATCACAACTAGGCTTAAGAAGGGAGATTGTAATGATCTCATCCAGAAAATTACCGCAAGGATCACCTCTTGGACTTCTAAGTTTCTTTCTTATGCGGACAGACTCCAACTTATCCAATCTGTTCTTGCAGGGATTCAAAACTATTGGGCTGCCATGTTTATTCTTCCCAAAAGTGTTCTTAAGCATATTGATAGCTTAATGTGCAGATTCCTTTGGACCGGAGGAATTGATAAAGTTCATGGTGCTAAAGTTGCTTGGGATGTTGTCTGTAGACCTAAGAAGGAAGGGGGTCTTGGCCTAAAAAACTTAACGCAATTGAATTCTATCTTAAACCTTAAACATATTTGGGCCATTTTAACTTCTAAAAACAAGTCCCTTTGGGTGGAATGGGTATACACCTACATGTTGAAAAGGAAAAGTTTTTGGGAAGTCAAGATCCCATCCCAATGCTCCTGGTATTGGCGCAAGCTTCTTAAACTTAGGCCTATGGCTAGACCTATGCTTAGGCACAAAATTGGAAATGGGTGCGGTACCTTTCTCTGGTATGATAATTGGCATCCTATGGGTCCTATTTTGGCCAGATTCAGAAGGCGCGTCCAATATGATGCGGCCATCCCTTTCAACGCCAAAGTTTCTGATGTCATTGTTGGTGGTGAATGGAATTGGCCTCTTACAAATACTAGGGAATTAATGGAAATCAGAGGCCATCTTCACTCCTTACCTCTCCCTTCTACTTCTTGTGACCGACTGGTAAAGTAGTATTGGCTACGCAAGCTGAGCCCGCAGGAGTATAAGCATTTATATTAGCGTTTGCTTGGACCGAAATGCCCCTAACTCTGGAAGTATCAGCAAAAGTGGTCAAAGGGCATTGCGTGTGGGCAGATATGGCGCCGGGAATCCCGGGAAAGCTGCTGTTAAGCACTTGGGCATTGCCAGCTTTATGCGAATTTTGGGTCACAATGTTACCGTTGGATTTATCTTGAATAGGCGCGTGGATCTTACTCTCATCAAACAAATTGGTTTGAGAAATTGTTGCACTTTTTGGATCAAATCCAATACCAATTTTATCTGTATCCGAAAGAACTGGTTGATTTTGACAATGAATTTCCTGAATATCTTCATTTAATATTTCACCTTCCTCTTCTTCTTCAACATCCTTTTTTTGGGCTTGCATGTCCAGGAGCTTAATCTGGAGCTGACGAATCTTCTCATTTGCAGCATCAAGATCATTAAATGCTGAGACTTGAGATTTCCTCTTAAGCAATTCATTTGAGTCTTGGAGCTTGAGAAAACGTGATGTCTTCTTAGGACCTTTATCTTTCATTTCATCTTGACTAGATGAGGCCTCTTCCCATTCTTCTGGGAGGTTCAAATCTTCTTCTGATAGCTCACTACTCTTGACCTTGGACAGATCAGAGATTCCTTCATTATTAATACCAAACACAATGGTTTTGGAAGGATTTGAGATTATAAAATCCTTCCCACCATGTTTAAACTCTGATTCCACTTTAAGTTCAGTTTCCTTCAGAATACCACCATTGTCTTCTTTCAAAATCTGAGCATGAGCAAAGGTTGGTTTAGCCACATTGAGAACTCTAACCTTACCTTCAGGTTGGGTACCAACTATTGGAGATCCATCTTTAAATTGCACAGATCCATCTCCTTTGAGACTGTATTTTCTCTCCAAATCTGGAGCAATGATACCTAACAAATCTGAAGGGTTCATATCCAAGTTAGCTGATGAACCGTTAAGGATTGGATCATTAGCTGCCTTAACACCTTCACCTTGATTCCTTTTCTTTTTATTAGAACCCATAAACAGCTAAGAGAGGTTGGAGAATGATGGATTTTGGGAGAGAGAGAGAGAGAGAGGGGGTGGAGTAAAGGTGGAGACAACAAGCTTAGCCAAAACCTAGAGAGAGGTTGGAGCTTCTCACTCTAGCCATGTTCTCATCATTCCCCTCCTCTTAAAGTGTTCTCTTCTGCTAACACTTGGGATCATGTTCGGACT
This sequence comes from Hydrangea macrophylla, assembly GCA_033977485.1. Lineage (NCBI taxonomy): Eukaryota > Viridiplantae > Streptophyta > Magnoliopsida > Cornales > Hydrangeaceae > Hydrangea > Hydrangea macrophylla. The sequence goes on from CM066989.1 coordinate 51,350,729, forward strand.
CACTACCCTAAAGTCCATTGGTATGGCCTCACTAGGTTCCCAGGCAATATTCCTCGTCACAGTTTTATCATGTGGTTGGCCATTCTCCATAGATTATCCACTCATGATAGAATTTATACCCATACGCCTGGCCCTCTTGCTTGTGTTTTTTGTCACAAGTTTCTGGAATCCCATGACCATTTATTCTTTAATTGCTCTTATACTTCTTATTTGTGGCAGGGAATGCTTAATAGGTTGGGAATCTCTAATTCAGCCACCTCTTGGGATGGTCTTGTGGATTGGGCAGCGAACAAATGGAAAGGCAAGACTCCCCGGCAGGTTGTCCCTAAAATGTGCCTTAGTTTGGTGGTCTATAGCATTTGGGAAGAAAGAAATGCTCGCAGTTTTAAAACTGAGGTGAAGACTAAGGAAAGAGTTTTACAAGACCTTTGCCTAAAGATTTCCTTACAGATACAAGCTACATGGAAGAACGATCCCCATCTCCCTCAGTACATTGATAGATGGGCCACTGCTACATAGTGAGGATGGTGTATTGACCCTCCTTTTGTGCTTGTTTTGCATCTATTTGATAGATGGGCCGTTACTTCATAGAGCGGAAGCTTGTCTTGGCCCTTTTATGTTGTCTTGATTTTTGCCTTGATGTAATTCTTGCTCCTCTGTTTTTGTGTTGTGGAAGGAGCATTGTTTGTTTGGTTGGGTTTTTTCTAGGTTTGCCTTAGTTAATTCCCCTCTTTTTGTTGCTTTGTCTGGATGCATTTTTTCTTGTGCTTATTGTATATCCTGGGGTATGCCCCTTGTACTTTGTTCAGTGCCGTTTTGGCGTTTTTCGTTTAAATTAACCTTTTTTTCCGAAGAAAAAAAAAGACATACAGAGAGAACTCCAATTCTCTAAAGGAACCCTTCCTATGAGGTATCTTGGAGTTCCTCTCATCACCACTAAGTTGAAAAAGGTGCATTGTGAAAATCTTGTTACTAAAATTTGCTCCTGAATTGACTCTTGGAAATCTAAGTTTTTATCTTATGCTGGCAGGGCTCAACTTATCCAATCTGTTCTTTCAGGAATCCAACAATATTGGTCTGGAATGTTTATTCTTCCAAAAAGTGTCCTTAAACAGGTGGATCAGGCTCTGAGGAGGTTTTTTTGGACTAGCACCACTGAGATGGGACATGGTGCAAAAATCGCCTGGAACAAAGTTTGCAAACCAAAAAAAGAGGGAGGTTTGGGGTTCAAGGATATTTTCCTTACTAATATTCTGAACTTAAAACATATTGGGAACCTACTTGACCCTAACAATAAATCCCTTTGGAAATGTTGGGTGAATTTATATATGATTAAAAATAAAAGTTTTTGGGAAGTTAAAGCCCCTGGCCAGTGCTCTTGGTATTGGAGGAAATTGTTAAAACTTAGAGAAATTGTTAGACCATTACTTTCCCATAAGATTGGTAATGGTCAACATGCCTCCCTTTGGTTTGATAACTGGCTTCCCTGTGGCCCACTCTTTGAGAAGTATACAAATAGAATTTCTTATGATGCTGCTATTGATGCTAATGCAAAAGTGGAAGTAATCATAAGGAATAATGATTGGGTTTGGCCAAGTTCCAATTCTATAGGTTTAAATGAAGTTCGAGTTTTATTATCCCAGATATATAAGCCTAATGGTATGACTAATTGTGTATTATGGTCCACCTCCCCTGATGGGAAATATCATTTTGCACATATATGGAACCACATACGAGAGAAATCCCCTAAGGTTCCTTGGCATAAACTAGTTTGGTTCTCAGGTTGTACACCAAGACAAAATGTAATTTTATGGATTGCTGTCCAAGAAAGACTTGCAACCCAGGATAGAATCTATACATTTACTCATGGACCTTTAGCTTGTGTTTTTTGTCATTGTCAAATGGAATCTCATAGTCACCTGTTTTTTGCTTGCACGTATGCATCCTTTATTTGGCAGAGGCTTATGCGGAGGTGTGGGCTGGCCTGGAACAACACTGATTGGAATACAACAATTCTTTGGATGGCACATAATTGGAAGGGGAAGAATTTCGATCATACCATTCCCAAAATTTGCCTTGGAATAGCAGTATATGGTATATGGAGGGAAAGAAACAATAGAACGTTTAAAGGCTTGTCTACTCCTAAAGAACAATTACTTCATAGTATGGTGCTACAGATAAATACCCAGATTCACCTCAAATGGAAACAACACTCCCAACTTGAATATTTTGTTCACCCCTGGACATAATGAGATTGTTAGGCGCTTATGGGTTGCTTTCATGTTGATGTATTGAGATGACTATGTAGTAGTTTGTCTTGTTTTGTATTGTTGTTTGTGGCCCCTTGCCACCAGTCCTCATGCTGTGCTTCTTTGTTTTATCCTGGGGTATGCCCCTTGTACATTTGTACACTTTTTTGGAATATATTTACCTTTTTCTGAAAAAAAAAAAAAGATATAATAAGTTCATATCTTTCAAGGATCGTCAACTTGAGAGAGGGATTGACTTGATACTTCTTGTGACTTAAATGTTGGTATTGGTGCAGTGAATTCATGAACCTAGTATGATAAAAAAATTTAATTAAATCATGGTCTATGGGAATTGAATGAGACCAATTGGTACGTGTTCATAACTCATACATCTACCACCATAATTTTTGTTTTGATGATATTCCATAGTTAACATGGTTTGGCCTTATGATTTGTGAATTAGCCACTCTCTGTCCAAATTTTCAGAACAGTAAACCAATCTTGTTTCAAATAAATCAGAGCCTTAACTATATATTTTTTACCCAAATAATTATTTTTGTATAGTTAAATGTGTTAAGGAGATCCCCTAAAAAGAATGAAGTCATTCGAATTTATTTATTATTTGCAGAAAATCATATAAAAACTCTAGATAGAGAGTTGTAAATTCTTGAGTGATGTCTGGTTTTAGCCTAATTCCCAAAGATTGAACCATTTGATCTTTGATTTTCTTTTTGGGATAAAAATTAGACTCACATAGGCATATCATATCCAAAAATCACTAAGATCAAACCGTTGAAAATATGTTTTTTCTATTTCTCAAAATCTGGTCTGCTCTCTGTAATTCTTGTAATTCTGTCAAAGTTTTGATAAATCTTGTTAACTCTAATCTAAATTGTCTCCTATTGCCTTAGGACTCAAACCATGTTTCAAATGATGATAATTAAACTTAAATCCAGAGACTAAATGATCCAAATTGATGAATGATTTGTAGCCTACTCCTATTCGTGTTCATGCATACATCACACGTGTATTGATTTTAGCTATTAGGGTGTCATTTTTGCATTATGTTAAGTCTTAACTAGTTGCACATAATCGTGGGTTCCTTATGACTATGTTGAGATTATACCATCTCTATCTAGACATTAAATTGGCTCCTAGTGGAGACTTGTATATCTATAGAGGTGCTACAACTTCAACTGATTGGAAGGAATTCATGACTATGTCAACATCTTCAACGTTTGATAGAATTAAGCTAGAAGTTTGAGTATATTATTTAGGGATTAATATTATATTGTTCAAGGCTTGTGAACTAACTCTTTGTTTTTCACCGAAAAAAAAAAAAAACTAACTCTTTGTTTTGTAGCGCTATGAATGTACGATTCTTGATTCTTCTCTAGTTTATTCGCTTCTTGATTTTATTAATTTTCAACTCCATGTGCGACACCTTAGAATTAGGATTTTTTTTTTTCGAAAAAAGGTTAATTTAACGAAAAGAAAGCCAAACGGCACTGTACAAAAGTACAAGGGGCATTCCCCAGGATATACAATCAGCACAAAAGAAAAAATGCATCCAGACAATGCAACACATGAAGGGCAACAAACAAAAGCCAAAACCCAGAGAGCCACCCTTCCTAAAACCAACTGCACTAAGCAAACTAACAAACTTACAAACTAACTTACTTACTAACTTACGCAAACTTACAGAACTCACAAAACAATCAAAGCTCAAGATACATTAAGACCAAGTCAAGCATGTCAAGCATGAGGACCAAAGCAAAGAGCCCTAATTATGTAATGGCCCATCTTTCAATGTACTGAGGGAGATGGGGATCGTACTTCCATGTTGTTTGAATCTGTAAGGAAATCTGGAGACAAATGTCTTGTAACATTCTTTCCTTAGGCTTCACTTCTAGTTTGAAACTCCGAGCATTCCTTTCTTTCCAAATGCTATACACAACCAAACCAATGCACATTTTAGGAACAACCTGCCTTGGAGTCTTCCCTTTCCACTTGTTCGCTGCCCAGGCCACAAGATCATCCCAAGTGGGGGCAGAGTAAGAGATTTCCAACCTATTAAGAATTCCCTGCCACACATAAGAAGTATATAAGCAATTAAAGAATAAATGGTCATGAGATTCCAAAGCTTTATGACAAAGAACACAAGCTAGAGGTCCTGGAGTGTAAGAAAAGATTCTATCATGTGTGGATAATCTATGGAGAATAGCCAACCACATAATAAAACTATATCGAGGGATATACCCAGGGAACCGTGTGAGGCCGTACCAAGGGACTTTGGGATAGTGAGTTCTAACATAATCCCATGTGTTGGCCGAAGAGAACACATTATTAGGGGAGGGTAACCATTGAATCACGTCACTAGTGGTAGTAGGGAGAGGCAAGGAATGTAATTGGCTTCTAATATCCATTAAATCAAGAGTGTTTGTAAGAGGCCAATTCCATTCACTACCATTAATAACATCAGAAACTTTGGCATTTAAGGGGATGGCAGCATCATATTGGACACGTCTACCAACTCTGTCCAAAATAGGACCCATAGGATGCCAGTTATCATGCCAGAGGAAAGTACCACACCCATTACCAATCCTATGCTTAAGCATTGGTCTAGCCATAAACCTAAGTTTAAGAAGCTTTCGCCAATACCAAGAGCATTGGGATGGGGGCTTGACTTCCCAAAAACTTTTCCCTCTTAACATGTAAGTATATATCTAGTCCACCCAAAGGGACTTGGTTGTAGAAGTAAAAATAGCCCAGATATGTTTAAGATTTAAAATAGAATTCAATTGAGTAAGATTTTTAAGACCAAGTCCCCCTTCCTTCTTAGGTCTACAAACTAAGTCCCAAGCAACTTTAGCACTATGTGCCTTTTCGGTTCCTCCGGTCCAAAGGAATCTACACATAAGACTCTCAATATGCTTAAGAACACTCTTAGGAAGAATAAACATGGCAGCCCAATAGTTTTGTATCCCTGCAAGGACCGATTGGATAAATTGAAGCCTGCCAGCATAAGAAAGAAATTTAGAAGTCCAAGAGGTGATTCTAGATGTGATTTTCTGGGTGAGATCATCACAGTCTCCCTTCTTTAGTCTAGTGGTGATCAACGGAACACCAAGGTACTTCATTGGGAGGGAACCCAAGGTAAACGGGAAACAGCGGCATATATCATTAGAAGTGCTTTCCTCCATTCCTGCAATAAACAAACAGCTTTTGTTATCATTAGCCTTCATGCCTGTAAAGTTATAAAACTGATCTAAAGCTGTTTTCATGACTGACGCAGAATTCACATCACCATTGAAAAATAAAAGGAGGTCATCAGCAAAACAAAGGTGGGAAATTTTGAGTTTATCACATCTCCAATGGTATTTAAAATTCGAGGATCGTTGGATGTTATGCTGAATCAATTGGCTAAGTGTATCCATGACAAGAACAAAAAGGTAAGGTGACATAGGATCACCTTGCCTAAGCCCTTTAGCACCCTCAAAGTACCCTACAGATTCCCCATTAAAGTTAATAGAGTACTTAGGACTAGTAATACAAGCTTTGATCCACCCTTGCATCTTTGGAGGAAAACCAAGAACATCAAGAAGATCAAGTAAAAATTCCCAACTCACACTATCATAAGCTTTCATTAGGTCTACCTTAGCCGAAGCTCTAGGGTGGCCAGAAGGTTTATGATAGTCCCTCATAATGTCCTGGGCAAGAAGAACATTGTCACTGATTTTCCTACCCTTGATAAAAGCAGATTGGGCTTTGTCAACCAGAGAAGGTAAAATGTTTTGAAGCCTCTTGGATATAAGTTTAGAAATGCATTTGTAAACGGTGTTACAACACGAGATAGGCCTAAAATCACTCATCTTGGAGGGATTGAGAGTCTTGGGTATAAGAGCAATAATGGTAGCATTAGACTCAGTTAACAATTGGCCCGAAGTAAAAAATTCTTTGATTGCTTTAGTAACTAAGGGACCAGTTGTTGCCCAGGTTTTCTTAAAAAAATGAGCATTAAAACCATCAGGACCTGGAGCTTTATTACTGTGGATACTAAAGAGGGCTTCCTTAATATCATCGTCATTAGGAATGTCATCCATAGGGTTAGATAAATCAGTAGAGATACGCTTATGGATGACCCTCCTTAGTTCACTGATACCAGGGTAGGGGTTATCCGCCGGGGTGCCAAGCATAGATTTAAAATATCTCACCGCTTCAATTTTGGCTTCCCCGTCATTGGTGGTCGTGGTACCATCAGGTTGAACAAGGGTCACAATACGTTTATGGTTCCTACGATTTTTAACGGAATTGTGAAAATAAGTAGTGTTCCTATCTCCAGCATCAAGCCATTGAATTCTAGATTTTTGCCTAATTATTGCCTCTTCAATGTGCATGGCTTTTAGGAAAACCTGCATAAGTTCTTTTTCAAGGATTCTAAGGGTAATATCACCTGGGTTTTCATCAAGCTTCCTTTGGCAAGCCCAAAGGTCTTCCCGAGCTTTATTAGCTAAAATTCTCTCCCTACCTAAAGAATCCTTTGTTAAAAGTTTCAGGGTACCTTTAAGGTTTTTTAAGCTATGGAATAATTGAAATTGTAAAGTGCCATCAAAGTGCTTAGTCCAGGCGGTGCTCACAGTATCATTAAATTTATCCAACTCTGTCCAATAATTATAAAACTTAAAAGGTTTACCTTTCCGTTTAGCAGAGGGAACTAAGTTGACAATAATAGGAGAGTGGTCAGAGATACCAGAGGGGGGGAAGTCTGCATAAGCTGAGGGAAACAAATCCAGCCATCTAGGATTAACCAGAGCTCTGTCAAGCTTCCTTTTGGTAAAGTTAACCGAGTCAAATTGCCGGTTGCACCAAGAGAAGAAAATACCTGTAAATCTAAGGTCTACAAGACAAATGGCATTCACAAGATCATTAAATTCAACAGCTCCTTGGTCTCTCCCTGGATTACCCTCAAAGATTTCATTAGAGTTTAGGACGGAGTTGAAATCCCCAAGGCTAATCCAAGGGATATCACCAATAGAAGCTGCAATATGTCTCAAGGTAGACCAAAGAGGCCTCCTACCTTGGATGGTGTTAGAGCCATAAATAAAAGAAGCTTCAAAGGACTGCAATTGGTCCAGAGAATCAATTTTAACATGGATAACTTGCCTAGTACAATGTAAAACAGTTAAGTTGACTTTATTAGGGTTCCAGCCCACCCAGATTCTATCAACTGAATCTGGTTGGCTATTAGTAATAAAGGTCCAATTAGAAAGCATGGTCCTTTGTATTTTGTCTTGATTAGGCATCCTAACTTTAGTTTCAACAAGACCCTAAGCCGGCCGCATCCTTAGAATTAGGATTTGCCTTATGTGTATATGTGAATTAGAGACTCTTTCTAGGTTTTCACTTATTTGCATGCATTACACGTTTCCATTTCATGGCTGGATCCCGGGTAAGCTCTCTTGTTCCTTATTGCATAACATTATTGCTTGCTAGTTGAATTATATGGTTTTGTATGCCTTTTATCATCAGCAATCTTGTACCCTTTTCAACATGTTTTTGTAATGTATATATTTATGTATTAATTGAGGGCATACTTAGATTAATAATTCAATTAAAAAAGGATGTTGAGTAGTGGCCTATCACAAAATAGGATGAGAGGGAGTGTTTTTTTGCACCGGGCTCCTTCCCCTCTTATTCCATAATCCCCAAACCTAGAAATCTCTGGTTTCCAAAAGACCAGTTTGCTTTTTAAATAGTTTCTTAATTTTCCTTTAAGAAATTAAGTGGCGACTCGTATTTGAATTTTGAAATTTGAAATTTGAAATTTTTTTAAAAAGCTTGGTTAAACTGCGAGTATCAACAATCTGGCGACTCTGCTGGGGATCGAACCCAGAATCTCTAGTTTCGCAGACTAGAATTTATGATATTGGGTTCACTCGAGGATTAGACTTGAAAGCATCATTTTAATCGAATTAATTAATTTTTTTGTGCTTGTTGCATTGTACTTACATGTCCTTGGAGGGTCAGGGCAACTTGGTCGGTCAAGTTATCATGGGACTGTGTGATCACCCTTGATCTCGTACCATGTGTTGGTATATGAAGCATCCTATCGGATGTGTGTCAATAGTCCCTTATTTGACCAAAACTCGGCCTTTGTATGATAGCTTCTATAGAACCTTTCAACAAAGAAATCAATTCTTGATTAGGATTATATGATAGGGAGTTTTGTATGCCCGAAGGGGATTATTTGAGATGATGACGATGCTCACTTAATACAAGACATGTAAACTTATAATCACCTTTTAGCAATTCCTTCTCATGTCCTATGGCATTTTGGAATATGCCAGATCTTGATTAGAAGGTTACACTTCTTATATCTTGTTAGCTAAGCATTATTGACCTTGTATATATCTGAATTCATGGAAAGTACAGTGATAATCCGATCATCTGTTCCTTCTAGCCAAAGAATTTCTTTAAATCAATCTTCGAAAGTAAACAGATATTTCCTAAAATTTTCAATTGCTCTTTCAAAAATATTTGAAATTCACTTTTCGATTGAAATTTCAAGTTAAACCTTGTCGAGGCATATTTTCACGTTCTTCTTGGAAGATTTTTTTTTTAAGTTTCATCAAACTAAAAGAAATGTTTTTAAAATAAATTTCAAAACAAAATGCTAACCCAACCCCCTTTTGAAGATTGTTTTCCAAAAAAGAATCATATCGCCAAAGAAATGCTTTTCAAGAGAATTCCAAAATTTCCAAATACATCCAACCTTCGAAAAGGTAATGGGGATCACAATGAAAAGAAAACTTAAAGCACTCGAAATGAATGAGGATTTTATATGCTTATGTGTCTCTGTTTTAGGATTATAATTTTCTTTTCTTTAGCATATAGAATAGGCACACACACATACATTGCATCTGTGTGACATATGAATCATTCATGAGCATTCCACTAAGCAACTAGTAAAATAAGTAAGTGCACTATCTAAGAGAGAGAATGTCCTCCTTCTCTCTAGAATTCTAAAAATTTCATTTCTATGGAAAGGCACAAGGCCATTCGTTTTCTTAAGACTACAAATCCATCTTCTTCCTTTGCCTCAAATGCAAGCTCTCTTTCAACTTTTGATGTTAATGATCAGGAAACTACTTGTGGTGAAGATTCTAAATCTGTTTTTGATGTTTCAACCATGAAGACTATAGTTCAAGACCCTCCTGCTATTCCTACATCCAATGTCACAGAGGGTTTGTGTCCATATTCTGAAGTAAATGCTCAGCTACCACTGGGTAATGAAGATCCTAAGGTTTTGAATGCTATTTCAAATTTGAATGTCACTACAGTAGTACCTGCTACCTCATCTACATCCAGTATCAAAGAGCACCTGATATCACAATCGAGTGCAAAGCTACTTATGGAGTTGCCTACTGCTAATCCAGATTCAAACGCCTTCATTGCTACTGATAGTGCTTTGAAGGGGGTTGAATCTATTGCTGATATTGAGGGAACATTTGGTAAGTTTAGTGTTTCCAAGGAACTTTGCTCAGATATTAAAGTAGAAGAGGAAGATCTGCCTTTGGACCACCCTCTCAAGGTGGGTTATGAAGCCTCTTTAAGAATTAATTCAAAATTAGTGGATGAAAACACTCAGCTTCGGCACCTACTGGCTGAGATGAGTGAAAGTTAGAATGAACGTTTTGTTTCTCCTACTACTCATGGTCCTTCCCATGGGGGTGCTTATCTTGCTGGTAGGACCCCCTTTCGGTCTTATGATAGTAAGGGAGGTAGGGGGAACTTTAGAGGAGGTACAAATTGGAGGGAGACCCAGCTTGAGACTTTTGACATTTGTCTTGGTGCCCCCCTCCCAGTCACTGTTAATCCAACAATTGCGCAGGCTCCCTCAATGAAGAATAGTTCAGTTAGAAATCAAAATGTAAGTCCTACATTTACTCGTGATCCAGAAAATGTGCCCAACCCTCCTCCCGAGGTGTTTGTGGCACATGCGAGGCCCAACGGTCACAAGCTCATCCCTGCTACTCCTTTACTCGCAGCTGACAATGACAGGCACATGGGCTTTTCCGCAAAACCCGGCGCCTTGTTGGATCATACCCCCGAGGGTAATGTACACGCGAGGTATGTGGATAATGGAAAGCGAGCCCTTGATTATAAAATTACTTATACTTCTTCTAGTCCAAATGGTGCGCACATGGGTGCTACCAACTACCCCGGATTTCCCGGAAATGAGATGGCTAATGTAGCTCTTTCTACACAACGTGTGGAATCCACAATTTCACACGCTAATCTTGACAATTCAGACTCTGAGAAATCTGTTAAAGCTGTGGGGCCCATTGGTGGTTTGACTCCATTTCCAATCCCGGCTCCACCTAATTTTGTTAACGGCTCGGCTACACCCAAGCCGTGGGCTTCATTAGTTTCCTCTAAGGTTATTGAACCTATATCCAGTTTGGTTAATGTGCAATCTGAACCAGCTGGCGGTATTTCTCCCTTGACCAATGTGCCTATGGTTACATCTCTACAAGCTACAAAAAATTTAGCAGTTTCATCTGGTAAACAATCATGGGCTTCTCTGGTTACTAAAAAGACATCTTCTGGTTTTAACCTCACTTATTTTAAGCCTAAAGATGAAGAGGATCGTAAGGTTGTTCATATGCCCCAAGAAATTATTGAAGAAGGTAGCCAAAACTGGAAGAACACCCTTGTGGGGTATTTTATTGGAAACAAGCTTCCTTATACACTGGTCAAGAATGCAACTTCTAGGCTCTGGAGCAAAATGGGCCTCAATGATATGATTGCAACAGATTCAGGATTTTTTTTCTTTAAGTTCAATAGTGAGGATGAATGCTTATCTATCCTGGAAGGAGGTCCCTGGCATGTAGCTGGCCAGCCAATTATCCTTCGTAGTTGGCATCCTGACCTTACTCTCTCTAGGGAATCCATTTCTATTATCCCAGTGTGGGTACACATCTATAACATCCTGCTTGAATATTGGAATCCACTTGGGCTTAGTTATATTGCAAGTGCTATAGGGAGGCCTTTGCATGTTGCTAGAGAAACAGCTGGATGCAGGAGGATTTCTTATGCACGTATATGCATTGAGTTAAATGCTAGGGATGAGCTTCTAAAGGAAATTATTGTGGAGTATGCTGACCCAATTAGTGGCGACAAGGAACAAATTTTCCTCAAAGTTGAATATCAGTGGACTCCTATTCGATGTGCTAAATGCAAAAGATTTGGACATGATTGCTCTAAATTTAAGGCTCAAAACTCAAAGGAAAATCTTCTCCATCCTTCTGAGAAGGATACTGATTGGAAAGTTAAAGGTAAGGGGAAAATAATTCATGCTGCTGAAACATGCTCAATTCCTCATAAGCCTGAAGATTGTTATAATCATGCATCCTCAAGTTCTGAAGCTAAGGATAAAGAAACAGCAGTTACTCATACAAATTTGTTTGCCGCTTTGGACGAACCTGCTGATACGGAGACTCCAGTTGATACTATTACTAACTTGATCATGAAGGATCCAATTGTGTGTAGTACAGATGCAGATATTACTTGTCCCAGTGCTCAGAAATCTTCAGCTTCTGGGATTGCTAATCCTCTTCTTTCTAGTCCCAAGAGTTCTGAGTCAATTTCCACAGGTCCTCCTCTTAACATTTTGGAATCTATTATTACTGTGACTAATTTTCCAACAGGACAAGCACCCAATGCCCATGATCCAAACATACCTGATGGAAATGATAGCTAGGACTCACAAACAGATGATGAGGGACAACACATCAATGGGAAAGATAGGTCAACTTTCTCAACTCCTAATCCCCATCCTCATAGCTCAGGTAATTCTCACAATAAGAGGAATAAGCACTCTGGTTCGTCAGGTAGGAGGAAAAAATCCCACCATCGTTTTTAATGATTATAAGCTGTTGGAACATTAGGGGTCTCAACCAACCCTTTAAACAATCCGAGGTGGTTAAATTTATTCGTGCAAATAGTATTGATGTGCTTGGCCTTGTTGAAACTAAAGTCAAACTCACAAATGAGGATAAAATCAAACAAAAAAATTTTAAACATTGGAACTATGTCTCAAATAGTAATTTAGGATCTGCTGGGAGGATTTGGGTGGGATGGAACCCTGACAAGATCAACTTGTCTGTCCTACACATTTCTCCCCAACTTATTCACGTTCTCATTGAGAATGACGACCACAGCTCTCAGTTTGAGGCATCTTTCGTCTATGGTTTTAATACAGGCCAAGAAAGAAAACCATTATGGGCTGAACTTATATCTTATTTTAATCCTAATATTAATCATGTTATACTTGGTGATTTTAATGTGGTGTTAAACACCAACGACGTATCTGAGCCCAATTTTGGAATTAACTCTGATATAACTGATTTTAGTAATATGATTAATGCCCTTTGTTTGATCGATTTAAGATACTTGGGTGAGTTCTTTACCTGGAGTAACAGAAGATATGGGAGACCTGATTATACACAAAGGAAATTGGATAGAGCTCTGGTTAATCAGACCTGGTTGGACAATTTTCTGGACTCTTATGGTCACTTCCAAGAACCTAGTGTTTCTGACCACTCCCCCCTTGTTCTCTATCTTGATAATATAGTCCTAGAGTTGCTTATGACGCTGCAATACCATTGAACGCGAAAGTTAAGGACATCATAGTGGATAGGGAATGGCATTGGCCACTTACTAACACATTAGAACTCATGGAAATTCGGAACCACATGCCTGAGCTTCCCCCCCTTCTGATAATCTTGATTCTGCAGTATGGACTCCCTCTCCTAATGGGAAATTTAACCTTGCACATACTTGGGAACACCTTAGAGTTGTTTACCCTAAGGTCCCATGGCATCGGCTCATTTGGTTTCCAGGAAGTATACCTAGGCATAGCTTCATTACTTGGTTGGCAATTCTTAACCGTTTATCTACTCATGACAGGATCTTCCACTTCACACTTGGACCTTTGGGATGTGTTCTATGTCATCAAGGTATGGAAACCCATGATCATTTGTTTTTTGGTTGCTCATTTTCTTCTTTTATTTGGTTTGGCAGACAGTTCTACAACGATTGGAGGTTACTCCCCAAGTTTCCTCTTGGAGCGCTAATGTGGAATGGGCAGCTAGGACTTGGACAAAGAAAACTCCCCAACATACCATTCCTAAAATGTGTCTTGGGTTGGTGGTATATAGCATTTGGAGAGAAAGAAACGCTCGAACATTTAACTCCAAAGTTACAACAAAGGAAAGACTCCTTCAAGAGATCTTCCTCCAAATCTCTATCCAAATCCAAATCCAGTGGAGAAATGATCCACATCTTCTTATTTACATTGCTAGATGGACTTAGTATGTAATTATATGTTAATCTTGTTTTGCCCCGTTGGAGAAGTTTGCTTGTTCATTGAGAAGGGACCCTGGACTTTACTGCTTTTTTGTTTTTGGTCTTTCCCCCTCATACTTTTCATGGTTCATTGATATTTTGCTAGGGAGGGTTTTTTCTTTGGTTGCTGACCTTGGGAGTTTCCCTTTCTCTGTTGCATCATTTGGATGCCTTTTGTGATTATTGTAAATCCTGGGGTATGCCCCTTGTATTTTGTATAGTGCCGTTTGGCTTTTCTTTTATTCATTCACCAATTCCCAAAAAAAAAAAAGGAAGGGACGGTCTTTTAAATTTTTTAATTTCTGGACTAAACTTGATCCTTACCTTTCTACTGTTTTTTTTTTCGAAAAATGGTAAATATATTCCAAAAAGGATGTACAAATGTACAAGGGGCATACCCCAGGAAAAACAAAGAGCTCAATACATGAGGACATGAAGCTAATCTAGCAACAAAAACTCAAAGTCATGTGCCTACCCTGCAAGACACAAAAAACACGAACACAAATTGAAGGCAAAGCAACAAAGATCATACAATGGCAAACACCTAGATACTTGAAGGCAAAACAACCTTCCAAGGCTTATCAAAAACAAACAGCACAAGGTAGTAGAAAAGACCCCCAAGGACCATTAGGTCCAATTACAAACAATCCTAGCAAAATTAGAATGCTTACTCCACTTCACCCTTATTTGTGCATTAATTTGAGAAATTAGGCTCTTCAGAAGAATTTCTTTAGTATTGGACGTTTGCCTGAATGACCTATGGTTTCTCTCTTTCCATAAACCATAAACTGCCACTCCAAGACACATTTTAGGTATCACATGTTGACTTGTCTTTCCTTTTAACCTTTGAGCCAGTGAATCCAAAATGTCAGTCCAGTTTTGACCTTGCCATTGCAACCCACATCTATTCATCAGGTCCTGCCACACAAAAGAAGAAAATGAGCATGCAAAAAATAAATGAACAACACCTCATTTCAGGACACGTAGGCACTCTTGTGGATTCTGGCCACTTTTCCGTGAATCATGGGGTGATGTCTACCATTTTACCTGCTTTTAATTCTCTACAAGAAGGTCCCAACGCCCTCCAAGACCAACACCTCATTTCAGGACACGTGGCTGCCCAAGCTAAGGCCCACTCCTCTCCACCCCGCGGCTTACCTACCCCAACTCACTCAGAGTTAAACCAATCTGATCAAGCTAATGACTATCCCACTTTAACCAGTGTTTATGCCAATCCTTTGTGTCAATCTAAAGGCCTTCCAGTCCATCACACCAGTGAAGGCACCTCATTATCTAAACCAATTTCCCAATTTAACCAAAACACTAACCTCATCTCTGATGCAAAGCCCCCCAACTTGGTTCACAATCAAGGTTCTAACTGGGCCTCCATATTACAACCAAAAATAGCTACTGGGCTAAAACTGAATTTTTATAAACCAAACAGGGACAATGATCGCATTAAAGTCAGTCTGCCCAAAGACATTGCTGAAGAAGGTAGTAAATCCTGGGACAACACTTTGGTTGGTTATTTCATTGGTAAAAAACTTCCTTACTCTCTTGTTAAGAATACATCCCACAGACTATGGGGTAAGGTGGGAATGCAAGACATGCTAGCTACAGAATCCGGATACTTCTTCTTCAAGTTCAACTCTAAGGATGAAAGTGATGCTGTGCTTGAAGGTGGTCCATGGCATTTTGCTGGACAGCCCATTATTCTCAGAGCTTGGCAACAAGGGTTAGAGCTTTCTAAAGAAGCTCAATCTACAATACCAATTTGGGTTAATATCTACAATATTCCGCTTGAATACTAGAACAGTGAAGGCTTTAGCTATATTGCAAGTGCTGTGGGTAAACCCCTCCATGTTCATCGTATGACTGCCTCATGTCGTAGAATTTCCTATGCAAGGATCTGTGTTGAAGTTGATGCAAAGTATGAACTGGTTAAAGACTTCGACATTGAAATTGAGAATCCTATTAGTGGGGAGCTCGAGCTGATTACTTTAAAAGTCGAATATCAATGGAGCCCAATTCGGTGTACCAAATGTAAATCTTTTGGTCATGACTGCAACAGACTCCCTAGACCTAAAGCAGCTCGTAAACCACCCCTTGCTGGTAATAGGCAGCCTCTTAATAAGCAGCAAGATCAAGGAGAAGGGAGCTGGATGGTCATAGAGAAGGGCAAGAATGTGATTGCTGATGAATCCATATTACTTCATTCTACTCATTCCTATACTCGACAAATGGATACCATGACATCTATCCCAAATACAGAAGCTGGTACCTCTCAGGATAATAAGGGAATAGACTAACCCAATGACAGGACTACTGTGGGTAACCCAAGCATACATAACATTCAGCCGGATATCCCTAAGGCTAATATATTTTCTGTTTTGGATAATGGAATTGAGGTTGTTGAAGAATTAGAGGCCACTGTTCAGGTTATTGAGAAAGGCAAAGGCTCAGTTGACCAAAGTGATTCTTCTCCACCAGAGTCCTCTGTCTTTAACCAAACTTCTGAAGATGGAGCTCAGTACCAATGTATTAACCCCCTTGAAGACAAAGACAATACTACTCCTAGTTTTGATGAAGGTGAGCTCTCGAAACATACATCAGATTCAAAATTTTCTCTTCCTGAGTCTCCTTCACAGGTATCTCTATCTCCTTTTCCTTCTAACTCTCAGTCTACACATAAGGATTCAAAACAAGTTAAGAAGATTAAGAAGAGTAATTCTTCAGGTAAAAAGAGACACCCATTTAGACGTTCTTAATGATTATCGGTTGTTGGAATATTAGGGGTCTCAACATGTTTTCTAAACAAATGGAAATCTCCAAATTTGTTAACTCTAATCACATCGATATTATGGGAATCACAGAAACTAAGGTTAGGATGCCTAATCAAGACCACATTCAAAGAAAACTTCTTCCTAATTGGAATTTTGTCACTAATAGCCAACCAAATTTGGTGGATAGAATCTGGATTGGATGGAATCCCAACACGGTTTCCTTAAAGGTTCTGAGAAATAATAGTCAGCTTATTCATGTTAGTATAGAGGATATTAATCACACTGTGCAACTTGAAGCTTCCTTTGTTTATGCTTTTAATACTATCCAAGAAAGGGGAAGCCTTTGGGCTGACCTTAAATCTATCTCAGTCTCCGTTGGTCATATTCCGTGGATTACTCTTGGCGACTTCAACGCTATTCTCAATGCTAATGAGAGATTTGGAGGTAAACCAGGAAGTGACCAAGGGGCTGTGGAGTTTAATGCTTGTGTGAATGCCTCTTGCCTTGTTGATCTTAGATTCACAGGGATTTTCTTCACTTGGAGTAATAGCCGGATCAAGGAGAAATTGGACAGAGCTCTCGTCAACCAAGAATGGCTTGGAAAATTCCCTTCAGCTTATGCTCATTTTCTCCCGCCCGGTATCTCTGACCATTCCCCCTTTTTTATTAAAATGGACAATACTAGCAGGATAAAAGGCCGTTCATTTAAATTTTATAATTACTGGACTTCGTTGGATAAATTCGATGACTTGGTTAGGAATTCTTGGACTAGAAATATTAATGGTAACTATCAATTCCAATTATGTCATAAGCTTAGAAATCTTAAAACTGACCTTAAATTTTTTTCTAAAGACTCTATTGGTAGAGAAAAATTGAAAGTAGATAAAGCTAGGGCTGATCTTATGCAGTGCCAGCTTATGTTAGATGAGCATCCTGATGATGTTATTTTAAAAGCTCATGAAAATCATCTGATGGGAATTTTTCTGGAAGCTATTCGTGTGGAAGAGGAAGTGATGAGACAGAAGTCCAGAGTCCAATGGCTTGAAGCCGGGGATAGGAACACCACCTTTTTTCACCAGTCCATAAAGAACCGCAGAAACAGGAAACATATTGTTTCCCTTCTTTTACCTAATGGAGAGCAATCTAAAAATGGTGAGGAAGCAAAAAATGAAGCTGTCAGATATTTTAAATCCATGCTTGGAACTCCTGCGACTAATCACTACCCTGGCATTAGTGTTCTCAGGAATATTATTCATAAAAGGATTCCTACTGAAACATATACTAGTATGGATAATATACCCAATGACGGTGAGATCAAAGACGCTATGTTTAGCATCCATAGTAACAAAGCTCCGGGTCCAGATGGCTATAATGCCCATTTCTTTAAGGAAACCTGGAACATTATCGGTGCTCTCGTTACTCAAGCTATCAAGGAATTTTTTATCTATGGAGAGCTCTTAAGAGAGTCTAATGCAACCATTATTGCTCTTATTCCCAAAATTTCCAATCCTTCTAAAATGAGTGATTTCAGACCTATTTCGTGTTGCAATACCATCTATAAATGTATTTCTAAAATTATTGCCAAAAGACTCCAACTTATCTTACCCGATCTTGTCGACAATGCTCAATCTGCTTTTATTAAAGGTCGGAAGATAAGTGATAATATCCTCCTTGCTCAGGATCTCATGAGGGACTATCATAAATCTGAGGGTCAACCTAGAGCAGCAGCTAAAATTGACCTAATGAAAGCTTATGATAGTGTTAGTTGGAGATTTTTATTGGATCTAATTGATGTTTTAGGTTTTCCTCCCAAAATGCAACTTTGGATCAAAACCTGTGTAACTAGTCCTAAATACTCCATTAACTTTAATGGGGAATCTATTGGGTACTTTGAGGGTGCCAAGGGTCTTAGGCAAGGTGATCCTCTTTCTCCTTATTTGTTTGTTCTTGTGATGGACACCTTGAGCCAATTAATCGATCATAATATAAATACTTCTACCCATTTTAAATATCATTGGAAATGTGATAAACTTGAAATATCACACCTTTGCTTTGCTGATGACCTTTTATTATTGTTTTATGGTGATAAGGAATCAGCTCAGCTCATGAAAAACACCCTTGCTCAGTTCTATGATCTTACAGGTTTACTTGCTAATACTAGTAAGAGTTGTTTATTTACCTCTGGTATCAGTGATAATGATGTTCAGTCCATTAGTGATATCTTTCGTGTTCCCATTGGATCCCTCCCCCTTAAATATCTAGGTGTTCCTCTTATAACTTCTAGACTTAAAAAAGGGGACTGCATTGATCTTATCACTAAGATCAGCTCTAGAATCACTTCGTGGACCTCTAAATGCTTGTCTTATGCTGGCCGATTGCAACTTATATAGTCTGTTCTTGCAGGTATCCAAAACTATTGGTCTGGAATGTTTATTCTCCCCAAAAGTATCATCAAGGAGGTGGAAAAACATATTCGTAGATTCCTTTGGTCTGGGAGCATTGATAAAGCCCATGGGGCTAAGGTGGCCTGGGACCTCATCTGTATTCCAAAGAAGGAAGGGGGTTTGGGTTTGAAAAATCTTGTTCAACTTAATAAAATTCTCAATCTTAAACACATTTGGTCTCTCTTCTCTCCTGGGAAACACTCTCTCTGGGTTGACTGGGTTAATTATTATCTTTTAAAAGGGAAAAGTTTTTGGGTAGTTAAGGCCCCCTCTCAATGCTCTTGGTATTGGAGGAAACTTTTAAAACTCAGAGACATGGTTAGACCTTTACTGAAACATAAAATTGGTAATGGGTGTGATACCTACTTATGGTATGATAATTGGCACCCTTTAGGTCCCCTCCTTGATAAGTTTGGTCCTAGAGTTGCTTATGATGCAGCCATCCCCTTAAATGCAAAAGTCAAAGATATTATTGTTGACGGAGTTTGGCACTGGCCTTTAACTAATACTTCAGACCTTATGGAAATTCGGGACCATATGCATGATCTTCCTCCTCCCTCTGACCAACTTGACGTAGCCATTTGGATCCCATCGCCAAATGGGATGTTTAAGTTGGCTCATACTTGGGATCACCTTAGAGACACTCGCCCTAAGGTTCCATGGCACCGCCTCATCTGGTTTCCTGGGAACATCCCTAGACATAGTGTTATTGCGTGGTTAGCAGTTCTTAACAGGTTATCTACTCATGACAGGATTTTTCACTTCACTCCTGGCCCATTGGCGTGTGTTTTATGCTACCAAGGTATGGAATCTCATGATCATTTGTTCTTTGGTTGCTCATTCTCCTCTTTTATATGGCAGGGATTATTACATCGGTTGGGGATAGCTCCACACACTTCCTCTTGGGGCTCTTTACTGGATTGGGCAGCTAGAACGTGGAAGAAGAAAACCCCCAACCACATTATCCCTAAAATGTGCCTGGGGATGGCGGTCTATGGCATTTGGAAAGAAAGGAATGCTCGTACCTTCAAATCTCAAGTGAAAACAAAGGAAAGGATTCTCCAAGATATGTACCTCCAAATATCTATCCAGATCCAACTCAAGTGGAGAAATGATCCTCACCTTTCTGACTACATGGCTAACTGGACTTAGCGTGCTGTTTACTCCATTTGTTGTATGGAATTTTGTTAGGTTTTTCTTCTGTGTTTTTTTTTTTTTTTTTTTTTGCTTTGGTCTTGTTGACCCCTGCTTATTTCTTTTTTTTTTTTCTTCTGTTGGTTTCTTTGGTTTTGGCTACTTTTGGAGATGGGCCCCTTTTTGGGTACCCTCCATCCCTTGTTGCATTGCCTTGTTGCCTTTTTTCATGTGCTGATTGTATATCCTGGGGTATGCCCCTTGTATTTTTTGTATAGTGCCGTTTGGCTTTTTTTTTTTCTTTTATTGATTCACCATTTTTCCGAAAAAAAAAAATAAATGATCACGTGTTTCCTCATGCTTATGACAAAGCATGCAAACTAATGGTCCAGGAGTAAAACTAGAGATTCTATCATGCGTAGAAAGTCTATTTTGGGCAGCTAACCAAAGAACAACACTTTGCCTCGGGATACACCCAGAGAACCACACAGTGTTATACCATGGAACCACAGGATGATGTATCCTCAAATGGTCCCAAATAAGAAACGTATTAAAAACTCCATTAGGGGTTATAGTCCATTTCACAGTATCCATACAACTTTTAGGTTTATGGAAATTTGACAAAACACTTCTAACTTCATTAAGCTCAATGGAATTTGAACCAGGCCAATTCCAGTCCAAACCCCTAATGATGCTGCTAACTTTAGCATTAACATTAATTGCAGAATCATAAACAATTCTTTCTGAGAATTTATCCAACAAAGGACCCAAAGGGAGCCAATTATCAAACCAGAGAGATGTATGGTTACCATTACCAATGCAATGAATTAGTAATGGTTTGGCAATTTCTCTAAGTTTTAATAACTTCCTCCAATACCACGAGCATTGGGAAGGAATTTTGGCTTGCCAAAGGTTCTTATCTTTCAACATATACTTGTGGACCTTTCTACTGTTACCAATGCTTTCTACTGTTACCAATGCTTGGGATACTTATGTGAATGGCACAGCTCAGTATCAAGTG
This sequence comes from Hydrangea macrophylla, assembly GCA_033977485.1. NCBI lineage: Eukaryota > Viridiplantae > Streptophyta > Magnoliopsida > Cornales > Hydrangeaceae > Hydrangea > Hydrangea macrophylla. The sequence continues at coordinate 51,371,769 of CM066989.1, forward strand.
TGTCACAAACTTAGAATGGTTAAGCAAGCTTTGAAAAACCTTAGCAAGAGTTTTATTGGGAAAGAAAAATTGCTGGCTGATAAAGCCAGGGCTGATCTTAAAGTAGTCCAATCTGAACTACTTAAAAAGCCCACTTGTCCTTCCCTCATTTCCAAACAAAAACAATTTAGGGATGAGTTTTTAAAATCTATTTGGATTGAGGAAGAAACCCTGTTGCAGAAATCTAGAGTGCAATGGTTAAAAAGCTGGAGACAAAAACTCGAGATACTTTTTCCAACATATTAAAAGTAGGAGAAATTTTAAAAGGATTTTCAAACTTGAAAAGCCTGATGGCTCCTTTACTCGCAATATTGAGGAAGCTAAATTAGAAGCTGTTAGGCATTTTAAAGAATTACTTGGCACTCCTGCGAATAACCGGTATCCTGGGGTTGCTGCCCTGAGAGAGATCATCTATAAAAGAATTCCAGAAAATCTTTTGGAAGACCTTGATAGAATTCCTAACCCTGATGAGATTAAGAACACAATTTTCAGTTTGCATGACAACAAAGCTCCTGGTCCTGATGGTTTTAATGCCTTTTTCTTTAAACAGTCTTGGTCAACTGTTGGAGCTGATGTTACGAAAGCTATTCAAGAATTTTTTATTTCGGGAGAAATGCTTAGAGAGTCCAACACTACTATTATAGCTCTTATCCCAAAAGTACCTAATCCTTCCAAAATGGGGGACTTTAGACCCATATCTTGCTGTAATACTATTTACAAATGTATCTCTAAAATTATTGCAAATAGACTCCAAAATTTTCTCCCTACCATCATTGATCAAGCACAATCTGCTTTCGTTAAGGGTAGGAAAATTAGTGATAACGTCTTACTTGCCCAAGATCTTCTTAGAGACTATCACAAAGTTGGGGGCAAACCTAGAATTGCTGCCAAAGTTGATCTAATGAAAGCATATGATAGTGTTAGTTGGAACTTTTTGTTTGACCTTCTTGATACCATTGGTGTTCCTCCTAATCTAAAAAAATGGATCTTTGCTTGTGTTACTTCCCCTAGATTTTCCATTAACTTCAATGGGGAGTCTATTGGTTACTTTGATGGTGCTAGAGGGTTGAGACAAGGTGACCCTATTTTCCCTTATCTATTTGTTCTTGTTATGGAGGCTTTTAGCCAACTTCTCCACCACAATATTCAGAATAGTAAATTCACCTATCATTGGAAATGTGAGAAAATTAGAATTTCTCACCTATGCTTTGCTGACGATCTTATTATTTTCTTGAATGGTGATATTGAATCTGCTAAATTGGTTCGGAACACTCTTAATCAATTCTATGATTTTTCAGGTCTCCAAGCCAACAATGCTAAAAGTTATGTTTTCTTTTCTGGGATTGATGACCAGTTGGTTACTGATATTTTGAGGGAAATCCAATTTACCATCGGATCCCTTCCTATGAGAGATATTGGGGTCCCTCTGATTACAACCAAATTGAAAAAATGCCATTGCAATGAGTTGGTCAACAAAATATGCTCTAGAATTACCTCTTGGAAATCTAAATTCTTATCCTTTGCAGGAAGGGCTCAGCTTATACAATCCATGTTAGTTGGTATCCAGCAATATTGGTCAGGGATGTTCATCCTCCCCAAAGGAGTTCTAAAGCAGGTGGACCAAGCCCTACAAAGATTTCTTTGGTCTGTGACCATTGAGAAGAGACATGGGGCGAAAATAGCTTGGGATAAGGTTTGCAAACCCAAAAAGGAAGGTGGTTTGGGGTTTAAAGATATTTTCCTAACTAATACTCTCCTAAACTTAAAGCACATTGGTAATATTCTTGACCCTAAAAATAAGTCATTATGGAAAGAATGGGTGCACATGTATATGATTAAATGTAAAAGCTTTTGGGAAATCAAAGCTCCAAGCCAATGCTCCTGGTATTGGAAAAAATTATTAAAGCTGAGGGAGTTCGTGAAACCCATCCTGATTCATAAGATTGGTGATGGTAAACATACGTCGCTCTGGTTTGATAATTGGCTTCCCATTGGTCCTCTGTTTGAGAAATATACACCTAGGATTGCTTATGATGCTGCCATTGAGCCCCGAGCTAAAGTGGCAACGATTATTAGAAATAATGATTGGAACTGGCCATCATCTAATTCCATTGGGCTAAATGAAGTTAGATGTTTATTATCTAATCTGTATAAACCTTCTGGAAGGTTAGATAGTATCTCATGGACCACTTCTCCTTCTGGAGGATTTATTTTTTCTCATGTCTGGGACCACTTTATAGAGGTGGCCCCTGTGGCACATTGGCACTAAATTGTTTGGTACTCAGGGTGTACACCTAGACAGAACTTTATCCTTTGGATTGCTGTACAAAATAGACTCGCTACCCACGATAGGATTTATGCCTATACCCAGGGGCCCCTTGCTTGTGTGTTTTGTAATTGTCATATAGAAACTCATAACCATTTATTTTTTGAATGTGCCTACGCTTCTCCCATTTGGCAGGATTTAATGCAAAGATGTCATCTTACTTGGAATAGGACAAATTGGAATACAACTGTTCAATGGATGGCGCAAAACTGGAAGGGCAAGAAAATTCAACAGGCTATCCCTATGATCTGCCTTGGTGTAGCTGTTTATGGATTATGGAGGGAAAGAAATAAAAGGACATTTAAAGGCTCTTTCATGACACAAGAACAACTGCTCCATAATATGGTTTCTCAAATCAACATTCAAATTAGGATCAAATGGAAACAAGACCCCCAACTTGAGGTTTTTGCTAGAGACTGGACATGAGAGGGTGGTTGCTTGTAAATTTCACTGTTTGTATTGATGTTTTGACCTTTGTTATTTGTTATTTTCTATTTTATTGTCAATTAGTTAGAGTCTTTGTGTGTCTCTAGTCCTCATACTGTGCTTTTTGGAGTCTCCTTGGGTAGGCAAGGTAGCCTATCTTTTTCTTCTTTGTGGCCCCTTTGCCACAAGCCCTCATGCTGCGCTTCTTGATATATCCTGGGGTATGTCCCTTGTACATTTGTACATCCTTTTTTGGAATATATTTACCTTTTTCCGAAAAAAAAAAACTAGTAAAATAAGTGAAAGAAATGTAATATAAGGAATTATTTTGGGAATACATTAAATTAATTAAAAATAAATATGGTTGTAGGTGAAGATAGAATCTGCTACAGGCATAGTTTGGTTCCGTGATTCCACCGCAAGATTGGTAAGAAGAGAGATGGCACAAGAGGCAATTACACGAGAGATAGCAGAGTTAAGGGCTATTATAAAGCAACAGGCAGGGTAGATGAATAGAATGATGACTATAATAGAGACACTGGCACGTCACTGTAGCCACCAATTCTAATCCGTAGTTTTTTGATCCTCCTATGGTCGTAAGGGAAGAGGATTGGTTTGATGATTCGGAGGTTCAAAGAGCTGAGGTGCCAAGAGTAGAGAAGGAGAGGATAAAGAAAGAGAGAGCTAAGAAAGAGAAAATAATGACTGAGAAAGTAGAGAAATTAGAATGGGTTGTTCGCAAGGCCCAAGGGGTCGACACTTACTTATTGGAACTCGAAGGGTTATATGATGGGGTTCATGAGATACTACATGTTGGATTCAAGATGCCAATATTCGATAAGTTCAATGGAACAGGGAATCCTCGCAGTCATGTCCGGATGTGCATTGGGGCTTTTCAGCCAAGTGGCTTGAGCACCGCTATGATGCCCATCCTATTTTAGCAGACTCTGACTGGGGCCGCTTTGTCATGGTACCTCACATTGGAACCAGGCAAGACAAGGGTTTGGGAAGAAGTTGTTAAGCAGTTTGTGGCATAGTATGAGTACAACCAGGACTTGAATGTTACTGTTCAAGATCTAGAAACTACCAGGCAGGGAAATAAAGAGTCTTTTGCTGAGTACCTAAGCTGTTGGAAAGACAAGGCAGCTAAAATGGTGCAAAGGCCATCGGAAAAGGAACAAATTAGAATGCTGATGAAGAACCTTGAGCCTTTCTATCAGGATAGGATGAGGTTTTAGTCGATCAACACTTTTGCTGAGGTGTTTAATTTGGGGACGAGAATAGAAGATGCGTTACAAGAAAGGGTAATTAAGAGAGAGGAACTAGCAAATAGATACAAGCGGCCAAGTTACAGGTCAGGAGGGGGACACTCGGGAGGGCACTCTGGCCCTACCGATGTTAATGCGCTTAGTGAACCAGAAAGGAAGTTTGATATGACAAAAAGCTACCCAAGAAGAGTGGGAGATAAGCCATTGAGGAAGTTTTCTAATCTAGGAGTATCGTCATCTACAACACTCGACAGATTGGTGGCAAAGGGGCATCTCCGCTTGTTGGAACCCCAACTAAGACTGAACCCGCTTCCTCCAAACTTTAAGGCTGATTTGTACTGCAAGTTCCACCAAGAAGAAGGGCACTCTACTAACCAATGCACAAGATTGAGGCACGAGATACCAGACTTGATAGATAAAAAGGTGATATATGTACCTCCAGCCAATCCACCTAATGTCACAAAGAACCCATTACCAAATCATCACGCTGTTGTTGGGTTTATGCCCTCAAACCATTACTCTATGTATAAGACATTGGCATTTTATTATATGGATATCAACATTATATTTACCATGTATGTTTCTTTCATGAGATGATTGTTAATCCTTAAGTATCATAGTAGGTAATTCGTGTGTGTATGAAATACATAAAAGTGAGATACGAATTACTATTCTTTGATACTTAGAATTTGTCACGGTGGATGATAAAATTGGATATCTCATTAGGTATACATTGTAGCATGATTAACTACCATTCGATGGAGTGATTAATTCAATCACTAGAGTGTTACTCTTAGTTAATGTGCTAGTGCTTATAGTGCATTGACGGACCTGAGTTTTTCTATTGATACTCAAGACTTTCAACAGTTGATAGGAACTTACAACTTGTATAAGATACATGTTCTTAATCTTGAGACGATTATGAACACAGACTATGGATATGGCTGCTTTAACTTACCAATCAGTGAAGTCCATCAAAGATCAACAACACCTAGGTATCTTGGGTATGTTATGTTCATAAGGTTGTGAACATATATTATCAAGATAGAATCTACCCTCTATAAAAGAGTAAGCATTCCCTTGAGAATGTTACCAAGTTGATTAATGAGAACTGCAGTGATACAAACCACGCCAATAATGTGACGAAACCTGTAACACGATCAATGCCTCGGACCGTTCTACTGTCAGATTCAATGGAAACCGCGACCCAACACCCATAACAGATGCGAACCTTGGTATAAAGGATGAAGACGCCACAATCAAGGATGGAAAACTCGATTGATAAGTCAAGGTATGAACGCCACAGAGTAATTCTGATAAGTTCGAATAGTTCTTCAAAGAACCAAAGAGAAAACTCTCACAATATTATTAATAATCAAAACTCAATATTACAAACCCTAAGCTGTTTAAATAGCTGAGGCTTACGAGTGGGCCCTATAAGCCTACGAAATATTATGGCCCAATATAATTCACCCAAAAACTAAAATAAAAACAAACTAACAAATATAAAAAGTTCCTAAGTTGGCATGCAAGCCTATAATTTATTCTAGAGCTTGAATCATGGACACCCAGCCTTGTGGATCACTAGTATCCTCTTTTGGGCCACAAAGATTAGTCTCAACCCAAATTTGTTGAACTAGCCCATTGAGATTGTCGTTGAACCGTTTTGCTTGCGCCCTTGTAACTGGACCAATTGGCACGTGGTTCGGGTCCGCATTTCACCTTGTGCTAGCCGCCATGTTCTCATCATTCCCCTCCTCTTGAAAAGGATTTGTCCTCAAATCGTCACCTACATCAAAAGGAGATAAATCAGCAACATTGAAAGTAGTACTAACATTATACTCACCAGGCAACTCTAACTTGTAGGCATTATCATTGATGCGCTCAAGAACTTGAAAAGGACCATCGCCTCGGGGAAGCAATTTAGAACGCCTTTGTGCAGGAAATCTTTCTTTTCGCATGTGTACCCAAACCCAATCTTCGGGTTCAAAGATGATATTATGTCGCCCTTTGTTAGCTTGCGTCGCATATTGCTCCGTTCTTCGCTCAATATTGAGCCTTGCTTTCTCATGAATCTGCTTAACAAAATCTGCTTTCTTTTTGCCATCTAAATTAACATGCTCAGTAACAGGTAAAGGAGATAAATCCAAAGGAGTTAAAGGATTAAAACCATACACAATTTCAAAGCGTGAAAATTTAGTAGCAGAATGGATGGTACGATTATAAGCAAACTCAAAACCCCATAAAAGATCTTAATGATTATAAGCTGCTGGAATATAAGGGGTCTCAACCAACCCTCTAAACAATTTGAGGTTGCTAAATTTATTTTCGAAAATAATCTTGATGTTATTGGTATTGTTGAAACAAGAGTTAGACAGTCTAATGAAGAAATGATTAAAAATAGTATTTTTAAAAATTGGAGCCTTGTTACCAACAGTTCTTCTACCTCGGTTGGAAGGATTTGGGTTGGTTGGAATCCTGACAAAGTTAAACTCTCTATTCTTAGAACCTACCCCCAAGTTATTCACACTCTTATTGAAAATGATGATCAGAGTATTGCCTTCGAAGCTTCCTTTATTTATGGAGCAAACACTGGCCCTGAGAGAAGTAGTTTATGGGCAACCATGAAATCTATTTCTAGCTCGATTGGTTCAACCAATCAGAAACACATTGTGTTGGGGGACTTTAATGTTGTTTTAAATACCTCTGAGATCTCTGATACTAATGCTTGCTTGAATTATGATATTAATGATTTTATTACTTTTGTGAACCACCATTGTCTGTCTGACCTGAGATATTTTGGGGAGTTGTTCACTTGGTGCAATAGGAGATATGGGAAACCTGACTTTACTGAAAGAAAATTAGATAGAGCCCTTGTTAACCAAGCCTGGCTGGATACTTTCCCTGACTCTTTTACTCACTTCCACAAGCCAGGTATCTCTGATCATTCTTCTCTTATTACTTATGTTGCTAAAGTAGCCAGCAAAAAGGGTAGATCCTTTAAATTCTATAATTTTTGGACTCATCTTGATAACTACTCTGATGTGGTTTCCCAAGCGTGGAACTCCAATGTGAGAGGAACCCTCCAGTACCAAATTTGCCATAAACTTAGAATTGTTAAACATGAATTAAAAAGTTTCAGTAAACATTTTTATGGTTGTGAAAAACTTCGTGCTGACAAGGCAAGAGAAGAGTTGGAAAATGTCCAATCTGACCTTCTTCAAAATCCTCATGACATTAATCTTTTAACCAAGCAAAAAATGTGCATGAAGCATTTTCTTGACTCTATTTGGATTGAAGAGGAAACTCTCAAACAGAAATCTAGACTTCAATGGTTGGAGGGAGGTGATAAAAACTCTAGATATTTCTTCAATTATATCAAAGAGAGAAGGAATAGAAAGAGAATTTTCACATTGGAGAAACCTAACAGCCAATTTACCTGTAATATTGAAGATGCAAAAATTGAAGCTGTTAGATATTTCCATGATCTTCTGGGTACCCCGGCTATAAATCCATACCGAGGTATTGACATTTTGAGGACTTTTATCCATAAAAGGATCCCTGAGAACCTTTTATTGAGTCTTGACAGAATTCCCACCTCTCTTGAGATTAAAGATGCTTTCTTCTCTTTACATGACAACAAAGCCCCGGGTCCTGATGGATTTAATGCTTATTTTTTTAAACATTCTTGGCACATTGTGGGATCTGATATCACCTCGGCTATTACTGAATTTTTCACCACGGGAGAAATGCTTAGAGAGTCTAATGCTACTATTATCGCTTTGATTCCTAAAGTCCCCAATCCTTCTAAGATGGGAGACTTCAGGCCTATATCATCATGCTGTAATACTATCTTCAAATGCATCTCAAAAATCATTGCTAATAAACTTCAAGTGGTTCTTCCCACTCTCATTGACCAAGCTCAATCGGCCTTTGTCAAAGGGAGGAAAATTAGTGATAATGTTTTGCTTGCTCAAGACCTTCTAAGAGATTACCATAAAACTAGTGGTAGACCTCGAGCTGTCGCCATGGTGGACCTTATGAAAGCTTATGATCATGTTAATTGGACTTTCCTCTTTGATCTTCTTGATGTTTTGGGTTTTCCTCCTTTAATGAGAAAGTGGATCAAAGCTTGTATATCTACTCCTAGGTATTCCATTAATTTTAATGGCGAATCTGTGGGATATTTTGATGGAGCTAAAGGTCTTAGGCAGGGAGATCCCATTTCCCCTTACTTATTTGTTATTATTATGGATTCCCTAAGCCAACTACTTCAGTATAACATTCAAAATAGTTCCTTTTCCTTCCACTGGAAATGCGACAAAATGAACATCTCACACCTTTGCTTTGCTGATGATTTAATTATTCTTTTAAATGGGGACTTGAATTCAGCTAAACTTATTAGACGTACTTTGAACGAATTTTATGACATTTCTGGATTGCAAGCTAATAATACCAAAAGTTGTCTTTTCTTATCTGGGGTTGATGATAACTTGGCCACTGATTTGTTAAATGAACTCCAATTTTCCAAAGGGTGTCTCCCTCTAAAATATTTAGGTGTTCCTTTGATTACCACTAAATTAAGGAAATGCCATTGTGAAGAGCTTATCTCTAAAATTTGTTCCCGTATCAATTCTTGGAATTCCAAATTCCTTTCTTATGCTGGTAGGATTCAGCTTATCCGTTCTGTGCTATCTGGGATTCAGCTTTTTTGGTCTGGAATGTTTATTTTACCTAAAAGTGTTTTGAAACAGGTGGAACAATGTTTAAGCAGATTCCTTTGGAGTGGGGGTACTGAAAGATTTCATGGTGCCAAAATTGCTTGGGTGAATGTTTGTAAACCCAAAGAAGAGGGAGGCCTCGGTCTAAAGGACATCTTCCTTACGAATACCGTGCTTAATCTCAAACATCTAGGGAGTATTCTTACCCTTCTAATAATTCTCTATGAAAACAATGGGTTCACATGTACATGCTCAAAACCAAAAGTATTTGGGAGGTGAAAGCCCCTGGACAATGCTCTTGGTATTGGAGAAAGTTGTTAAAACTTAGGAGTATAGCTAGGCCTTTAATAAAGCATAGAATTGGTAATGGTTCTAGTACTTCACTTTGGCATGATAATTGGCTCCCTTGTGGACCTTTGTTTGAGAATTACACCTCTCGAATTGCCTATGATGCTGCTATAGTCTCTCAACTTGAATGGAATTGGCCTGCTTCTAACTCCATTGGTTTAATTGAAGTTCGGGCCATCTTGTCCAATTTTTATAAACCCACAACACTGCAAGACAAAATTGTCTAGACTTCCTCTCCTAATGGCAAGTTTAACTTCACCCATGTTTGGAACCACCTTAGACCCATTAATCCTAATGTTCCCTGGTATCCTTTTGTTTGGTACTCTGGGAGCTCTCCTAGGCAAAACTTTATATTGTGGCTAGCCATTCAGAGAAGGATAGCAACTCATGATAGAATTTGTAATTACACCCTTGGGCCTTTAGCGTGTGCTTTATGCCTTAGGCAAATGGACTCTCATGATCACCTTTTCTTTTAGTGTACTTACTCCAAATTCATTTGGCAGGATTTGATGCTGAGATGTAACCTGACTTGGAATGGCACCCCTTGGGATAGCACTATTTCTTGGATGATCCAGCATTGGAAGGGGAGGACACCTCAACATATGATACCCAGAATTTGTTTGGGGGTTACAATTTATGGCCTTTGGAGAGAAAGAAACAAAAGAACCTTTCAGAATGCCTCTACACCCAAAGAGCATCTTTTGAAGATTTTTGTCTCACAAATCAATGCTCAAATTAGGATCAAATGGAAAACTCACAACCACCTACAAGCATTGCTTAGTAATTGGGATTAGCTTGGGATTTGCTCTCATTTTCCCTTTTGTTTTAGCTTTGTTTTTGTCTGCTTGGTTTGTTTGAATTTTTTTGTCCCTTTTAATTCTTTTGGCCTTTTGAGGCCTTTTTGTGGTTTGTTTTACCACCTGTCCTTATGCTTTGTGCTTGTTGAATATCCTGGGGTATGCCCCTTGTACTTGTGTACATCCCCTTTTTTGGAATCTATTTACCGTTTTCCGAAAAAAAAAAACATGTGGTAAACATTCTTCCCATGTTTTGATGTTCTTTTTAATAATAGCCCTTAACAAAGTAGATAAAGTCCTATTTACTACTTCGGTTTGACCATCAGTTTGTGGATGACAAGTAGTAGAAAATAATAACTTAGTCCCCAACTTACACCACAAGGTCTTCCAAAAGTAACTCAAGAACTTAACATCTCTATCTGAAACAATAGTTCTAGGCATACCATGTAATCTCACAATTTCCTTAAAGAACAAATCAGCAACATGTGAAGCATCATCTTTTTTTTTCGGAATATGGTTAATTAACGAAAAACGCCAACCGGCACTACAAAACTGCAAGGGGCATACCCAAGGATATACAAAAAGCGCAAGAAAAAGCAAAGGAAAGGACCTAAGCGACGGGGGATGGTTCCCAACCTAAGTCTAGACCAAGAAAAGGGACCATCCCATCAAATAAAACAAAAACCCCAAGGAGAAGAAATCAGCTTAGGCTGAAGTACAATAAGTTCACAAAAACCATAGCATACAACATGCTAAACAAAGCTTCCGGATTAACTCCATAACTCAAGATATTCCTGAACTTTAGGATCTCTGGCCCACCGGATTTGAACTTGAGTGTGAATAATGATAACAATGTCTTTAGAGATCCTCTCTCTAGGCTTCCCTTCTTGTCTAAAGGTTCTGGCATTCCTCTCTCTCCAAATGGATTCTCTTTTTTTTTTTTTTTTCGGAAATTGGTAAATAGATTCCAAAAAATTAAGTACAAATGTACAAGGGGCATACCCCAGGATAGACAAAAAGGCACAGAAGGAGGACTAGAAGAAGGAAAACAACAAACATCTCAAAACTGGCACCATGAGCCAAAACAAGGGCAAAACCCTAGTAACCAAGTAGGGCAAAGGAAAAAGACTTGTGTTAAAGCCACTTACAAAACCCTAATAGAGCAAAACAGTCAAATGCATACGCACAAACACAATTGAGCACGACAGGGTACACTTAAGGGGTATGTCCTTAACTCCAATTACGTAAGTAATCTGCAAGTTGGGGATGATGATTCCATGTAGTTCTTATCTGAATGTTGATTTGGGAAATCAAGTTTTGAAGCACCTGCTCCTTTGGGATGAAAGAGCCCTGAAACGCCCTGTTGTTCCTTTCTCTCCATAGACCATAGACTGCAACTCCTAAGCACGTTTTAGGGATGGCATGTTGAAATTTATTGCCTGTCCAATTCTGAGTCATCCACTGTACAGTAGAGTTCCAGTCAGTCCTATTCCATCTTACGTCACATCTTTGCATCAAATCCTGCCAAACAAAAGTAGCATAACTACATTCAAAAAATAAGTGATTATGAGATTCCATTTGGGTATAACAAAGCACACAAGCCAATGGTCCTGGAGTGAAAGAATAGATTCTATCATGCGTTGCTAGCCTATTAAGAGCAGCAAACCATAATATGAAGTTTTGTCTAGGAGTACACCCTTTGAACCAAACCAATTTATGCCAAGGGACGACAGGGGAAACTTCTCGAAAATGCTCCCAAATTTGAGCAAAGTTATAGTTCCCCTTGGATGATACCGTCCAAAAGATACTATCACTCAAACCTGTAGGTTTATACAAATTAGATAAGAGGATTCTAACCTCATTTAATCCTATAGAATTTGAAGAAGGCCAGTTCCAATCATTATTACTTATGATTGTTGCCACTTTTGCTTTAGCGTCAATAGCAGCATCATAAGCAATCCTGTTTGTGTATTTTACAAAAAGAGGACCACACGGGAGCCAATTATCGAACCAAAGAGAAGTTTGTTGACCATTACCAATTTTGTGCAAAAGTAAAGGTCGGACAACCTCCCTAAGTTTCAACAGTTTTCTCCAATACCAGGAACACTGACTTGGAGCATTAATTTCCCAAAAACTATTTGATTTTATCATGTATTTATGCACCCAGTTCTTCCACAAGGAGTTATTTTTAGGATCCAGGAGACTCCCTATATGCTTTAAATTCAATATAGTATTAGTAAGATAGATGTCTTTGAACCCCAGACCACCCTCCTTCTTAGGCTTACAAACATTGACCCAAGCAATTTTTGCTCCCCTCCCCTTTTCAGTGGTGCCAGTCCAAACGAATCTCATAATAGCTTGATCAACCTGTTTAAGAACACTTTTTGGCAGTATAAACATTCCAGACCAATACTGTTGGATCCCCGATAAGACAGATTGGATTAGTTGAGCCCTACCTGCAAAAGACAAAAACTTAGACTTCCAAGAATTAATTCTAGAGCAAATTTATTCACCAACTCTTCACAATGGCTTTCTTCAGTTTAGTAGTAATTAATGGAACACCTAGATACCTCATAGGAAGCGAACCCTTTGTAAATTGGAGTTCCATAAGCAACTCATTAGCTAAATTATCACTAATACCAGAGAAAAACACACAACTTTTAGAATTATTGGCTTGAAGCCCTGAGAAGTCATAGAATTGATTTAAAGTTTTACGAACCATCTTTGCAGATTCAATATCACCATTAAACAAAATAATTAAATCATCCGCAAAACAAAGGTGATTTATTTTTAAAATGTCACACTTCCAATGAAATGTGAAGGGCTCATGCTGACTATTATAGTGAAGTAATTGGCTTAAAGCCTCCATAACAAGAACAAACAAATAAGGGGATATAGGATCACCTTGTCTAAGACCTTTGGCACCTTCAAAATATCCCACGGATTCACCATTAAAATTAATGGAGAATCTTGGAGTAGTAAAACAGGCTTTGATCCATTTTGTCAGTCTAGGAGGGAACCCAAATGTATCAAGTAAATCAAGTAAAAACTCCCAACTCACACTATCATAGGCCTTCATAAGATCAACTTTTGCAGCAACTCTAGGTTTACCTCCTTCCTTGTGATAATCTCTTAGAAGATCTTGGGCAAGTAATATGTTATCACTAATTTTTCTTCCTTTAACAAACGCAGATTGGGCTTGGTCAACGATGGACAGGAGGACCGTTTGGAGCCTATTAGCAATAATTTTAGAAATACATTTATAAATAGTATTACAGCAAGAGATTGGTCTAAAATCCCCCATCTTAGAAGGATTAGGGACTTTAGGAATCAATGCTATAATAGTAGCATTAGACTCTCTAAGTATTTCTCCAGTCAGAAAAAATTCTTGAATGGCTCCGATGACAGTTTGCCCTACTGTAGACCAAGACTTTTTGAAGAAATGAGTATTAAAACCATCAGGCCCCGGAGCTTTATTATCAGGCATATTAAACATCGTATCTTTTATTTCTGAGCTAGTCGAAAGTCTATCCAATGCCTCCAAAAAAGAGTCGGGGACTTTTTTAAATATGATTCTCCTCAAGGCATTAATCCCAGGGTAATGGTTAGTGGCTCTAGTACCAAGTAAAGCAGAGAAATGTCTTAAAGCTTCAGATTTAGCTTCTTCAATATTGTAAGTAAAAGTACCATCAGGTTTTTCCAGTTTAAAAATCCTTTTCCTATTCCTCCTACTTTTAATGTGGTGAAAAAAATAGCTAGTGTTTTTGTCGCCAGCTTCTAACCATTGAACTCTGGATTTTTGCTTTAGGGTTTCTTCCTCAATCCAGATTGATTTCAAATACTCAGACATACAATGCTTTTGTTTTGTAATTAGGGAAGGACAATAGGGATCTTTCAAAAGATCAGATTGAACTTGTTTTAGAGCTTCCCTAGCTTTATCAGCTAAAACTTTTTCCTTACCATCAAAGCTTTTGCTAAGGGTTTTCAATTCATGTTTTAAAATCCTTAGCTTATGGCAGGTTTGATATTGAATAGTTCCATTAACATTGGACCTCCAAGCATTAGATACTATTTCGGAGTAATTATCGAGTTGTGTCCAAAAATTAAAAATTTTGAAACTTTTCCCTTTCCTCCTAACCATTTTATCTATATAGAGAACAAGAGGGGAGTGGTCAGAGGTACCTTGTTCTTGGAAATGGACATAAGAGTCGATGAACTTATCCAGCCAAGTTTGATTAACTAGAGCTCTATCCAACTTCCTTTGAGTGTAGTCAGGTCTACCATATCTTCTGTTACTCCAGGTGAAAAATTCTCCCATGTATCTTAGGTCAGTTAAACAATGAGAATTAACAAAATGGATAAAATCAAGATTATCAGAGTTAAGGCAAAAATTAGGGTCAGAAACTTCATTAGTGTTCAAGACCACATTAAAATCTCCAAGAAGAACCCGGTTGATATTAGAGGTTCCATTATAAATGGAGCCTAACTCAGACCAGAGTTCCTTTCTTTCCTGCCCAGTATTAAAGCCATAAATGAATGATGCCTCAAAACAAATTGTTTGGCCATCATTTTCAATGTTCACATGAATAAACTGAGAGGAACACTTAAGAACAGAGAGATTAATTTTGTCTGGGTTCCAACCAACCCAGATTCTGCCCACAGAGTTTTGGGAGCTATTAGAGACAAAATTCCAATCTTTAAAAACTTTCTTTTTAATTGAGTCCTCATTACCCTGTCTGACCTTGGTTTCAACAATACCTAAAACATCTATATTATTCTGATATATTAATTTAGCAACCTCAAGTTGTTTAGAGGGGAGGTTGAGACCCCTTATATTCCAATTGCTAATAATCATTAGGTACGTTGTTGAGTTTGTCTCTTCTTACCTGAAGAGCCAGTTTGTTTAATTTGAGAATTCTTAACCATACCTGACCCTTGTGGATGAGATTTAGGGGAACACTCTGATGTGCTGCCTTTCCTTAGTTGAAGGCTCTTGTCAGCAACAGTTAATTCTTCTTGGGGCTCCTCTTCGTTCGTTTGAAAAGATCCTTGGTCATTGTTGTCCATCCCTGATTGGTTGGAGGCCATATATGTAGCAGATTGGCCTTTTGACCCTATAGTTTCTGGACGTTGCTCTCTCTTGCAATTTTTAGGTACTAAAACTGAGGCTTCAGGCACAGCTTTCTCATTTTTGTTCTCCAATATTGGATCATTAACTTGCACACCAGTCTTAGTTGTTATCTCTTCCTCTATTTGGACTTTTAGATTTTCATTGGTCTCAACCAATGCCTCTGTATTTCCTTCCCCCTCTGGGGATGATTCATCTTGTGGTGAACACAGAGCAGGCTCCACGTTATTTGACTTCTCTGTTTCTTCCGACTGAGGTGCTATAAGCGAAAACTGATTGGCGTTTTCCAATGGGATTACCTTGGGTTGCTTGTAGAGACCATGTTCATTATGGGACAAATGTTCTGATCCAGACTTCTGATCTTGGGTTGTATACCCAGTACTCCAAATGGATTCTCATGACCATCTTTTCTTTGAATGTGACTATTCTACTTTTATTTGGCAGGAATTGATGCTTAGATGTAATTTGGAGTGGAATGGCACTCCTTGGGATAGTACTGTATGCTGGATGACCCAACATTGGAAGGGGGATACTCCCCAAAACATGATCCCCAGAATTTGCTTGGGCGTTACCATTTATGGATTGTGGAAGGAGAGGAATAATAGAACTTTCAAGAATTCTTCTACTCCAAAGGAACAATTATTGAAGATTTTCGTCTCACAAGTTTATGCCCAAATTAGTACCAAATGGAAACGGCACAACCATCTCCAAGCCTTATTGGTTAACTGGCACTAATTATTTTGTCAATTTGTTCTATTTTGCTCCGTGTAATTGTTTTGTTGGGAGCTTTTTGTTAAATTTTGTTGTTTCTAGTAGTGGTTGACATGTGTGTTGACTGTCTTGCCTTATGTGGCTTTTTCAGTGGTTTGCTTAGCTTCATGTCCTTAAGGTAATTTTGCCTTTTGTGGCTCCTTTTGTGGTTTTGGCCACTTGTCCTTATGCTTTGCGCTTTATGTTTTATCCTGGGGTATGCCCCTTGTACATGTGTACATCCCCTTTTTTGGAATATATTTACCATTTTCCGAAAAAAAAAAATTCCTCTCTCTCCAAAGAGCATAGATGGTTGCCCCAATACACATTCGAGGCATGATATCTTTAGGTTTCTTTGATTTCCATTTGCTAGCAGCCCACAAAATAAGGGAATGCCATCTTGGAAAATCTATCCACAACCACAAAAATTGAGTCTCGACCGTGTTTAGTCCTAGGTAAACCTAACACAAAATCCATTGAAATATCAATCCATGGTTCACTAGGAATTGGAAGAGGTGTGTATAAGCCATGGGGTTGTACTCTAGATTTCGCTCGCCTACATGTGACACATCTACCACAAATCCTCTCAACATCTTGTTTCATGCATGGCCAATAGAAGTGTTCTTGCAAAACGGCTAATGTTTTAACTACCCCAAAATGTCCCATTAACCCTCCCCCATGTGACTCTCTCACAAGCAACTCTCTCACAGAACAATTTGGAATGCACAATTTATTTTCTCGAAATAAAAACCCCTCATGCCTATAGAATTTATTATGGCCAATTTTTCAACAAGATTCAAACTCTTCACTAAAATCTAGGTTTACAAGATACAATTCTTTAATATGCTCAAAACCAAGAATCTTAGCATCAAGAGTGGAGATTAGAATGTACCTTCGAGAAAGTGCATCGGCAATGATGTTCTCCTTACCCTGTTTATATCGTATGACGTATGGAAACGTCTCAATGAATTCAACCAATCGTGCATGTCTCTTGTTCAGCTTGTGTTGGACTTTAAGGTACTTTAAAGACTCATGATCGGTGTGAATCACGAACTCTTTTGGCCACAAGTAATGCTGCCATGTCTCCAAAGCTCGAACCAATGCGTACATCTCTTTGTCATAAGTGGGATAGTTTAAGGCAGCCCCACTTAACTTCTCACTAAAAATATGCAATTGGTCGTCCTTCTTGCATAAGCACAGCGCCAATACCTAA
Organism: Hydrangea macrophylla; assembly: GCA_033977485.1. Lineage (NCBI taxonomy): Eukaryota > Viridiplantae > Streptophyta > Magnoliopsida > Cornales > Hydrangeaceae > Hydrangea > Hydrangea macrophylla. The sequence continues at coordinate 51,388,785 of CM066989.1, forward strand.
TCCTGAAGCATCACATTCAATTTCAAAAGTTTTTGTAAAGTTAGGTAAAGCAAGTAAAGGTGCATGAGTTCATTTTTCCTTGAGTGTGTAAATACACTATTAACGGTTAAAATCTGCTGGTGGGGGAGAATGGGTTAGAGAGAGAAGCTCCTACTTCTCTCTAGATTTTGAGTGTCCTTCTCGTTTGTCTTTCTTTGATCTTCTGATGGGTAAGAAAGGGAGGAATCCTGGTTCTTCCCCCTCTCCTTCTAATCTCAATAAGTCTAAGCAACAATCTGTTTCAAGTTCAAGGCTAAATGATTTTTCTTCTAAGGATCCAAACCTTAAATTTAAGAAAAATTCCCCTTCTACTCCTTTGAGACCCTCTAGTGATTCACATGGTGAACACTTTGTTAATGTTCCATCTACTACTAGAGTCTCCTCTACTTTGGGTTTTATTACCCCTGATCTGGAGAGTAAATACTCTCTTAAAGGAGATGGTTCAATACTACTAAAGAATGGATCTCAATCTGGTGGTGTCATCTCTGAAGGGAAGGTCCAGGTCCTCAATGTGGCCAAACCTGTTTTTGAGGCTAAACCAACACTGGCTCTTCCCCCAAAGGATCCCTATGCTTTGGCTACTGCCAAGGGTTATACTGTTGATGAACTTGAGTTTCAAGAAGATTGGGAGGCTGTTTCTCCAGCTCAGAGTGATTGTGTTAAATTACATGACGAGTGGGAGAATGCCTCTTCAACTCAAGGTGCTAGTGAGGGCTGTAACCCAGAGGAAGTAATTGCTTTTAAGTCTCACCAAGACTCTACTGAGGTTCTTAAGAGAAAAATGAAGATTGCTAGGGAGGAAGTGGCCCATGCTCCTAGTCTCTTACACTCTAAGTCCAGCAATAACTTTATCATTTCAAATCCTTCCCGGACTGAAATATATTCTATTAATGATGAAGGTATTCAGGAAGTTCATTGTCAAACTCAACCAGTTCTTTCGGAAAAAGATAATATTGGAGTTGGGTTTGATCCAAAAAGTGCCACCATTTCTCAATCCAATTTGTTTGCTGAGAGTAAGATCCACGCGCCTACGCAAGGTAAACCCAACGGTAACATTGAGATCCAAAAACCGCATAAAGCTTGCAATGCCCATGTGCTCACTAGTGGCTTTCCCGGGATTCCCGGCCCCATGCATGCCCACACGCAATGCCCTTTGACCACTATTGCTGATATTTGCAATGTTAGGGGCAACTTGGTCCAAGCAACTACTGAAATTACCGCTAATATGCTAGGCAATGTACCATTACCCGCCGGTCATATGAATAACAAATTAGTTGGTTCCAATTTGACCATTAAAGTGCTGGAAAGCAATGATGATAAGCAAGTGGAAGGTGAAGCTTTTGCCCGAAAATCAGGAACCATGTCCCCTAATGGTTCAAATAATATTTTAAAGGCAACACATGTGAATGACCCGGGCCCACAAATTGACTTCCAAGGCTCCCATGCGTCCTCTTGTGGATCTAGTCATTTGAGAGTTACAGATTGTGCTTTGCAAGGCCTTTCTAGTGGGTCCCCAAAGGAGACAACTCATGTTAGTGATCAATGCTCCACACTTGGGCTCCCTCATACTATATCCTTGTTTGAAATTAAGGCTACGCAGTGTGCTAGTAATGATAACCGGTCTTTGCCCAATGGTCTTCCACACAGTCCGGTCTTCAAGTGTGACCAAAAACCACCTAATCCACTCCCTAATTGGGCAAACCTTTTGAAAACTAAGGCCAATCCCGGGTTTAAGCTTAATTATTTTAAGCCGCAGACTGCCCCTGATGACAATACCTTCATTCTCCCTAGTTCAGTTGCTACTGAAGGAAGTAAAGCATGGGATAATACTCTCTTGGGTTATTTTATTGGAAAAAGGCTACCTTATTCCTTAGTTAAATCTGCTTCAATCAGGTTATGGTCTAAATATGGTCTCAATGATATGCTGGCAACAGATTCGGGATATTTTTATTTCAAATTTAACAGTAAGGATGAAAGTGAAGCTGTATTGGAGGGAGGCCCATGGCACATAGCAGGTCAACCTATCTTGCTCAAGAAGTGGCATACTAGCCTCAGACTCACCAAGGAAGCCCCATCTACTGTCCCCATTTGGGTTCATATCTACAACATTCCCTTGGAGTATTGGAATGCTGATGGGTTAAGCCATATTGCAAGCATTATTGGAAAGCCTTTACATGTTGACAATTTGACAACCACATGTAGAAGAATTTCGTATGCTAGGATTTGTATAGAAGTGAATGCAGAAAGAGAACTCATGAAATATTTTGATATTCAGGTTGTTGATCCATTCAGTGGGGAGTTGGAACAAATCACACTCAATGTTGAATATCAATGGACCCCTATTTTGTGCACTAAGTGTAAGAAGTTTGGGCACAACTGTATCAAAACCTCTACTGGTCACAAAAATCCTCAACAAGCCCTCACTAACTCTAAACCTCAGGGTGAAGGGGTTTGGATGGTCCAAGGTAAAGGGAAGAAAGTTCATGCTGAAGCTCTATCCACTGATGTGTCCACTTCTGGAACCAGTGAGGAAGGTTTGCCTAGACTGGATGTTGTCACTGTGCAGGCAGAGGGTCAAGAATCTCAGGTGGTTGCTCCACTTCAGAACCCAAGGATTACCCTGAGTACATCTATATCTGTTGCCAAGAATGTCCCTCAACAGAATCAATTTTCTGGATTGGAAGGACTTAATGATGATGATCTTGAGCTTCACCCCAAGTTGAAGGACACCACTGATATGGAACAGCATATGTCTGGATTTAATGACCAAGACAAGTCAAGGCCTCAATGTATCTTGGAACATACTGCTCCCTCTCCCTTGCCTCTGCAACCACAAGATCAGCAAAAGAATAATAGTGCTACTAGTCCTACAAGGCACAACCTACAGATTGTCAAGCCACCTGCGGAGAGCAGACCCAAGGACAATGTTTCTCCTACCTTCGGTAAGTCTGAAATTTAGAAGAAATCTTCAGCAGATTTCTCAGGTCAGGTCTCCATACCCCCCCAAAGTCTTTAATGTTAATTAGTTGTTGGAATATTCGAGGTCTCAATATGGCCTCTAAGCAATCTGAGGTTGCTAAGTTCATCCATGACAACAATATTGATGTATTAAGTATTGTTGAAACTAAAGTTACTCAAACTAATGAAGATACAATTAGGAGAACAATTTTTAAACATTGGGAATTTTTCTCCAATAGTAGTCCTACTTCTACTGGTAGAATTTGGATAGGCTGGAATAATGACAAAATTAAACTTAAAATTCTTAAAAGCACTTCTCAAATCATTCATGTTAGTATTGAAAATGATGAGACAACCTCTTACCTGGAAGCATCCTTTGTTTACGGTTTTAATACTGGCCAAGCTAGGGGTGAACTTTGGGCTGATCTTAAAGCTATTAATGATAATTGTGATTCCGTTAATTATATTGCTTTAGGTGATTTCAATGTTACCTTGTCCCCGGAGGAAATCTCTAATCCTTATCATGGGTGGAATAATGATATGTTAGATTTTAAAAAGGCTACTGATGAATGTTGCTTAGTGGATCTTAGATATGTAGGGGAATTGTTTACTTGGTGCAATAGAAGATACGGAAGGCCAGACTTTACTCAGAGAAAGCTCGATAGAGCTATGGTCAACCAGACTTGGCTAGATAATTTCTCTGACTCTTTTGCTCATTTCCAGGCCCCAGGTACCTCTGATCATTCTCCTATTATTATTCATATTTGATAAGAATCAAAGAAGGAAAGGTAGGGCTTTTAAGTTTTATAACTACTGGACTAAATTGAGTAATTTTTCTGATATTGTTACGAATGCTTGGGATTATAGAATTGATGGGACTGCCCAATATCAAGTCTGCCATAAACTTAGACACCTTAAACAAGATCTGAAAAAACTAGGAAAGAAATCTATAGGCCAAGAAAAGGTTAATGCTGATAAAGCTAGAGAGGCTCTTAAATCTATCCAATCTGCTGTTCTTGCTGATCCAAATGATACTTCTCTTATTGAGGAGCAAAATCTCTGCTTAAGAAATTTTCATGAAGCTACTTGGATTGAGGAGGAAACTCTCAAGCAGAAATCTCGTTTACAATGGTTAAAAGTGGGTGATAAAAACTCAAGATACTTTCATCTTTCCATTAAAGAAAGAAGGAAGTTTAAAAGAATTATTGTTCTTGAAAAACCAGATGGTAGTTTCACTACCACCTGTGATGAAGCTAAGGGAGAAGCTATCAGATATTTCACCTCTTTACTTGGAACTCCTTCTAATCACAATTACCCTGGAAAAGATGCTTTAAGGTCCTTTGTCCACAAAAGAATTCCTCCTGAGTTAATGGCAGATCTGGATAGGATTCCTTCTGATGAAGAGATTAAAAAGGCTTTTTTTAACTTGCATAGTAATAAGGCTCCGGGTCCTGATGGTTATAATGCTTTCTTCTTTAAAGATTCTTGGGCTATTGTGGGCACTTCTATATTAGATGCCGTAAAAGAATTTTTTCAGAATGGTGATCTGTTGCGTGAATCTAATACTACCCTTATTGCTCTTGTCTCTAAGGTTCCTAATCCATCCAAAATGGGAGACTTCAGACCTATCTCCTGCTGTAATACTGTTTATAAGTGTATATCTAAGATTATTGCTAATAGACTTCAACTGATCCTCCCTAATTTTGTTGATCAAGCTCAGTCTGCTTTTATTAAAGGAAGGAAGATTAGTGATAATGTTCTTCTTGCCCAAGACCTTATGAGAGATTATCATAAACAGCAGGGTAAACCTAGAGTTTCAGCTAAGGTGGATATTATGAAGGCTTATGATAGTGTTAGTTGGGAGTTTCTCATTGATTTACTTGAAGTGCTTGATTTCCCTCCAAAACTAAAGAAATGGATTATAGCATGTGTCACTACTCCTAGATATTCTATTAACTTTAATGGCGAATCTGTGGGTTACTTTGATGGTGCTAAAGGCCTAAGGCAAGGTGATCCTATTTCTCCCTACTTATTTGTTATTATTATGGACACCCTGAGCCAACTTTTACATTATAATATTCTTAGTAAGCCTTTTACTTACCATTGGAAATGTGATAAATTGAAAATCTCACACCTCTGCTTTGCGGATGATCTTCTGATTCTCTTCAATGGAGATGTTGATTCTGCCAAACTACTCCGACTCACTCTAAACCAGTTCTTTCACTTAACTGGGTTACAAGCTAACAATGTTAAAAGCTGTCTCTTTTTCTCAAATGTTGAGGGTGACATGATTGAGGATATTGTTAATATTCTTCACTTTGAGAAAGGAATTCTCCCCATTAGATATCTTGGAGTCCCTCTTATTACTTCAAAACTGAAGAAACATGATTGTGAGGGTTTGGTCAATAAAATATGTGCTAGAGTTAACTCTTGGAAATCTAAATTTTTATCTTATGCAGGGAGGGCCCAACTCATTAGCTCGGTCTTGACAGGGATTCAAAACTACTGGTCTGGAATGTTTGTTTTGCCTAAAGGAGTTCTCAAGAAAGTTTCCCAATCAATGGCCAGATTTCTTTGGTCTGGCAAGACAGATAAAATTTCGGGAGCTAAAGTTGCATGGGATAAAGTCTGTAGACCAAAAAAGGAAGGGGGATTGGGTTTTAAAGATATCTTTTTGGTCAATTCTATTTTGAATCTGAGACATATTGGGAATCTCTTGGACCCGACCAATATGTCCCTCTGGTGCAAGTGGATCCACAAATACATGCTAAGAGATAAGAATCTTTGGCAAGCCAAAATTCCTTCCCAATGCTCATGGTATTGGAGGAAGCTTTTAAAACTTAGAGAAATTGCCAAACCGTTACTTTTTCATTGCATTGGTAATGGTAACCATACTTCACTCTGGTTTGATAACTGGCTTCCCTTGGGTCCGTTGTTGGATAAATACTCTGATAGAATTGTTTATGACTCTGCTATTAATGTTAATACTAAAGTTAGCAGTATCATTAGGGGTTTAGATTGGAATTGGCCTGGCTCCAATTCCATTGAACTTAATGAAATTAGAAATGTTTTGTCAAATTTCTATAAACCTAAAAGTTGTATTGATAATGTGAAATGGACTATAACCCCTAATGGTGCATTTAATACTTTTCTTATTTGGGACCATTTGAGGATACATCATCCTATGGTGCCATGGTATAATACTGTGTGGTTCTCTGGGTGTATTCCCAGACAAAGCATCGTTCTTTGGTTAGCTGCCCAAAATCGTCTTTCTACACATGATAGAATCGTTAATTTTACTCCTGGACCTTTAGCTTGTATGTTTTGTCATAAGCATATGGAAACACATGATCATTTATTTTTTTCCTGCTCTTTCTCATCTTTTGTGTGGCAGGGACTGATGAACAGATGTGGATTGCATTGGCAAGGTCAAAGCTGGATTGACATTTTGGATTCTATGGCTCAAAGGCTTACAGGCAATACAAGCCATCATGTGATACCTAAAATGTGTCTTGGAGTGGCAGTTTATGGCTTATGGAAGGAGAGAAACTATAGGTCTTTCAGGAATACCTCCAATACTAAAGAGTTTCTTCTGATGAACCTAATTTCTCAAGTTAATGCGCAAATCAGGATGAAATGGAGTAACCACTCAAATTTTGATAGGATTATTTGTAATTGGTCCTAACGGCCCGTGGGGTCCTTTTTGGCATTTGTACTATTTTTCTTTTTCTTTAGGTTTGCCTTGATTGGTTGGTTTGCCTTCTTGTTGCATTTTGTTTGCCTTTGAATGTTCTTGTTGCTGTTTCATGTAAGGCAGGTCCTTGATTTTTGAGGTCAGGTAGCTAGTTTAGCTTCTTGTCCTATTGTCTTGAGCTTATTGAGTTATCCTGGGGTATGCCCCTTGTACAGTTTGTACATCCCTTTTTTGGAATATATTTACCATTTTCCGAAAGAAAAAAATTTTCCTTGAGTAATTGAAATGCTCTTGCTCTTCCCCCCATTTGAACCCAACATTTTTCTTGATGACTTCGGTTATTGGTGCAGCTATACTACTGAAGTCTTTCACGAACCTTCTGTAAAAACTAGCAAGTCCATGAAAACTTCGCACATTGCTTACACTAGATGGGCTTGGCCATTCTTGGATAGCACGAATCTTTTCTTCATCAACTTGTATTCCTTGTGCACAGACAACAAAACCAAGAAACACAAGCTTATCGGTGCAAAAAGTGCACTTCTTTAGGTTAGCAAACAACTCTTCCTTTCTAAGTACATCTAACACAAGTTTTAAATGCTTCAAATGCTCTTCCAAGTTTTTGCTATAAATAAGGATATCATCAAAATAAACAACCACAAATTTTCCAATAAAAGCACGCAAAACATGGTTCATCAATCTCATGAAAGTACTAGGAGCATTAGTTAATCCAAAAGGCATAACTAACCATTCATACAAACCATATTTGGTTTTAAATGCAGTTTTCCATTCATCACCCTCCTTCATTCTAATTTGATGATACCCACTTTTCAAATCAATCTTAAAAAATATACAAGAACCATGCAACTCATCTAACATATCATCTAAGCGAGGAATAGGGTGTCGATACTTTACCGTTATGTTGTTGACGGCTCGGCAATCAACGCACATTCTCCACGTCCCATCCTTCTTAGGAACCAAAATCACTGGAACGGCGCATGGACTCATACTTTCTCTTACGTACCCCTTTTCCATCAACTCACTGACCTGCTTTTGTAGCTCCTTTGTCTCCTCGGGATTGCTTCTATAGGCTGGTCGGTTTGGAATGGTAGCACCGGGCACGAAATCAATTTGATGTTCAATCCCTCGAATAGGGGGTAAACCATGTGGAATCTCCTCAGGAAAGACATCACCAAACTCCTGCAAAAGAGAAACAACAGAACTAGGCAAAGATGAGTCAATTGGGTTAGTGTTTAAAAATGCCTCTTTGTACAAAAGTACAATCATAGGCTGATTTGAAAACAACGCTCGTTTGATCTCACTCGCTTTTGCATAAAAATTCTTTTGGTTTCCCTCTAATTTTCCCTCAATGGCTGCATTTTTCTTTTCTTTTTCTCTCTCAATTTTCTCACTCTTTTTCTTTTGTTCACTCTCTTTCTTTGGATCACTCTCCTTTTGCAACCTCACTTGATCTTCATAAACTTGCTTCGGTGTCAAAGGCACTAGGGTGATTGTCCTTTGATTAAGCACGAATGAGTATTTATTTGTGAAACCATCATGCTTAACACGTCGATCAAATTGCCATGGCCTCCCTAACAACAAGTGTCCAGCTTGCATCGGAACCACATCACTCAAAACTCATCTTCATATTTCCCAATACGAAAAGGAACTAATACTTGTTTAGTCACCCTTACTTCTCCACTATCATTGAGCCATTGCAATTTATAAGGCCGTGGATGCTTGATTGTTGGCAGCCCTAATTTCTCCACCAGAGTTGTGCTAGCAACGTTAGTGCAACTCCCCCCATCGATGATCACACTACACACCTTATCTTTGATATGACATCTCGTATGAAAGATGTTCTCCCGTTGCGCCTCATCATCTTTTTTAACTTGCATATTTAGAGCTCTCCTTGCCACTAACAAATCCCCTTGGGCAGCGTACTCTTCGTCATCGGCATCCTCCAATGGTGGCACAGATTCGTTGTCATCTTCATCTTCGGTTTCAATCTCACCATTATCTCGTAACACCATAACTCTCTTGTTCGGACATTGGCTAGCTATGTGTCCCCTACCTTGGCACTTAAAACACTTAATATCACGGTTCCGAGAAGTAGACAAATCGGATTTACCTTGATTTCCATGGCTGGCCACCTCTTGTTTTTGTTCAGTTTTTGGCTTCACCAAAGGCTGCTTCTCATCTCTTTTCCAATTATTTGGTTTCCAAGCAGATGTATTGGGATTTTGGCTTGGATTTTGGCTTGGACGTGTGCTGCTGCCCCTCCTCTTGAGTTGATTCTCAATTTTAATAGCCATGTGTACCATATCCTCCAATTCAACATAGTGTTGCAATTCCACTGCATTGGCAATTTCCCGATTCAACCCAACTAAGAATCTAGCCATTGTAGCCTCTCGATCTTCCTCTACATTCGCTCGAATCATAGCAACTTCCATCTCCTTATAATATTCTTCCACACTCCTATTACCTTGCCTCAAACTTTGCAACCTGTTGTACAACTCCCGATAGTAGTAGCTTGGAATGAACTGCTTCCTCATAATAGTTTTCATCTCCTCCCATGTCTCTATTGGATGCTCCCTATTTCTCCTCCTATTTAGTACCAATTGATCCCAGCAAATAATAGCATAATCAGAAAATTCAATGGCAGCAAGTTTCACTTTCTTAATCTCAGAGTAATTATGGCAATCGAATACTAATTCCACCTTCTTCTCCCATTCAAGATATGCTTCCGGATCAGTCTTTCCTTGAAACGAAGGAATCTTCATCTTAATACTACCCAAATTATTATCTTCCCGATTCCTAGCTTCTCTAAACCTAACTTCTCTACCCCGACCTCCATATCTCCTATGATTATCTATTGACTCCCGATCATTTTCTTCATCAAAGTCTTCCCAAAATACTCCTCATCTTCAACTCTCACTCGCCTTGGTTGAACTCTCTCCCCTCTTTGTACATTATGAACATTTTGTTGTTGCTGCCTCTGTGGTGTACCCTCTTCAACTCTATCCAATCTCTCATGTATCGGTTCCAATTCTGCCCTCATCATCCGCCTCATCTCCCCCACTAAAGCTTGCATTTGTAGATTCGTAACAACCGGCTGTTGAGCCTCTTCATTTGTGACTCTTCCCTGATCTTGAGCCATAATCCCTGCAAGAATGGATTAGAAATAGAATAGATCCTCACTACACTCCCTCACGTGTTTCACTCAAGAATATGATTCACTCATGTTTACACTCAAAAATCAAGTCGGCTTTTACCCTCTTATGTGCTCACCACTCCTGCCTTTTTCCACTCGTAGTAATTCTCACTTAGTTCTTATGAAACTGATCAAACAGTGACCAGAATTTCTCAGTAACAATTCACACCCAAACTAGACCAATCAAATTTGGAAGTTGAAAGCACGACTAAAACGAACGGGGATGGCTAGGTTTCCAAAAGCACAAAAAAATTGAAATTTTCGAAAAAAAAATTTCACACTATGGAGTAAGGTCAGATTTGGATTCCTTAGACCCCCAATATTGTAAAACAAAAATAAATTTTAAGCCGAGTTTTTGTACTCTTTTTTTTTTTTTTTTTTTTTTTTCGCGGCTTACCAATCTCTTCTTTTTTCTTCTTTTCTTTTCTTCTCTTTTTTTTTTCTTTTTTTTTTTTTGAATAATCAGGCAGACTTCACAGTTCACGTATCTGATTCAGAAACCCTAATTCGCGAGAAGGAAAAAACCACAATAACAACGATCACGAGAATGAACAAACACGAAGTAACAAGAGCAAATCACAGATCAGATTCGCAAACCCTTAAAACGAAATTCCAGATCGTAATCGAACACCTTTTTTTTTGGTACGGTTCAGAAACGAGAGCGAATAAGAAAACGAACAGAAACAAAAACGACTAAGAACAGAACCAGAAGAAACGAATAAGAACAAAAACGAAAAAGATATGATAAACCTGAGACTAGAACTGTGCTCTGATACCAACTGATACGAACCACGCCAATAATGTGACGAAACCCGTAACACGATCAATGCCTCAGACCGTTCTACTGTCAGATTCAATGGAAACCGCGACCCAACACCTATAACAGATGCGAACCTTGGTATAAAGGATGAAGACGCCACAATCAAGGATGGGAAACTCGATTGATAAGTCAAGGTATGAACGCCACAGAGTAATTTTGATAAGTTCGAATAGTTCTTCAAAGAACCAAAGAGAAAACTCTCACAATATTATTAATGATCAAAACTCAATATTACAAACCCTAAACTGTTTAAATAGCTGAGGCTTACGGGTGGGCCCTATAAGCCTACGAAATATTATGGCCCAATATAATTCACCCAAAAACTAAAATAAAAACAAACTAACAAATATAAAAAGTTCTTAAGTTGGCATGCAAGCCTATAATTTATTCTAGAGCTTGAATCATGGACACCCAGCCTTGTGGATCACTAGTAACCTCTTTTGGGCCACAAAGATTAGTCTCAACCCAAATTTGTTGAACCAGCCCATTGAGATTGTCCTTGAACCGTTTTGCTCGCGCCCTTATAACTGGACCAATTGGCACGTGGTTCGGGTCCGCATTCCACCTTGTGCTAGCCGCCATGTTCTCATCACGCACTCTCGTTGATAAGTAGTTATCAACATGTTTGGTAATCATGATAAGTGAATGGGACTCAAGGAATGGAGGATGTAATCATCATTCAGGTTGACAATAATAGTTATCCGACTACCAGAATATGATTGCGAATGCTGATGGTAGAGGGATATTAGTACACCATACAAGTCTAGATATCGCTTCAGTAAACGTTAACTGATCAGTTGGTTAGTTTGTTGATCAAAGAGTTTGGTCATGGGAATTAACAATTGGTCTGAGCCAATTATAAAGAGCCTAAGAGGTCCCACTCTTAGCTCTGCTAGGATGCTTGGAAAGGCATTTGAGGATCTTGTCAAGACAGGTTCGACCGATCGAAGCCACTTCGATCGATTAACAGTTAGGTCATTATGGGAATCTATAAATAGGGCAGCTGCATCTAGAAAAAAGAGTTCATCGTTTTATTATACCCAAAGCAGCAGAAACTTTTTGAAGCTTCCCAAACCTTCTCTATCCTCACTATTAGAGATCCTACCATTTCTAGCCTCTCCGAAAAGCATCCGCAGGAGTCACAAGGGTGAAGACAACCCTGTGGAGGCTGCTACACCATCGAGGAAGAAGAATATCAGAATTGGGTTCAAGACCTGAGGTATAACTTTTCTCCCTCTTTTGTATACGCATCTGTAGAATTGATAAGTAGAAGATCCGGGCTACCAATAAAGTTTTTGAAACTTATTCTTTCCGTTGCGCGTTTAAAAATTTTAAACCTATTTTTCCTTCAGTTGTGCCGCCACCCGGAATTTACTGTTTAGAGTGTGAAGGAAATTCTTTCGATTTATCTTAATTGATCACAAAGCTGGGCCACCCAAAGAAATCTTATCAACTGCTAAGAGATATATTGATCTACACTCTAGGCAGCCATCGGATGAAAGTAAGGGAAAAGGGGTGGAAAAAGCTGCTACTTTGGATTGGTGGGCACTTCAAGTTGATGACTCTGTTTGGTATGAAGGGGATAATAGCCAGGGCATTAATCAGACAAATGAAGATCTATGGTATAAAAGTGATGAAGGTGAAGAAAAGAGTCCAAAAGTCGTCAAAGTACAAGATAATCTATGGATGAAAGAAGAGGTTAGCTATTTGACTTGATCGGGGAGACATTTCACGCCGTATGAACTAGAAGAAGACTATCCGGGCCAAGAATCGGGCAAAGGGAAAGGGAAAATCGATGAAGAAGAAGAGGAGGATAGGGTATTGAAGCAGATGAAGAAGACTCAAGCCAATATCATGATCTGGGGACTGCTGATTGCTTCAAAACTTCACATTCAAGCTATCCTAGATGCATTACCAATCGGATGTATCCATAAACATCTCCCCAGAAGATCTCGTGGGAATGATCAACAGAACTTCACCCTCGCCATCATATTTACCTCGAAAGATTTGCCTCCTAGAGGACCTGCCCATAACAAGCCATTACACATAACTGTCGAATGTAGGGAATACGGTGCCTACTTGCCTCGTTGATAATGGATCCGCTTTGAACGTGTGTCTACTCCGTACAGCTAAAAGAATGGGTTTAGATGAGTCGACTTTCATACCATCCGAGCAAAATGTGAGAGCATACGACAACACCCAGAGGATGATCATGGGCATCATTTTCCTTAATCTCGTAATCAGATCATTGGAAAAGGAAGCTGAGTTCCAGATTATTAACATTCCTGCTTGTTTTAATTTGCTGTTGGGTAGACCTTGGTTAGATAGCTTGGGTGCAATTCCGTCAACAATTCACCAAAAGGTTAAGTGCATTTGGGGAAACAAGGTTTGTGATATCTTTGGGGATAGCTGGATTCGGGTAAATGAAGCGTCATCAAGCGCCCCAATCCTAGAGGTTCAGTTGAAAGAAGCGGAAACAAGTTTGGGATGATTTGAATTCATTAGCATGATAGAGGATGGAAAGCCGCGAGAGTTTCTACCGTTATATTTTGACCAATACGCAAGTCCATTAATCGCATGGATCATGAGGAAAATAGGATTCTTTCCAGGTATGGGTTTATGGAAAATGCACCAAGGTTTGTCAGAATTTTCGAATATCAAAACACAGACCCACACTCACAATTTGGGATATTAACCATCGGAACAAGAGTCGAGAGGAAAAAAGAAAGCAATTGACGCACCACAGCAGCCGTATGCCAAAACGCTTAATGGGTACTTTATCAAGGAGGGAGAAGATTTCCCCTTCTATGGGTTCCCAGAGTCATGGATGGATCAGAATGATAAATGCTTAAAGCAGGGTTCAAGAACTTCTTCCCACATAAGTTTACCGATTACGAAGACCCATACTTATAGGTGCCTGCAAAGCCAACCTCTGCTAAAGATTGGATTTGTACGCTAGATAGTTCAACAATGAAGAATCTGAGGGTGGAAGGAAATGAGGAGATTAAAGAGGGTAATCCTAAGAAGATTGCAAAAGAAGAAAAAGGGATAGGTCAGGGCGAAGTAGAGATCGAAGAAAATGAAGAGAAGAGCTGGAGAATGAGGAAGAGATAGAGGCTTTGTCGGGCTGTGACACTATAGAACTCAAATAGTAGATCAACAAAGAATGGGTTTTTTAGTATAGTGATAGGTATCCTCCCTCCCCGGAGACTGTAATGGCTCATATGAGGCATCTTAATATTTCTATGTATGTTGTAATCACTCCAAAGAATATCAATGAGAAAATGACCAGTTCTGCTTACTCGACTACGCATAATAATAAATGTGATTCATGCAATGAATGTGATGAAATACCAGATGAATTACAAAAATTAATTCAAAAAGAAAATGAATCTGCATGCAAAATTATTGAGGGCACTTTGACAATTAATTTGGGAAATGAAAGTAATCCCCAAAATGTTTTTATTGGCTCTACACTTAGCAATAAGAAAAGCAGAGAATTAATTAATCTATTAAATGAGTTCAAAGATGTCTTTGCATGGTCTTATGATAATATGTCAAGAATTGATCCAGAGATAGTCCAACATAATATCCCTCTCTTCCCAAATTTTGAAACCTGTAAAACAGAAATTGAGGCGAATGAGGCCTGAATGGGCGCTTAAAGTGAAAGAGGAAGTTTTTTTTTTTTTTTTCGGAAACAGGTAAATAAATTCCAAAAAAGGATGTACAAAAAGTACAAGGGGCATACCCCAGGATAAACAATGAGCTCAAATCATGAGGACATGGAGCAAGAAGCAAACAGAAAAGAACAAATCAAAAACATGCCTACAGGCAACACAGAACAACCTGCAGGGAACCAAAAGTGAAAATCATGGACAGAAAACCTGCCCAAAGACAATGGATGCCAACCAAGGTTACATAATGTTCCTTCTAATTCCAATTTTGAAGATATCGATCGATGTTAACAAGATACTTCCACTTTACCCTGATTTGTGCATTAATTTGAGAAATAACTTGCTTCAATAGTAAACTTGGAGGATTGAAGACCTTCTTGAATGTTCTGTTGTTCCTCTCTTTCCATAGGCTATAGACAGTCACTCCAAGGCATATCTTGGGGAGCACCTGTTGTATTGTTTTCCCTCTAAATCTTTGAGCCTATCACTATACTAAATCTTTCCCTCTAAAGAGGAAGTTGAAAAGCAATTCTGGATTCTTGATTGTCACCGAATACCCCAAATGGGTCGCCAATATCGTGCCAGTCCCAAAGAAGGATGGTCGTGTTAGGGTTTGTGTTGATTTTCGAGATTTAAAAAAAGCCAGCCCTAAAGACGATTTCCCTTTACTTCATATCAATATACTAGTTGACTCCATACACTCTGTACCACACTGATCATTACTCTTTTGCGTACTGACTACTACTCCCATACATGCCCAGCTGACTCCATGTGAATGTCATGTACTATCCACAGAACATATGAAGTGCTAGGAATAATAACAATGTATGTTTGAAAAGAATTGAATTCATAATCTTTCCTTAATGACCAATCATACCCAAAACGTAATCTGTTTAAACATTTTTCGCAAACAGAATCTTAAAGTTCAAAATACATCACCCAAACAGTTCTTTAACATAAAATAAGCAAAAACTAGAAACTGTTAGAAGTCGCACTGGCCGCTTGCGCGAAGGTCGCTTGCGCGGGCCGCTCGCGCGATATGCCCAATTTTTGTTTTCGTTTTAAAATCTTTTCTTTCTGCCTAAAAATACACGGCTCGCGCGAGTCGATCGCGCGGGCCACTCGCGTGATTTGCCCTTTTTCCAATTTTCTTTTATAAAACTTTCCAGTCTGTCTGGAATCACCCACCTCGCGCGCGAGTTCAGACAGTGTCTTCTTCTTCTTCCCCAGAATTCCCCTGTTTCAGAATTCCAGGGTCTTTTTGACCCATTTTGCAATCCCGAAGTAAATAGGACATGTAATATATGCTTTTCTTTGATTTTTCGCAAGGATTAAAAATCTTTGATCAATTTTACTTGAATCGATCCGTAGCTCTCGGATTTTGCGAAAAACCGAGAGTTGACAGAAATTTTGTTTTTAATATACGTAGCCCCACGAATGAATTAAGCTCTAATATTGTAACTACCACTCATATGAACTATAATCTTTCGAAACGAATTTTGGTTAAGTTTAGAAAAACTCATGTTTTTCAAACTCAAGCTCCCATGGAGGAGTTAGCAATGGTGGTTTATCAATACATGTACACAATCTTGGTTTCCCGCCCAAAATTAAAATGTGGATTCGAGCCTGTGTTACTAGTCCTAGGTTTTCTATTACTTTTAACAGGGAGTCCATTGGGTATTTTGAGGGCGCTAAAGGCCTTAGACAAGGGGATCCTATGTCTCCTTACTTGTTTGTTCTGATTATGGATACCTTGAGCCAATTACTCCATTACAATATTCAAAGATGTCAGGATTTCAAATTTCACTAGAAATGTGATAAGCTTAAGATCTCTCATATTTGTTTTGCGGATGACCTGCTCCTTTTTTTCTATGGAAATGTTAACTCTGCTTTGTTGATGAATGATACTTTATCTCAATTCCACAGGTTCACAGGGTTACAAGCCAATAATAGCAAGTGCTGTCTCTTCCTTGCTGGGGTGGAAGAGGGGGTCTCCAATTCTATATACCAAATTCTTCACTTCAACGAAGGCACCCTTCCCATGAAGTATTTGGGTGTTCCCCTTATTACTTCTAGGCTTAAAAAGGAATATTGTGATGATTTAATTGTTAAAATTAGTTCTAGAATCCAATCCTGGACCTCCAAATTCTTATCTTATGCAGGTAGAGTCCAATTGATCCAATTTGTGATTACAGGTATTTGTAACTACTGGGCGGGTATGTTCATCCTCCCTAAATATATTCTTAAGCAAGTTGAAACTCTCTCAAAAAGATTCCTATGGTCCGGTGGGATTGATAAGTCTCATGGTGCTAAAGTTTCTTGGGATACTATTTGTAAACCTAAAACTGAAGGAGGGCTTGGAGTTAAAGATGTTAACCTCATGAATTGCTATCTGAATCTTAAGCATATTTGGGCTCTTTTCTTGAAAGACAATACCTCTCTTTGGGCCTCTTGGATTCATTTATACATGTTAAAAGGCAAAAGTTTTTGGGCCAATAAAGCCCCCTCGCAGTGCTCTTGGTATTGGAGGAAGATTCTTAAACTTAGAAATTTGGCTAGGCCTTTGATTAGACATAGGATTGGCAATGGGAGCAATACATTTTTGTGGTATGATAATTGGCACCCCCTTGGCCCTCTTCTAGAGAAATTTGGCTCTAGGGTGGTTTATGATGCAGCTATCCCTTTAGATGCCAAAGTTGACCAAGTTATTTCTAATGGTGAGTGGAGATGGCCTAGTACTAACACGCTCGAACTTATGGAGATTCGTGGCCATATGATAGATCTCCCTTCCCCTTTTGATGCCTCTGACCATGCCCTTTGGATTCCCTCTCCTAGTGGGAACTATAATTTTGCTAATACTTGGGAGCATCTTAGGAACCTGGGTCCTAAGGTGCCTTGGCATCGCCTGATTTGGTTTCCTGGAAATATCCCTCAACATAGTTTTATCTCTTGGCTTGCTATCCTTAAAAGATTATCTACTTATGATCGGATTCTGCATTTCACTCCGGGTCCTTTGGCATGTATTTTGTGCCTTAATAATATGGAATCTCATGATCATCTCTTTTTTGGTTGTCCTTATTCTTCTTTTGTTTGGCAGGGCATTTTGCACAAGCTGGAGCTGCATTACCGTCCTTATTCGTGGAACACCGTTGTGGAGTGGGCTTCTGCTAAATGGAAGAGTAAGAAGCCGATTAATATCATATCCAAGATGTGCTTTGGTTTGGCTATTTATAGCATTTGGAGAGAAAGGAATGATCGAATTTATAACTCAAAAACGAAGCCTAAAGAACGTATTCTTCTTGAGATCTATCGCCAAATTAATATTCAGATGCATATCAAATGGCGGAATGATCCCCAACTTCATGCTCTCGCGGATATCTGAAGTTGATCCCCTGTTGCTTTTGTTTTGTTTCTTTCTTGTTTTGGGTTGGATGCTGAGGCAGGCCTCTTTCTCTGACTTTTGATTGGGGTTGCCATGTTTTGGCTTTGAGTTGGCTCCTTTTTGTTTCATTTTTGGTTTGTTGGTTGGCTCTGTGGGTGTTTCCTAGCAGGGATGGTTTTTCTTTCTTGACTGTTGTTTTTTAAAGGACCCCATCCCTTGTTTGGTTGGCTTGTTGCTCTTTTTTTTTTTTTTTTTTTCTTCCTGGGGCATGCCCCTTGTATTTTGTATAGTGCCGTTTGGCTTTTTCCTTTTATTGATTAACCATTTCCGAAAAAAAAATCAGAAACTAAGCATGAAATTACATTTGGAGTGAGTTTAGAATACTCACTGAGATTAAGAGAATAGAAATAGATGTTGAGAAAGAAACCCAATAAGAGCTTCAAGCTATGGAGGAGAGTTATCTCTCTCTAAGAAAATTTTTGAAATTATGAACTCTCAACTCTCTCTTTTCTCTCTGTGTTTCAGAAACTCTCTAATTTTAAGTTCATCAAGTGCCGATTGTGAGTTGTGTGAGTGTATACAAGAGTATATATAACCACAATACTTGGAGGCCAAGTTCCTTCAACCAGACACTACAAATTGATTTCTTTTCTTTAATTTAGCTAATTTCATATATACTAAACATACACAGCACATACGCATAAAGGCTCTAAAGGTCAGATTGTTTAGATACCAAGAGCTGGGAGATCTAATAGGGGTCAAGCTTGGTATGTTTGGCAAAGTAGCTTAGTGACACAAAAGTAACACACACAAGATGTATAGATCCAAACAAGGCACGGACAGTTTTGGATATAAACTGGTATTTTTGCGACGCGGTGTTCACAACAAAAATACAGAAATTTCATTTTAGTGTAAAAATCGATTTCCCGATTTTATAAAAATACTGATTTAGTCAAAAGTAAACTTTTCCACCATTTTGAAATACAGTTTTAAAATCCAACACAGGTATTGCTAAATTTTATAAAATCGCAATTTGACTCCAAAAGAATTTAAGACATGAAATAAAATTAATAATCAGGTTCAATATATGAGGGTTGTAATTAGAATAACAGCAAACAATACATATTGATTTTAAATATGACAATGCAAATACAGATTAATTATGGAAATGTCAATTTAAGATTAAATGAAAATGCTGGTTGTTACAGTCTAGCCCTAGCAAAGTCTCCCCGAGGACTAGCATGACGACACTCTTCATCTTTCAAAGGCCACAGATAATGGGAATAAGAACATTAGCAGTAGACTGGAAGAGAAAGTAGGAGAGCATGGCTATAGAGAATGTTCTACGCCAGATAAGCTGGTATCCTCCATCCTCCGAATCTCCAATGGCGGCATAAATAGAAGAGAGATGGTTAAAATCAATATGTCGGTCATGAATAAAAGAGCTGGCAGCGCTGCGACAAATATGAAGAAGAGATACTAGATCCTGGACGTATCCTACCTACTGCTAGGGAACTATCAGATCTACAAAAGGGTCGGTATGAAGAATAGCGATGAACTCCTCAAAAAGTGGGTAGACCTCCTCTTGGCCAAACTGGAAGACATGGAATGCAGGATCCCAGCACCTGATAACGAGTTGGAGTAAATGTTCATTCAAAGCCATCAGTCGGAAAGAAAAAAGATCAATCAGTCTATAAGACTCGAAGTGAAGTCTGTCAATACCAAAAAAGGGATCCATCCATGGGAAGAGGATGTCAGAACTGATAGGAGCCATGAGAGATGAAGAGAGAATAAGTGTGGGATGAGGAATCAAGATGAGAATGAGGCAGTTTGGAAGTTTTAAATAAGCAAGAACCACTTTTATAGGAAATAAGGAACTGAGCGGCACCCGATGAAAATCGGCGGCACTCGCTGAGCGTCGGCCGTCACTTGATGAGTGTTGTACGTTATTCAGTGAATGCCGGTAAGATCCACAGAGTGTCGGTCAGAGTCCAAACAATTTTTGGTGCAGTCTCTAATCTTAATAAAACCAAAATCTGCATAAGAAAATTGAAAATATCGCAAAATTGGCATTCAAGCAGCAATTTCTGCACCATTCATCAATGAGTAAGATCAAAGAAACATTCACATAATAACAATAAAAGAGATGACAAAAGAGAGCAGTCAAGCATCATCATAAAAATCCAAAAATTGGCTCGAAGGCCACCATGCATGCACATCACCTATCCATATATCCGCCTAAATAAAATCCATAAAAGAAGGAGAAAGTTCGATATTGTTTCATTTATCCACGTAGGGACATTCTAAAATAAAAAAGGATAAGCATAAATCATCCTCGTTGGCGACAAGGATTCTCCTGGGCGCCTGTGGAGCTGTCTGACTCCCCCCAGCTCCACCATCATGTGGATATCGCAGTTTTCTTTCTTTTACCCACAGCTTTTCAAAATCAATTTCAAAAATAAATGAGTCGCCACTTAATTTTTAAAAGGAAAAATTAAGAAACCATTTTAAAAGCAAACTGATCTTTTAGAAACCAGAGATTAACTAGGTCCGGGGATTATGGAATGAGAGAGGAAGGAGCCCGTCGGACTAAAACACCCTCTCTCATCCTATCTTGCGATAGGCCTCTACTCAATATCCTTCTAATCGAATTATTAATTTAAATGTGCCCTCAACTAATATATATGTAAAGATATACGTTACAAAAAGCATGTCCAAAGGGGTGTAAAATTGCAATTGATAAAATATCATTCAAAAATCACATATTTCAAGTAGCAAGCAACATGATATGCACTAGGGAACAAGAGAACTTACCCGGGATCCAGAAGCGATATTAAATGTGTAATGCATACAAACAAAAGAAAATCCTAAAAAAGAGTCTCTAATCACATATACATATAAGGCAAGATCCTAATTCTAATGTGTCGCGCATGAGGTTGAAAAATCAGTAAAATCAAGAAATTAAAATAAATTAAAGGGGTCCTAGAGATCATACCTTAATAGCGCTACAAAACAAAAGGTTAGTCCACATGATATATAAGATGTGAAGTTAGAAATAACAATCCTAAATTTCTAGCTTAAACCTATCAAGCATGAAATCCAACTTTATTCAATAGCTAGTTCTAATCATGAGCATTAAATGTACATGAATGAATGAATGTGAACAAGAATAAGACATGGATTTATTCACTAATTTGGGTCACTTAGCCTCTGGATTTAAGCTAAATTATCATTATTCAAAGTATGATTTGGGTCTCAAGACATTAGGGGGCCATTTGAGTTGAAATAAATAAGATTAGACAAAAACAGTAGCAGTTTTTTATGAATTACAGAGAGCAGACCAGATCTTAAAAAATGGAAAAACCATACTTCCACTGGTTGGATCTTAATAATTTTTGGATATGATATGCCTCTATGAGTCTAGTTTATAACCCAAAAAGAAAATCAAGGTTTGAACGGTTAGATCTCCGGGAATATGGAAAACACTAGACATCACTCAGGAATCTACAACTCTCTGTCTAGAGATTTTGTATGATTTTCTAAAAATAGCAAAAAGATGAGAAACACTTAGATCTTTTTAGGGGATCTTCCTAACACATCAAGGTACCTAGAAAAAAGTATTAAAGACCTCGGAAACTCCATTAAGATTCTGATTTATGAATTTCAATATGGACTTACTGTTCTGAAATTTTGGACAGAGAGTTGCATGTTTTAAAATCATAGGACCAAACCATCTTAAGCATGGAATTTCGTCAAAAAAAAAATTGTAGTGGTAAAACATTGTGTTATTGACATTTTCCCGTTGGTTTCACTTGATTCCAACGGTTAGATTTTGAACTAAAAATCCTTGATCAAAACCGGTTTATGAACCCACTGTTTCATTTGTCAAGTTCAACTTTTATGTGTTAACCCCAACTATTAAACCATGAAGTTGGACTTAAACCAAACCATTTTCTCCTACCATTTGATGGTCATTGGAGACTAAAGGCCTTCATATTTGTAGATTTCAAATGAAGTATGAATAGACTTCATAAAATCTCAAGATAAGGAATCCAAACCATGGAGATGGGCTTAGATTCAAAACCACTTTCTCCTACCATTTGATGGTCATTGGAGATGAAGACATGGCTAATACTTATGAGTCTCAAAGGAATATAGAAAAGATTCCATGAAATATCAAGTTAGGGGACCCAAGTCATAAGTATGAACTTGGATCCATTTATTTGCTATAAAATGAAGTGATGATCAAACTTTGATTCCCATGTGAAGCACAAGCTTACATGGGATTCAAAAGATCATGTTCAAGAGATTTCAAGAGAGATATTGAGAATCTCTAAGAGTCTCAAGAAGGAAGTATGATCAACAAAAGAAATGGAGCAAAGAAAATAAAAAGGTTTGAGGATTAGAGATTCAAAAAAATGAAGAATGTAAATAGACAACTTATGGTTAGAGGATCACCTCCAAACTATCCTCAAAGTTTCTCTCCTTTGAAGATCTTCCAAACTCTTCTTCAAGCTCTCCAAAACTCTCTCTTTTCCTTCTAAAAAATATGTTAGTATAGTGGTGGTTATCTCTCATGTATTGTGTTGTATGTCTCTCCCTCCTTAAGGAAGATCCTCCCTCTTTTATAGACAAAAATTACCAAGTATTTTCAGTGAATTCAGAGTAAAAGACAGGTGTAAACATCTCATTTGGTGGTACAATACGTACTTCCTGAAATCAGACAGACTGCTGCCCAGGGCGGCAGTCAAAAGTCATCTGCGACAGTCCGTGGATGCCGCTGCGGCACTCTGTGACTGCCGCGCGGCTCTCAGTAAGTGCCGCGCCAAATTATTGATTACCGTATTTTCGTCAACCTTACTTTATCAGTTTTTTGTTTTTATCCGCATACACATACGTATTGTACCACAAAATACGAACTTTAAAAGCAAACGGCAGTCAGAAAATGTCGGCGGCACTCAGTAAATGCCGGGCCGGTACTCACTGGATGCCGTTCGGCACTCACTGAGTGCCGCGGAATACTGTCGTGTGCCGTTTTCTGTTGAACTTCCCTTTTTAGGTCTTTTCTTTCTTCCCTTTTTCTTAAAGAAACTTATTTTTGAAGATCTTTTCCAAAAATGGTGTTTATACCTGAATTCTCCCAAATACCTGGTATTTTCTTCTTTCTGTGAAATTTTATCACATTTGGAGAACTTTCTGAAGAGTTTGGAATACTTCGAATCTTTTCAGTCCTTATCATCATTGGACGTGGAGGTGACGCTCTCCTTAATTCGACGGTCGGTCAAAATTCGGGTGTCTACACATCACCACCATCGCCTCCATCATTGCCACCATCTTTGCCTTGGCTACTGCCTCCAGCACCTCCATGATAGCCACCTCCTTGGCTTACTTGGAGTCCTGAATTTGCCTCCTTAGAGCGGCAATCTTTTTCGCCTACAAAAGAAAAAAATATATGATGAAATTCGTTGGAATCCTCGGACTCGAGTGTGTAAATATGAAATTCTTTGGAGTCCTTGGACTCAATTTTGTAAATATGAAATTCATTGGAGTCCTTGGACTCGATTTTGTAAAAAAAAAATGAAATTCTTTTTGAGTTCGTAAACTCACTTATGAAGTTTCATAGGAAAAGAGAATCAGGATATATATATATATACCTAAGCCTGGCTTGAAGCTCCGCATTGGCCCTCGCTCTATCAGCCTAAAATAGAATTGGGTTTCAAGCATTAGTATTGAAATAATTGGAAATGTAAAGCAAGGATTAAAAAAAAAGTGAAAATGAAGTAGTCTCGAAGCTTACTCTCCACTCTCGACCATGGATCCAATGTTGAACCGTATAAGCATATGATAGCCCCTCCTCAGCATAATCTCTAGGAATAGTGTCGTATTGTAGAGGAATAGTTGGTACATCTTGAGTGTAGGGAGGGAGCTGGTATAGGGTCTCTTGGCCCATATATACCATAGGCACATTCCAATTCCATTGCGAGAGAGCTGGAGAATCAACTACTCCAGGGACAGGCTGCAAAAGAAATAATTCAAGTCTTAGTAATCATTACTACAAGGTTAAAAAAAAATTTGAACAATAAAAAGGGGGGAAGGTAATTACCCGAGTAACTTCCATCAAAGGGAAGGTATGCATGAGTGAACTCAATAAAAAATTGGCATAACCATCAGGGCCCTCTATATAGTTCACCATGTCCTCCCCACCCAGGGTTGCGACGAATTCGTCATGGTCTCAGGTCTCAGTGCTCCTCATAGTAGGTGGAAGAGCCCTTGGCACATAGAAGATAGGAGCAACTAGGGACTGCCTCGTCACCCTCTCGCCCGAATACCACTCTCGACACGCCTCTCCTACCATCAAGATCCTTATCCTAGCAAAGCCCGAGGTGACCTGAAGTTCTGCACTAGCCTCTGGGAGGGCCGCCAACCACGGATTCCATGTCACATGGACATCCCATAGGTTGGTGAGGAAATTTCTGCAACCAGCAAAGTCATGGGCCCTTACCTTCTGGTCCGTTGCTCCCTTCATCCACTTTAAACCCTGAGGGAGAATAGCATTCTCTTTTGCTCTAGTGCTGGGAGCCCTCATGCGGAGATACTCAAAGGACCTTATCTGTAAAGAAAACATTAAGGGGTGAGTTCAATGATTGAAATAAAATCAAGAGGAGTTCCAAATGAATAAAAAGAAGAAAGTTAAACAAACTAATGAGGTCCTCATCCAAAATTCTATCCTTCCTCACTGGTGTTTTTTTACTAATACCCAAACTGACTTTCATGGAAGAATATGGATTGCTTGGAATCCAGACGTTGTCCATGTGGACATTTTGATCTCTAATCCTCAGGTTATCCATACTAGGATTACTAGTGATGATAATAAAATTAACTTTGAGGCATCTTTTGTTTATGCTTTTAATACTGGAACCCAAAGGATTAGCTTATGGAATTCTCTCAGGACCATTGCTAATGCTATAGGCCCTAATCCCTGGATTGCCTTGGGAGATTTCAATGTGACTCTTAATTCCAATGAAATTCAAGGCACTGATAAGGGAAGTGAACTTGAGAGGGAAGATTTCTCTAAATGTATTAATGATACTTGTCTCGTGGATCTTAGATATATTGGAGCTTTTTTCTCTTGGTGTAATAGAAGATTTGGAAAACCGGACTTTACTCAGAGAAAGCTGGATAGGGCAATTATTAATCAGGAATGGCTCGATACCTTCCCTTTGTCTCTTGCTAATTTCAAGCAAGCAGGTATGTCTGACCACTCTCCTATCATTGTTAACATTGATAACACCAGGAAAAGAAAAGGTAGACCTTTTAAATTCTATAATTTTCTGACTTCCTTTGAAAGCTTTTCTCCTACTGTTCAAAAGTCTTGGGACTATAGAATAGAAGGCACTGCCCAATTTCAACTCTGTCATAAACTTCGGCGTGTTAAAAATGATCTTAAAATTCTTTCAAAAGATATCATTGGCAAAGAAAGATTTCGATTGGATAAGGCTAGAGAAGATCTTTTTCAGAGTCAAACTAAACTGGAGGCTAATCCCATGGATAATGATCTTATCAAGGTGGAAAAAGAGGCTATGAAAAATTTTCTAGAAGCCGCTAGAATTGAAGAGGAAATTGTTAGACAAAAATCTAGGATTCAGTGGTTGGAAGGTGGAGATAGGAACTCTAAATATTTCCACAATTCTATTAAAATAAGGAGAAACAAGAAACGCATTCTTTCTCTTGTTAGGCCTGATAATACCACGACCAATGATGAGGGAGAAGCTAAGGTGGAGGCTGTTAGATATTTCCATGATATGCTTGGAACTACTGCAAATCATAATTATCCCGGTCCGGAGGAACTCAAAAAATTCATTTCAAAATCATTACGTCCGGAACAAAGTAATACCTTGGATGCTATCCCAACGGATGAGGAAATTAAGAAAACTCTTTTTAGTCTTCATAGTAATAAAGCCCCGGGTCCTGACGGATTTAATGCTTTTTTCTTTAAAGAAACATGGGATATAACAGGGCCTTCCGTTCTTGCGGCTATTAGAGAATTTTTTACCTCCGGAGAGATACTAACTGAATCTAATGCGACTCTCTTAGCCTTAATTCCCAAAGTGCCGAATCCTTCATCCATGGGGGAATTCAGACCTATTTCTTGTTGCAATACCGTTTACAAATGCATTTCCAAAATTATTGCTCAGAGAATTCAAAAAGTTCTCCCTAGTCTTATTGATCAATCGCAATCTGCTTTTGTTAAAGGAAGAAAGATTAGTGACAATATTTTGCTTGCTCAAGACCTCATGAAAGGTTATCACTCTCCTAATGGGCCTCCCAGAGCCACTGCTAAAATTGACTTAATGAAGGCTTATGACAGTGTCAGTTGGGTGTTTTTATTTGATCTCCTAAAGATTTTGGGTTTCTCTCCTAAAATGCTCAAATGGATCAAAGCTTGTGTGACATCCCCAAAATACTCCATTAACTTTAACGGTGAATCTGTGGGGTATTTTGAGGGGGACCAGAGGCCTAAGACAGGGGGATCCTATGTCGCCTTATCTTTTTGTCCTCATAATGGAAACTCTTAGTCAACTGCTTTGTTATAACATATCTAAAGCTGAGAGTTTTAAATATCATTGGAAGTGTGATAAACTTAAAATATCCCACTTATGTTTTGCGGATGACCTGATGATTTTTTTCCATGGAGATGTAATATCTGCTAAGCTCATTAAGACCACTCTTGACCAATTCTCTGAATTCACTGGGTTGAAAGGTAATAATGCTAAAAGTTGTCTGTTTGTTTCTGGAACTGAGACAGATGTGGCTGAGGCTATTAGGGCAACTTTCCAATTCTCTATGGGGGCTCTCCCAATTAAATACTTGGGGGTCCCCCTAATTACTACCAGGCTGAGAAAGAATGATTGTAATGAACTACTTAAGAAAATCACTAATAGAATACAATCTTGGACCTCTAAATTTTTATCCTATGCTGGTAGGACCCAATTGATAAACTCAGTCATTATGGGCATCCACAACTATTGGGCTGGCATGTTTATTCTACCAAAAGGTCTACTTAAAGATGTCGAGAAAATTTTAAGAAGATTCTTATGGTCTGGTGGTACAGAAAATTCTTATGGCTCTAAGGTTTCATGGGACATTGTCTGTTTACCAAAAAATGAAGGTGGATTGGGCATCAAGCCTTTAGTTGAAATGAATCATGTTCTTAACCTCAAACATATTTGGAATCTCCTTTCCACTTCCAACAACTCAAATTGGAAGAGATGGATACAAACTTATATGTTAAAGGGTCAAAGTTTTTGGTATGTTAAACCTCCCTCACAGTGTTCTTGGTATTGGAGGAAACTACTAAAACTTAGACCTACTGCTATTTCCTTGGTGCACTATAAGATTGGCAATGGTTCTAATACTTTTCTATGGCATGACCCTTGGCTACCCTGTGGTTCTCTTTTTGCTAAGTATGGGCAACGGGTCATTTATGATTCTGCTATTCCTACTAACTCTAAAGTGCAGGTTATTGTTGAAGGAAATGAATGGAAATGGCCCATTGCAACATCTTGGGATTTGATTGAAATAAAAAATGCTACTTTGTCTTCCCCTAGTCCTTCCAGTACTAATGATGTGGTGATTTGGATCCCTTCTCCAAATGGAGCCTATGTTACCTCTCACACTTGGAATTTCCTTAGAGAGGCACGTCCTAAGGTCCCATGGGCACATCTTGTTTGGTTCCCTGGAAGCATACCTAGGCATAGTCTCATCGTCTGGGCTGCTGCTCATCAGAAACTTTCAACCCAGGATAGGATATGGACCTTTACTCAAGGCCCCCTAGCTTGTGTTTTTTGCAACAAAGACATGGACTCTCATGACCACCTTTTTTTTACTTGTGTTTTTTCTTCTCATATTTGGCAGGTGCTCATGAGTAGATTCAATTTGTCTGGATGCCCCCTTGATTGGAGATCCATCATCAATTGGGCTGCAACAAAATGGAAATCAAAAAAGCCCAAACATATCATGCCACGGATGTGCGTCAGTACCATGGTCTACACCATTTGGAGAGAAAGGAATACTCACATTTTCCAACTACTGAGCAAACCAAAAGATAAAATCATCAAGGACATTATATGTAGCATACGGGATCAAGTTCAGGTTAGGTGGCACAAGGATCCAAAAATCCGCGACTACTTATCCATATGGACCTGATTCTCCCTTGTTTTGATTTTGGCAGCAACAGATGAACAGATAACAGTTGAATTGGTTGTTGGTTGTTGATTGTTAAGTGAGGGGTTTTCCTTTTGTTTACCCACTGTTGTGTCTTTTTGGTGTGTAGATGTAGAGCACTTGGTTGCTTTCTCAGTACTCATAGGGATGACTTTTTATCTTGGATCACCATGTAGATAGGTTTTCATCCCCTGTTTGAAAGTTAGTTGGTGGTTTTTACCACATCCTTTTGCTCTTATTGTATATCCTGGGGAATGCCCCTTGTACTTTTGTACTTTCTTTTTGGATTAATTAACCAGTTTTCCGAAAAAAAGAATAAGATTTTATCTCCCAAGCCCCCTAGAACCCGCCAGTAGAGGGAAAATTACCCCGAGAAACATCGCTCATGTGGCGACAAAGAGTGGGTAACCGTGCTCCTCCCTAGTTATTTTGAGGGATGTGACCAATGTCCTCCAGGGAAGCCAGATATGCCAGATGGATCCTATCTCCTCTGGTACTCATCAGAGAGCAGCCCAGCACGTATATAAGGAATGCTATGATCATCTGATCGTCGGTGAAAACTTGGCCCCTAAAAGTGTCTAGAAACCACTTCGCCGGAATAATAAACTCCATGGGATGGGCTCCAAGGAGGTCAATGATCTGCTCATGCCGACTCCCAAGATCATCATAGCGAGCCACAGGAAGGCTGCCAAAAGGGATACCGGTAATCATCACGAAATCCAGCGGGGTCATCGTCATTTCCTCGAATGGAAGGTGGAAGGTGTTTGTGGTATCCCACCATCACTCTGCTAAGGCTTGGATTTGGGCCATATCATTGGAGCTCTTCTCTAACAATTGCACATAGAGCCCAAAGCCTACAGCATTGATCCCATTTTTAACTGTATCAAGGAGCTCGTTGTGTTCTTGTTGCTAGTTTAGCTTCAGGTTTTCATGTTTTGAGCTCTTTGTTTTATCCTGGGGTATGCCCCTTGTACATTTGTACATCCCTCCTTTTTGGAATTTATTTACCATTTTCCGAAAAAAAAAAAAAAAAAAGAGCTCGTTGTACCACCTATGCCCATGAGCTAGGCTCCCATGGCCTTTAAGAGCAGTCTTGGGAATCTGAAAATAAGAGAAATGAAATAAAAATAAGGTTAGGAGGGAAAGGAAGGCAAAAAGGGATAAGTGATAAATAACGAAATCAATGAAATTTGGAAGTAAAAGTAAAATGAATTCTTAAGTCCAAGTGACTCCATGTTCTGTAAAAAATAAATTCTTGACTCGTAGGGACTCCATGGTTTTATAGAAAAAATGAATGCTTGGGCCCTAGGGGTTCCATGATTTTGTAAAAATGGATTCTTGAGTCCTAAGGACTCCATAATTTTGTAAAAAAAATGAATGAATTCTTGAGCCCTAGGGGCTCCCTGTTTTGTCAAAACAAAATTCTTGAGTCCAAGTGACTCCATGTTCTATAAAAATAAATCCTTGAGTCATAGTTACTCCATGTTCTAAGAAATAATAATAAATTCTTGAGTCGTGGTGACTCATTGATTTTGTAAAGATGAAAATCTTAAGTCTTAGGGGCTCCTTGATTTTGAAAAATGATGAAATCTTGAGTCGTTTTTTTTTTTCTTCGGAAAAAGGGTAAATATATCCAAAAAAAAGTACAAATGTACAAGGGGCATTCCCCAGGATAAACAATAAGCACAGCAGGGAGGACTAGTGGCAAGTAAAGCCACTAACAAACTGAAAAACAATCATCAAATGTGGGTATCACACAAACCCATAAAGGCATGAAAGCACATCAAAACAACAAAGTGAAATCAAGAAAACAAATTTCAGAACATAAATTCTATGTCCATGGTGATGCAAAGATGTTAAGTTGGGGATGATTTTTCCACTTGGACCTAATCTGGAGATTGACTTGAGAGATAGAATTTTGCAGTAGTTGTTCTTTAGGAGTAGAAGTGCCACGAAACGTTCGATTGTTCCTTTCCCTCCATAGGCCATAGACGATAACTCCAAGGCAGATTTTTGGTATGGCTTGATGGATTTTCTTCCCCTTCCATTGTTGTGTCATCCACCGAACAGTGGTATCCCAATCTGTCCTGTTCCATGTAAGCCCACACCTATTCATCAAGTTCTGCCAAACAAAGGAGGCATAAGTACACTGAAAAAATAAATGGTTGTGAGATTCCATATGGCAATGACATAATACACAAGCAAGTGGTCCAGGAGTAAACGTGTAAATTCTATCATGGGTTGCAAGTTTATTTTGAACTGCAAACCATAAGATAAAATTCTGCCTAGGAGTACAACCAGAGAACCAAACAAGTTGGTCCCAAAGGACCTTAGGAGATTCAGTTCTAACATGATCCCAAATATGAGAAAACTTGAATTTTCCATTTGGGGAGGTGGTCCATAGGATACTATCCGCCAAGTCAGAGGGTTTATACATATCAGATAAGAGGCTCCGAACTTCATTTAAACCAATGGAGTTAGACCCAGGCCAGGCCCAATCGTGGTTCCTAATAATGGATGCTTTTTTTTCGGAAAAGAGGAAAATATATTCCAAAAAAGGAAGAACAAATGTACAAGGGGCATACCCCAGGATAAAACATGAAGCGCAGCATGAGGACAGTGGCAAAGAGTCACACAAAAGGCCATGCCAAGGCTACCCTAAGAACCTGAACAAAGCAAAATCATAGGCGAAAACCACAACTAGGAATACTGAAAGCCAAACAACAGTAGGAAATAAACAATACAAAAGCTCAACACAGAGAGCTACAGACTCTACATCTAACTCCAATTACTAGCATATAGCTCAAGAAGAGGATGATGTTTCCATTGAAGTCTAATTTGAATGTTGATTTGAGATATTAAACTCTGCAGCAACTGTTTTTTTTTTCGGAAAAAAGGTTAATTTAACGAAAAAGCCAAACGGCACTGTACAAAAGTACAAGGGGCATTCCCCAGGATATACAATCAGCACAAAAAAGAAACTGCATACAGACAATGCAACATAGGATAGTCAAAACACAAAAGCCAAAAACCCAGAGAGTGACCCATCCTAACAACCAAATGCACTAACAAACTTACACAACTCACAAACAAAACCAGACAAGCCAAGACCAGCAAAACTCAAGAGTTACATCAAGGCAAGGACAAGATGTCAAAACATGAGGACCAACTCAAAATGCCCTAATTATGTAGTAATGGCCCATCTTTCAATGTACTGAGGAAGATGGGGATCGTTCTTCCAAGTTGCTTGAATTTGTAAGGAAATCTGGAGACAGATGTCATGTAACACTCTTTCCTTAGGCTTCACTTCTAGTTTGAAACTTCGAGCATTCCTTTCTTTCTAAATGCTATACACAACCAAACAAATGCACATTTTTGGAACAACCTGCCTTGGAGTCTTGCCTTTCCACTTGTTTGCTGCCCATGCCACAAGATCATCCCAAGAGGAGCCGGAATAAGAGATTTCCAACCTATTAAGAATTCCCTGCCACACATAAGAAGTATAAGAGCAATTAAAGAATAAATGGTCATGAGATTCCAAAGCTTTGTGACAAAGAACACACGCAAGAGGTCCTGGTGTGTAAGTATAGATTCTATCATGTGTGGATAATCTATGAAGAATAGCCAACCACATAATAAAACTATATCGAGGAATATAACCCAGGAACCGTGTGAGGCCATGCCAAGGGACTTTGGGATAGTGAGTTCTAACATAATCCCATGTGTTGGCAGAAGAGAACACATTATTTGGGGAGGGTAACCATTGAATCACATCACTAGTGGTAGTAGGGAGAGGCAAGGAATGTAATTGGCCTCTAATATCCATTAATTCAAGAGTGTTTGTAAGAGGCCAATTCCATTCACTTCCATTAATAACATCAGAAACTTTGGCATTTAAAGGGATGGCAGCATCATATTGGGCACGTCTTCCAACTCTGCAGCAACTGTTCTTTAGGAGCGGATAGACCTTTGAAGGTCCTAGCATTCCTCTCCTTCCAAAGACCATAGACAGCAACACCTAAGCAAATTTTAGGAATAGCATGTTGAATCTTCTTTCCCTTGCAATGTTGAGCCATCCACTGTATAGTAGCATCCCAATCTGTTCTATTCCATCTCAGCTCACACTTGTGCATCGAAACCTGCCAGATAAAATACGAAAAGTCACACTAAAAAAAAGGTGGTTATGTGTTTCCATGTGACAATGGCATAACACACGCAAGTGGACCAGGTGTATAAGCATAGATTCGGTCATGGGTTGCAAGCCTATTCTGGGCAGCAATCCAAAGAATAAAGATCTGTCTAGGTGTACATCCTGAGACCCAAACGCTGTCGTACCAAGGAACCACAGGGGCAGCCTCCCTAAAATGTTCCCAAATGTGTGCAAACTTATAACTTCCAGAGGGAGATATAGTCCATGAGATACTATCTGACAATCCGGTAGGCTTATACATATTATTCAGAAGGTTTCTAACTTCATTCAAGCCTATGGAGCTTGCCAATGGCCATCTCCAATCATTGTTACTAATGATGGCCTCAACTTTCGCTTTAGAATCAATGGCAGCATCATAAGCAATCCTACTAGTATATTTTTCAAACAAAGGTCCTATAGGAAGCCAATTATCAAACCAAAGGGAAGTATGTTTGCCATTGCCAATCTTATGAGATAGGATAGGTCTAACAAATTCCCTAAGCTTTAATAGATTTTTCCAATACCAAGAACATTGGTTTGGGGCTTTAATTTCCCAAAAAAATGGATGCTACTTTTGCGTGGGTAGCAATAGCAGCATCGTATGCAATCCGGTTAGTATACTTTTTCAAAAAGAGGACCACTTGGGAGCCAATTGTCGAACCAAAGGGACGTATGTAGCCCATTACCTATTTTATGTTTAAGTAAAGGCCTAACAACTTCCCTAAGTTTCAACAATTTTCTCCAATACCAAGAGCATTGGCAAGGAGGTTTAACATCCCAAAAACTCATTTTCCGAAAAAAAAATTTGATTTTCCGAAAAAAAACATCCCAAAAACTTTTAGACTTTATCATGTATAAATGTACCCATTCTCTCCAAAGGGAATTATTACTAAGGTCAAGAAGGTTACCAATGTGTTTTAAGTTCAGAATAGTATTTGTGAGAAAAATATCTTTAAACCCAAGGCCACCCTCGTTCTTTGGCCTACACACTTTACCCCAAGCAATTTTGGCACCATGACCCTTCTCGATGGTACCGGACCAAAAGAATCTCATTAAAGCTTGATCCACCTGTTTAAGGACACATTTTGGAAGCATAAACATCCCAGACCAATATTGTTGAATCCCAGACAAAACGGACTGAATGAGCTGAGCCCTACCTGCATAAGATAAAAATTTAGATTTCCAGGAGTTGACTCTAGAGCAAATTTTATTGACAAGATCAACACAATGGACTTTCTTCATTTTTGTGGTGATTAGGGGAACTCCAAGATACCTCATGGGAAGATTTCCCTTAGAGAATTGGAGTTCCGCCTTAATATCAGAGGCCTCGTGGTCTTGGAGCCCAGCGAAAAAAACACAACTTTTATTGTTGTTAGCTTGAAGGCCAGAGATTTCATAAAACTAATTTAAAGTTTTTCTAACCAACTTTGCAGAATCAATGTCTCCATTAAGGAGGATGATAAGGTCATCTGCAAAGCAAAGGTGAGAGATTTTCAGCTTATCACATTTCCAATGGTAAGTAAAGGGCCCCTTTTGGATATTGTGGGCAAGTAATTGGCTCAGAGTTTCCATTATAAGAACAAACAAATAAGGGGATATGGGATCCCCTTGTCTAAGGCCCTTGGCACCATCAAAGTAACCCACAGATTCCCCGTTGAAGTTAATAGAGTATCTAGGGGTGGTAATGCACGCTCTAATCCATTTTTTTAAGTTTGGAGGAAATCCAAGAACTTCTAGTAAGTCAAACAGAAATTCCCAGTTCACACTATCATAGGCTTTCATAAGGTCAACTTTGGCAGCAGTTCTAGGCTTACCACCATTCTTATGATAATCTCTTAACAAATCCTGGGTCAAAAGAATATTATCGCTAATTTTCCTACCCTTGACAAAAGCAGATTGGACTTGGTCAATAATGGAGGGAAGGAGTCCCTGAAGCCTCTTGGCAATGATTTTAGAGATACACTTATAGACAGTGTTACAGCAAGAAATGGGCCTAAAGTCCCCCGTACTAGAGGGATTAGGGACTTTAGGAATGAGAGCAATAAGTTTAGCATTAGATTCTCTCAGCATTTCTCCCGTGTGAAAAAACTCCTGAATTGCATCAATGACTGATGGCCCAACAGTAGACCAGGACGTCTTAAAGAAATGAGCATTGAAACCATCGGGGCCAGGGGCTTTATTCATATGCATACTAAGAAATGTATCAGTAATTTCTGTATTAGTGGGGATTCTATCCAATTCCTCCTTAATGTCCTCAAGAATACGTTTGTGGATAAAACTTCTCAGAACACCAATTCCTGGGTACTGGTTTTTAGCAGTAGAACCAAGTAAATCTGTAAAATGTCTAACTGCTTCAGATTTGGCTTCCTCTAAGTTATTTGTAAAATTACCATTAGGCTTTTCTAGCTTGAAAATCCTTTTACGGTTCCTTCTACTTTTAATATGTTGAAAAAAAATATCTAGAGTTTTTGTCACCAGCTTCTAACCATTGCACTCTAGACTTTTGCTTTAATGTTTCTTCTTCAACCCAAATAGCTTGAAGGAAATCAGACATATATTGTTTCTGCTTAGAGATTAGGGTGGGATTATGAGGATCATTCACAAGTTCAGAGTGAACACCTTGGATAGCGTCTCTAGCTCTATCAGCTAACACCTTTTCTTTACCAACAAACATTTTGCTAAGGATTTTTAAATCATGTTTAAGCAATCTAAGTTTGTGACATAATTGATATTGAGCTTTTTTTTTTTTTTTTGGAAAACGGTAAATAGATTCCAAAAAGGGGATGTACAAAAGTACAAGGGGCATACCCCAGGATATTCAAAAAGCACAAAGCATAAGGACAAGTGGAAAATCAAACCACTAAAAATGCCTCAAGAGGCCAAAATAATTGGGACAAAACAGAAAACCAAACCTAGGAAACACACCAAATCAATCTAAGAAAAAGTGAGAAAAAGTGAGAGCAAAACAAAACTACTCCCAATTACAAAGCAAGGCCTGTAGACAGTTGTGACTTTTCCATTTGATCCTAATTTGAGCATTGATTTGTGAGACAAAGATCTTCAAAAGGTGCTCTTTTGGTGTTGATGAGTTCTGAAAGGTTCTTTTGTTTCTTTCTCTCCAAATGCCATAAATTGTAACCCCCAAACAAATTCTGGGTATCATATGCTGAGGTGTCCTCCCCTTCCAATGCTGGGTCATCCACGAAACAGTGTTATCCCAAGGGGTGCCATTCCAAATCAGGTTACATCTCAGCATTAAGTCCTGACAAATAAAATTGGAGTAAGTACACTCAAAGAAAAGGTGATCATGAGAGTCCATTTGTCTAAGGCATAAAGCACATGCTAATGGCCCAGGAGTATAGTTACAAATTCTATCTTGTGTTGCTAGCCTTCTCTGGATAGCTAGCCATAACATAAAGTTCTGTCTAGGAGAGCTCCCAGAATACCAAACAAAAGGGTACCAAGGGACACCAGGATTTATGGGTCTTAGGTAGTCCCAAACATGAGTGAAATTAAACTTGCCATTAGGAGAAGTAGTCCAAACAATTTTGTCTTGAAGTGGAGTAGGCTGATAAAAATTAGACAAAATGGCCCGAACTTCATTTAGTCCAATGGAATTAGAGGCAGGCCAATTCCATTCCAGTTGAGAAACAATAGTTGCCACTTTAGCATTAGGTGCTATAGCAGCATCATAGGCTATTCGAGAGGTATACTTCTCAATCAAAGGCCCACAAGGGAGCCAATTATCATGCCAAAGTGAAGTATTTAAACCATTACCAATTTTATGTTTGATTAAAGGCCTAGCTATACTCCTAATCTTTAAAAGCTTTCTCTAGTACCAAGATCATTGTCCAGGGGCTTTCACCTCCCAAATACTTTTGGTTTTGAGCATGTACATGTGAATCCACTTTTTCCATAACGAGTTATTAGAAGGGTCAAGAATACTCCCTAAATGTTTCAGATTAAGCACGGTATTCGTAAGGAAAATGTCCTTTAGCCTGAGGTCTCCCTCTTCTTTAGGTTTACAAACATTCACCCAAGCAATTTTGGCACCATGAACTCTTTCAGTACCTCCACTCCAAAGAAATCTGCTCATACATTGTTCTACCTGTTTAAGGACACTTTTAGGTAATATAAACATTCCAGACCAAAAAAGCTGAATCCCAGATAACACAGAACGGATAAGCTGAGTCCTACCAGCAAAAGAAAGAAATTTGGATTTCCAAGAGTTAATTCGAGAACAAATTTTAGAAATAAGCTCTTCACAATGGCATTTCTTTAATTTAGTGGTAATCAGAGGAACTCCTAAATACTTTAAGGGAAGACTCCCTTTGGAAAAATGGAGTTCACTTAACAAATCAGTGGCCAAGTTATCATCAACCCCTGATAAGAAAAGACAACTTTTGGTATTATTAGCTTGCAAGCTAGAAATATCATAAAATTGATTCAAAGTATGTCTTATTAGTTTTGCTGACTCCAAGTCCCCATTTAAAAGAATAATTAAGTCATCAGCGAAGCAAAGATGTGAGATTTTCATTTTGTCGCATTTCCAGTGGAAGGAAAAGGAGCTATTCTGGATGTTAAATTGTAATAGTTGGCTCAGAGAATCCATAATGATTACAAATAAGTAAGGGGACATGGGATCTCCCTGCCCAAGACCTTTTGCTCCATCAAAGTATCCCACAGACTCACCATTAAAATTAATAGAATACCTTGGTGTAGATATACAAGCTTTGATCCATTTTCTAATTAAAGGAGGAAAACCCAAAATATCAAGAAGATCAAAAAGGAAGGTCCAATTTACATGGTCATATGCTTTCATAAGATCGACCTTGGCGGCAGCCCGAGGTTTACCACCAGTTTTATGGTAATCTCTTAAAAGGTCTTGAGCAAGTAAAACATTATCGCTAATTTTCCTTCCTTTGACAAAGGCCGATTGAGCTTGATCAATAATAGAGGGAAGAACCACTTGAAGTTTGTTAGCTATGATTTTTGAAATGCATTTGTAGATTGTATTACAGCAAGATATTGGCCTGAAATCCCCCATCGTAGAAGGATTGGGGACCTTAGGAATCAAAGCAATAATAGTAGCATTAGACTCCCTAAGCATTTCACCCGTGGTAAAAAATTCAGTAATAGCAGAAGTGACATTAGATCCCACAATGTACCAAGACTGTTTAAAAAAATATGCATTAAAACCATCCGGACCCGGAGCTTTGTTTTCATGCAAAGAGAAGAAAGCTTCTTTAATCTCTTCGGAGGTGGGAACTCTATCAAGACTCAATAAAAGGTTCTCAGGAATCCTTTTATGAATAAAGTTCCTTAAAGTATCAATACCCAGGTAAGGATTTATGGCAGAGGTACCCAGGAGATTTTTGAAATATCTAACAGCTTCATTTTTTGCATCTTCAATATTACAAGTAAACTGGCCGTTAGGTTTTTCCAATTTGAAAATCCTATTCCTATTCCTTCTCTCTTTGATATAATTAAAGAAATATCTTGAGTTTTTATCACCACTCTCTAACCATTGTATTCTAGATTTTTGTTTGAGAGTCTCTTCTTCAATCCAAATAGAGTCAAGGAAAAGTTTCATGCATACTTTTTGCTTGGTTAAGAGATTAGTGTCAAAAGGATTTTGAAGAAGATCAGATTGGACATTCTCCAACTCTTCTCTGGCTTTGTCAGCATGGAGTTTTTCTTTACCATAAAAATGTTTGCTAAAACTTTTTAAATCATGTTTGACAATTCTAAGTTTATGGCAAATTTGGTACTGGAGAGTGCCTCTAACATTAGAGTTCCAGGCTTGGGACACCACATCAGAGTAGTTATCAAGTTGAGTCCAAAAGTTATAGAATTTAAAGGATCTACCCTTCTTGCTAGCTACTCTATCAACATAAGTAATAATAGAAGAATGATTAGAGATACCTGGCTTGTGAAAGTGAGTAAAAGAATCCGGAAAATTATCCAGCCAAGCTTGGTTAACTAAGGCTCTGTCTAATTTCCTTTCTGTAAAGTTAGGTTTTCCATATCTCCTATTACACCAAGTAACCCCAGAATATCGCAGGTCAGACAGACAGAGGTGGTTCACAATTTCAGTAAAATCATTAATTTCAGAATTCAGGCAAGCATTGGCATCAGAAATCTCAGAAGTATTCAAAACAACATTAAAGTCCCCCAAAACAATGTGATTTAGATTGGTTAGACGAATAGATCTAGAAATAGATTTCAAGGTAGCCCAGAGACTAACTCTCTCATGGCCACTGTTTGCTCCATAAATAAAAGAAGCTTCAAAGGCTATGCTTTGGTCATCATTTTCAATAAGAGTATGAATAACTTGGGAGTTGGTTTTAAGGATAGAAAGTTTTACTTTATCAGGATTCCAACCAACCCAAATTCTACCAACTGATGTAGTAGAGCTATTGGTTACAAGGCTCCAATTTTTAAAAATGTTCCTTTTGATCATATCTTCATTAGACTGTCTAACTTTGGTTTCAACAATACCAATAACATCAAGATTATTTTGAAAAATAAACTTAGCAACCTCAAATTGTTTAGAGGGTTGGTTGAGACCCCTTATATTCCAGCAGCTTATAATCATTAAGTTCTTTTATGAGGTTTTTTCCTCCTACCTGAGGATGATCCTTGCATATTCCTTTTACCTTGACTAAGGTGATTACGAATTTTATTAACTGGAGAGATAAGCGGAGAGATCTGACCTGAGTCCAGAGAGAGATCACCCTTCTGAGTAAGGGATAAGTGTGAGGCAGAATCTTTGGCTTCCTCTTCCATTGCATATTCCTGACAATTCTTGTCATCTACATAGTTTTGCTGCCTGGAAATAGAAGTTTGCTGATCCACAACTAAAACCTCAGTATTATGATATATACAAGCTTGATCTTGAGACTCTACAATCTGCAGGGATTTATTATCTTTACAAGAGTTGATAGTTGCAATCTCAACTTCAACATCCTCCTTAATTAAAGGAGCTGATCTATGACTGGAATGCTGTGAATCCTCATCAATGGGTAATATACCATTTGGACCTTGGATTAGAACAGGTGCTCCTTCCTTCACAGAAGCTGGCAGATCACTAGTATCATCTTCCTCATTGACAACTTCCAAGGAGGAGAACATATTATTCTTCAAAGGCAGGTTCTTGGGACTTAAGGAAGCAGAAGAATTTAAGTGAATATCTGGAATTATCCCTGAATTGGCAATATCCTTAGTAATACCAATTGTGGATTCGTTCACATTGGCTGGATTTGAGGTAGTGCCTCTTTTTTCATCTCTACTGAACTTGCCCTTATCCTTGGTTTGCCATGCATCTTCATTGTTTTCCCGATTAACAGGAGGAGCTTTCTGGGCATGGATTGGAACTTTAGGTAATTTAGCACAATCATGGCCAAATTTCTTACATTTGGCACAATGAATTGGATTCCATTGGTATTGAATTGGAAGGTAAATAGGTTCAATATCACCAGTAATAGGGTCTTCAAAATCAATTACAAGCTCTTTAAGTAACTCCTGTTTAGCATTAAGCTCAATGCATATACGAGCATAAGAGATTCGTCTTCCTTCAGCTGTGACTTTAGCAACATGCAAAGGTTTCCCAATTGCACTTTCAATGTGGCTTAATCCTAAAGGGTTCCACAGTTCAAGAGGAATATTATAAATATGTACCCAAACAGGAATTGTGGAGATGGCCTCCCGGGAGAGAGTAAGGCCAGACTGCCATTTTCTCAAAATAATTGGTTGTCCACTCACATGCCATGGACCTCCTTCAAGAATAGCCAAGCACTCCTCCTCATTATTGAATTTAAAGAAGAAAAAGCCTGAGTCAGTGGCTACCATGTCATGCAGACCCTTTTTTCCCCATAGTCTATCTGTAGCATTCTTGACAAATGAGAAGGGGATTTTCTTCCCAATGAAGTAACCAACTAATGTGTTATGCCAAGCATGGCTGCTTTCTATGAGCACCTCCTTTGGGATACTGAGATGCTAATTACTATTCCCTTCCCGAGGCTTTATGTAATTCAGCTTAAAGCCTAAAGAACTCTGGGGGGTAACCAAAGAAGCCCAAGTCTTGGTGTGGTTAGGTTCAATCAGATTTCTAGTATGCAGCTCTTCAGAACTTGTTGGTGGAGGACCATTCAGTTTAGTTGTAGAGGAAATAGGAACAGAAGATGCACTCATGTAATTGCTAGAGCTGGCCACATGAGTAGATTGCTTATTCACTTCGGCTAAAGATAAAGTTGGCTGGTGGGCCCCCATGTGCGTTTCATTCACTTTAAGAGATGAAGGATTATGCACATTTGGTGATAGAGTGGGAGACACTACTCCGGATTTTATGGGTAAAGGGCAGCTGACCATGTGACTCACTGTTGGGGCATTAGAATATGCGGGCTCAAGGACAAGGTCCATGTGGCTAGTAGCTAATTTTTGAACAATTGATACCGAGGACAATGCGCCGGGAAGTATAGGAATGTGGGGCACGCCCATATGCTTGTCAGCCTCATTAGACCCAGCCTTGGTGCTAGTGACCACAACATTGCGAGTAGGGGCAATTAATCCAGCTTGCACTGCACTGCCAAACCCAGACTTTTGAACAGCATTGTTGGCACCAAATTGACCGTTGGGTCCACTAGAATGCTTATGCACGTGGCCAGGGGTGGGATATAGTTTTGAAAATGAGGGAACCAAAGGATTTAATTCATTTAAACTAGGAGACATAGATCCGGAATTTAGGGAAATAAAGCTGCCCACCACATGGTCTCCATTGCTCTCGGGTGGCCCACTAATATGAACTGAAGAATAACTCTCTTGACCAAAGGTTAAAGCTTCGGTTAATGTGGGGGTATGAATACCACCCATGTGCATTGGCAAAGCACTATCATTTTTAAAACAATTTAAAATATTACCGTTAGTTTTAGGTGCGTGAGACCAACCTGAATTAGAAGTCTCGTGTGGGTCACTTAAAGCAAACACCTCGGGCTTGGAATATTTTCCACTTTTTGGATCAAACCCATTATGCCTTTTGAGTTCATCACCATCTTCATCAGTAGAATTTGAATACACCAGATTTGAAGAGGAACCACTTTTCAACATTTTAAGTTCATACATCTCAGCTTGTAATAAACGAATCTTGGATTGAGCTTCAAGGAGGGATTGTTCCACACCAAGATTAGGTTCCTTCGGTGGCATGAGAGTGCCTTGCTCAATCCCAACAGAACCAACTCCTGTAGCAGATTCCTCCATCCTAACTTCTGTACAACCAGATTTAGATGACTTTGTAAGATTTAGAGCATCAAAATCACTGGCTGCTCTCATTTTCCTCTTGAGGAGTTCATTTGAGTCTTGCAGTGAAGAGAAATTTTGGTCATTCCCAGATCTCCCTTCCTCATACTTACTTTGGGTAGAGCTATAGACTTCCTAATCCTCATCTAGTTCAAGTTCTTCATCAGAAAACCCATGAGTTCTAGTCTTAGGATTATCAAGGCTACCTACACCCTCATCTTCAGTAGGAGAGCTTTGATTACTAATTACATCATTGGAATTCAAATCCATAGTAGTTGTTGTCCCTAAGGAAAAAGTTGGATCTTCACAAACATTAAAAATACCATCATCATTGATCTTGCTAATTACGGACTTTGAAGGATTAGAAATAATAAACCCTTTAGGCTCAGCATCTTCAGTACCAGCATTCTTGGAGGATCTAATTGAATCAAGAGCCCATTTAATGGAAGGATCATTGGTAATATGTTGAGTAGCAGACTTGTTAGTCTTAAGAATACCCTTTTGTTTACCCATCTCACATACCAGTGTTAAAATAAATCACACAACAAACAATTGAAAGAAAGAAAATTCAATCAGATTGTAAGGAGAGAACAAAAGTTCAAAAGTTCTAGAGAGAAGTAGGAGCTCCTCTCTTTAACCCATAATTGATATTGAGCTGTACCACTTATAAGGGTATGCCAAGCATGAGAAATAGTGCCAGAGTAATTTTCAAGTTGGGTCCAATAATTGAAGAACTTGAAAGCCTTACCCTTTCTCCTAGCATTCTTGTCAATAAAGAGAGAACAAGAGGCGAATGGTCAGAGATACCTTGGCTATGAAAATGAACATAAGAGTCTTGAAAGGAATCCAGCCAGGATTGATTTACTAGAGCCCGATCTAGTTTCCTTTGAGTGTAGTCTGCTCTGCCATATCTTCTATTACTCCAAGTAAAGAATTCTCCCAAGTACCTCAAGTCAGATAAGCATAAGGAATGAAATCTTGAGTCGTAGTAACTCTATGTTCTATAAATCTTGAGTTCGTATGTGTGCATACAATATAAATCAACCTAGTCTAGGTGAAATTTGAGTGCACAACAGGGTCGATGTGACCCCCTTTGTGAAGAATGAGTGAAGTAATGAAAATTTTGGGCATTATTTCGGAATAAAATCAGTAAAATCTGAACAGAAAGAACAGGAAAGGGCATAATCTCGAGTATTGCACATGATCATAATGAATAATTATTCAATCAAAATAAACCTAAAAAGGGCATGACAATAGTTTGGGGTATATCAAAAATGCACAATATCAAGGACATGATCATATATGCATTAGGCA
Source organism: Hydrangea macrophylla (assembly GCA_033977485.1). Classification (NCBI taxonomy): domain Eukaryota; kingdom Viridiplantae; phylum Streptophyta; class Magnoliopsida; order Cornales; family Hydrangeaceae; genus Hydrangea; species Hydrangea macrophylla. The sequence goes on from CM066989.1 coordinate 51,431,584, forward strand.
TCATACATTGTATTGCATTGCATCCATCATCATAGAGAGCAAGAGAATTTTAGATTATACCTATTTGTTGAAAGCCCGTGCCGAGAAATATGCCCCGAGATTGGCAAGGAGAAATGACGAGCTATGGCTGGGAGAAGGTTTGTACTTCTTCCTTGAAGGCCCTTGGGATCCTGAACCGCTAGCCATTTGAATGGATTTGCAAGAAAACATGAAAATTCAAGATTTTATATGGAATTTGGAGAAGCACAAAGAAAAACTAAAACTAACCATGATTTTCAACCATGGATCAAGTGAAAGACAAGATCTTGATGATAGAAAGGAGAGAACATACCTTGGTTTGAGAGATTGGCAAGTTGAAAATCAAGAGAAAGTGAGATCCTAGAGAGAAAAAATCGTATGGAAGAAAGAATATGAGAATGAGAAAAAATGAAAAGAATTTTGTTTTAAACAAACTATCAGACCCTCCGGCAGTCGATGAAAAAGTAGCGGCACTCGGCGAGTGCCGCGAGCCAATCACTGACTGCCGCACTGGCACTCAGTGACTGTTGTCGTGCTATCCCCGAGTGTCACTGCGTATGACAGTTGGCCTTCCCCACCCAAAATTTTCATATTCATAATGGGGACCATTGAATTTTTCTTAGATGTCCCTCAAGGTTTTCCCTCGTTGTGAATGATGAACCCACAACATTTGAAAAATAAGTTTTAAAGCCATTTTCGTAAGCTAAAATTGAAATTGAATGGAGTCCGATTGCCTCTTAAATTTGAAAATTTGAATTGAATAGGGTCTCTGGTCGACTCCTGATTTTGAAAAATTGAATTAGTTTGAGTCTGATCAGACTCTGGATTTTTGAAAATAATTTGAATTTGAAGTCTGATTGACTCCTGACTTTGAAAATTTGAATTTGAATCCTGATCTTGATAAATGAATTGAATTAGGTCCAGTTGATTCCTGATTTTGAAAATTAAATTGATTTGAATTTAATTGACTTATGATTTCGAAAAAGTTTGAATCCTAGTTTTGAGGAATGAATTGAATGGAGTCTGATCGACTCCTGATTTTGGAAATAATTGAGTCTAAATGACTCTTGATTTTGGGGAAATGATTTGAGAATGAACCTGATTGAATTTTTGAATTGAATTAAGCCAGTGTTAACTTCACTTTGGGAATATAACAGATTTATATTCTTGATTCTCATAACGGATTTACATTTATCATAATTTTTTAAAATTTAACAGATTTGCATTCTTGATTCTCGCAACGGATTTGCATTAACATCGCTTTGGAATATAACAGATTTATATTCTCGATCCTCGTAACAGATTTACATTGATCAGAATTTTTAAGAGTGTAACGAATTTGCATTCTCGGTTCTCGCAACGAATTTGCATTGACCTCGCCTTGGGGATATAATAGATTTATATTCTCGATCCTTGTAACAAATTTATGTTTATCTAATTTGAGAGTGTAATGGATTTGCATTCTCAGTTCTCACAATGGATTTGCGTTGACCTCGCTTTGGGAGTATAACGGATTTATATTCTCGATCCTCGTAATAGATTTACGCTGATCAAAGTTTGGGGGTGTAACGGATTTGCATCCTCGGTCCTCGTAATGGATTTGCATTGACCTCACTTAGGAATATAACATATTTATATTCTCAATCCTCGTAATGGATTTACGTTGATCAATGCATTGGCTTCGCTTCAAGATATAACATATTTATATCATTGGACCTCGTAATGGATTTACGTTGACCAAGTTTGTTAAATCAATCACATCTTCTTAGTCCTTGCAACAGATTTGCATCGACCAACATTCGGTAATCCTCTTTGGTTATCGCATCATGCAGCATGCATCATGTAGAGAGAACATGAGCTAGGGCAAGCATGACATTTGATACGAACCCCGCCAATAATGCGATGAAACCCGTAACACGATTAATGTCTCGGACCGTTCTACTGTCAGATTCAATGGAAACCGCGACCCAACACCTATAACAGATGCGAACCTTGGTATAAAGGATGAAGACGCCACAATCAAGGATGGAAAACTCGATTGATAAGTCAAGGTATGAACGCCACAGAGTAAATCTGATAAGTTCGAATAGTTCTTCAAAGAACCAAGGAGAAAACTCTCACAATATTATTAATGGTCAAAACTCAATATTACAAACCCTAAAACTGTTTAAATAGCTGAGGCTTAAAGTTGGGCCCTTTTAAGCCTACGAAATATTATGGTCCAATATAATTCACCCTAAACTAAAATAAAAGGAAACTAATGAATATAAAAAGTCCCTAAGTTGGCATGCAAGCCTATAATTTATTCTAGAGCTTGAATCATGGACACCCAGCCTTGTGGATCACTAGTATCCTCCTTTGGGCCACTCAGATTAGTCTCAACCCAAATTTGTTGAACCAGCCCATTGAGATTGTCCTTGAATCGCTTTGCTCGCGCCCTTGTAACCGGCCCAATTGGCACGTGGTTCGGGTCCGCATTCCACCTTGTGCTAGCCGCCATGTTCTCATCATTCCCCTCCTCTTGAAAAGGATTTGCCCTCAAATCATCACCTACATCAAAAGGAGATAAATCAGCAACATTAAAAGTAGTACTAACATTATACTCACCAGGCAACTCTAGCTTGTAGGCATTGTCATTGATGCGCTCAAGAACTTGAAAAGGACCATCGCCTCGGGGAAGCAATTTAGAACGCCTTTGTGCTGGAAATCTTTCTTTTCGCATGTGTACCCAAACCCAATCTCCGGGTTCAAAGATGATATTGCGTCGCCCTTTGTTAGCTTGCGTTGCATATTGCTCCGTTCTTCGCTCAATATTGAGCCTTGCTTTCTCATGAATCTGCTTAACAAAATCTGCTTTCTTTTTTCCATCTAAATTAACACGCTCAGTCACAGGTAAAGGAGATAAATCTAAAGGAGTTAAAGGATTAAAACCATACACAATTTCAAAGGGTGAAAATTTAGTAGCAGAATGGATAGTACGATTATAAGCAAACTCAACATGTGGTAAACATTCTTCCCATGTTTTGATGTTCTTTTTAATAATAGCCCTTAACAAAGTAGATAAAGTCCTATTTACTACTTCAGTTTGACCATCAGTTTGTGGATGACAAGTAGTAGAAAATAATAACTTAGTCCCCAACTTACACCACAAGGTCTTCCAAAAGTAACTCAAGAATTTAGCATCTCTATCCGAAACAATGGTTCTAGGCATACCATGTAATCTCACAATCTCCTTAAAGAACAAATTAGCAACATGTGAAGCATCATCAGTTTTGTGACATGGAATAAAATGTGCCATCTTGGAAAATCTATCCACAACCACAAAAATTGAGTCTCGACCGTGTTTAGTCCTAGGTAAACCTAACACAAAATCCATTGAAATATCAATCCATAGTTCACTAGGAATTGGAAGAGGTGTGTATAAGCCATGGGGTTGTACTCTAGATTTCGCTCGCCTACATGTGACACATCTACCACAAATTCTCTCAACATCTTGTTTCATGCGTGGCCAATAGAAGTGTTCTTGTAAAACGGCTAATGTTTTTACTACCCCAAAATGTCCCATTAACCCTCCCCCATGTGACTCTCGCACAAGCAACTCTCTCACTGAACAAGTTGGAATGCACAATTTATTTTCTCGAAATAAAAACCCCTCATGCCTATAGAATTTATTATGGGCTGTTTTTTCACAAGATTCAAATTCTTCACTAAAATCGAGATCTAAAGGATACAATTCCTTAATATGCTCAAAACCAAGAATTTTAGCATCAAGAGTAGAGATTAGAATGTACCTTCGAGAAAGTGCATCGGCAACGATGTTCTCCTTACCTTGTTTATATCGAATGACGTATGGAAACGTCTCAATGAATTCAACCCATCGTGCATGCCTCTTGTTCAGCTTGTGTTGGACTTTAAGGTGCTTTAAAGACTCATGATCGGTGTGAATCACGAACTCTTTAGGCCACAAGTAATGCTGCCATGTCTCCAAAGCTCGAACCAATGCATACATCTCTTTGTCATACGTGGGATAGTTTAAGGCAGCCCCACTTAACTTCTCACTAAAGTATGCAATCGGTCTTCCTTCTTGCATAAGCACGGCGCCAATACCTAAACCTGAAGCATCACATTCAATTTCAAAAGTTTTTGTAAAGTTAGGTAAAGCAAGTAAAGGTGCATGAGTTAACTTCTCCTTGAGTAATTGAAATGCCTTCTCTTGCTCTTCCCCCCATTTGAACCCAACATTTTTCTTGATGACTTCGGTTATCGGTGCAGCTATATTACTGAAGTCTTTCACGAACCTCCTGTAAAAACTAGCAAGTCCATGAAAACTTCGCACATTACTTACACTAGATGGGCTAGGCCATTCTTGGATAGCACGAATCTTTTCTTCATCAACCTGTATTCCTTGTGCACACACAACAAAACCAAGAAACACAAGCTTATCGGTGCAAAAAGTGCACTTCTTTAGGTTAGCAAACAACTTTTCATTTCTAAGCACATCTAACACAAGTTTTAAATGCTTTAAATGCTCTTCCAAGTTTTTGCTATAAATCAGGATATCATCAAAATAAACAACTACAAATTTTCCAATGAAAGCACGCAAAACATGGTTCATCAATCTCATAAAAGTACTAGGAGCATTAGTTAATCCAAAAGGCATAACTAACCATTCATACAAACCATATTTTGTTTTAAATGCAGTTTTCCATTCATCACCTTCTTTCATTCTAATTTGATGATACCCACTTTTCAAATCAATCTTAGAAAATATACAAGAACCATGCAACTCATCTAACATATCATCTAAGCGAGGAATAGGGTGTCGATACTTTACCGTTATGTTGTTGACGGCTCGGCAATCAACGCACGTTCTCCAAGTCCCATCCTTCTTAGGAACCAAAATCACCCGAACGGCGCATGGACTCATACTTTCTCTTACGTACCCCTTTTCCATCAACTCACTAACCTGCTTTTGTAGCTCCTTTGTCTCCTCAGGATTGCTTCTATAGGCTGGTCGGTTTGGAATGGTAGCACCGGGCACGAAATCAATTTGATGTTCAATCCCTCGAATAGGGGGTAAACCATGTGGAACCTCCTCGGGAAAGATATCACCAAACTCCTGCAAAAGAGAAACAACTGAACTAGGCAAAGATGAGTCAATTTGGTTAGTGTTTAAAAATGCCTCTTTGTACAAAAGTACAATCATAGGCTGATTTGAAAACAACGCTCGTTTGATCTCACTCGCTTTTGCATAAAAATTTTTTTTGATTTCCCTCTAATTTTCCCTCAATGGCTGCATTTTTCTTTTCTTTTTCTCTCTCATTTTTCTCACTCCTTTTCTTTTGTTCACTCTCTTTCTTTTGATCACTCTCCCTTTGCAACCTCACTTGATCTTCATAAACTTGCTTCGGTGTCAAAGGCACTAAGGTGATTGTCCTTTGATTAAGCACGAACGAGTATTTATTTGTGAAACCATCATGCTTAACACGTCGATCAAATTGCCATGGCCTCCCTAACAACAAGTGTCCAGCTTGCATCGGAACCACATCACTCAAAACTTCATCTTCATATTTCCCAATACGAAAAGAAACTAACACCTGTTTAGTTACCCTTACTTCACCACTATCATTGAGCCATTGCAATTTATAAGGTCGTGGATGCTTGATTGTTGGCAGCCCTAATTTCTCCACCAAAGTTGTGCTAGCAACGTTAGTGCAACTCCCCCCATCTATGATCACACTACACACCTTATCTTTGACATGACATCTCGTATGAAAGATGTTCTCCCGTTGTGCTCATCATCTTCCTTAACCTGCATGTTTAGAGCTCTCCTTGCCACTAACAAATCCCCTTGGGCAGCGTACTCTTCATCATCGGCATCCTCCAATGGTGGCACAGATTCGTTGTCATCTTCATCTTCGGTTTCAATCTCACCATTATCTCGTAACACCATAACTCTCTTGTTTGGACATTGGCTAGCTATGTGTCCCCTACCTTGGCACTTAAAACACTTAATATCACGGTTCCGAGAAGTAGACGAATCGGATTTACCTTGATTTCCATGGCTGGCCACCTCTTGTTTTTGCTCAGTTTTTGGCTTCACCAAAGGCTGCTTCTCATCTCTTTTCCAATTATTTGGTTTCCAAGCGGATGTATTGGAATTTTGGCTTGGATTTTGGCTTGGACGTGTGCTGCTGCCCCTCCTCTTGAGTTGGTTCTCAATTTTAATAGCCATGTGTACCATATCCTCCAACTCAACATAGTGTTGCAATTCCACTGCATTGGCAATTTCCCGATTCAACCCAACTAAGAATCTAGCCATTGTAGCCTCTCGATCTTCCTCTACATTCGCTCGAATCATAGCAACTTCCATCTCCTTATAATATTCTTCCACACTCCTATTACCTTGCCTCAAACTTTGCAACTTGTTGTACAACTCTCAGTAATAATAGCTTGGAACGAACCGCTTCCTCATCACAGTTTTCATATCCTCCCATGTCTCTATTGGACGCTCCCTATTTCTTCTCCTATTCAACACCAATTGATCCCACCAAATGATAGCATAATCAGAAAATTCAATGGCAGCAAGTTTTACCTTCTTAGCCTCAGAGTAATGGTGGCAATCAAATACTAATTCTACCTTCTTCTCCCATTCTAGATAGGCTTCCGGATCATTCTTCCCTTGAAACGAAGGAATCTTCATCTTAATACTACCCAAATTATTATCTTCCCGGTTCCTAGCTTCTCTAAACCTAACTTCTCTACCCCGACCACCATATCTCCTATGATTATCTATTGACTCCTGATCATTTTCTTCGTCAAAGTCTCCCCAAAAATACTCCTCTTCTTCAACTCTCACTCCCCTCGGTTGAACTCTCTCTCTTCTACGTCCATGAGGAGCATTGTTTTGTGGCTGCTCCACACGTGCATTCTCTACTCTATCTATCCGTTCATGAACTTGTTCCATCTCTGTCCTCAATACCCTCCTCATTTCACCCATTAATGCCTCCAATAGTAGTTTCTGATCAGTCTCTCCCGAAACCTCCCCGGCATTAATTTCGTCTTTATGGGCCATATTTCGCTGCAAAACAAAGATTAGATAAAAAAAATATACAGGACCTCACAACTCTCGCTCACGTGTTTCACTCAACTAGGATGTATCACTCAAGTTCACTCGTGTTTAAATTGAAAATCAATTTGGCTTTTACCCTCTTATGTGCTCACCACTCTTGCCTTTTTCCACTCGTAGTAATTCTCACTCGGTTCTTATGAAACTGACCAAACAATGACCAGAATTTCTCAGTAACAATCCACACCCAAACTAGACCAATCAAATTTGGAAGTTGAAAGTACGACTAAAAACGTACGCGGATGGCTAGGTTTCCAAAAGCACAAAAAAAATGGAATTTTCGGAAAAAAAAATTTTCACACTATGGAGTAAGGTCAAATTTGGACTCCTTAGACCCCCAATATTGTAAAACAAAAATAAAATTTTAAGCCGATCTCTTCTTTTCTTTTCTTCTCTTTTTTTTTTTTTTTTTTAATCGCGGCTTACCGATCTCTTCTTTTCTTTTCTTCTCTTTTTTTTTTTTTTCTCTTTTTTTTTTATTTTTTTTTTTTTTTTAATCAGGCAGACTTCACAGTTCACGTATCTGATTCAGAAACCCTAATTCTCGAGAAGAAAAAAAACCACAATAACAACGATCACGAGAATGAACAAACACGAAGTAACAAGAGCAAATCACAGATCAGATTCGCAAACCCTAAACACGAAATTCCAGATCGTAATCGAACACCTTTTTTTTTTTTTTTTTTTTTGATATGGTTCAAAAACGAGAACGAATAAGAAAACGAAGAGAAACAAAAAACGAATACGAACAGAACCAGAAGAAACGAATAAGAACAGAAACGAAAAAGATATGATAAACCTGAGACTAGAACTGTGCTCTGATACCAACTAATACGAACCCCGCCAATAATGCGACGAAACCCGTAACACGATTAATGTCTCGGACCGTTCTACTGTCAGATTCAATGGAAACCACGACCCAACACCTATAACAGATGCGAACCTTGGTATAAAGGATGAAGACGCCACAATCAAGGATGGAAAACTCGATTGATAAGTCAAGGTATGAACGCCACAGAGTAAATCTGATAAGTTCGAATAGTTCTTCAAAGAACCAAGGAGAAAACTCTCACAATATTATTAATGGTCAAAACTCAATATTACAAACCCTAAAACTGTTTAAATAGCTGAGGCTTAAAGTTGGGCCCTTTTAAGCCTACGAAATATTATGGTCCAATATAATTCACCCCAAACTAAAATAAAAGGAAACTAATGAATATAAAAAGTCCCTAAGTTGGCATGCAAGCCTATAATTTATTCTAGAGCTTGAATCATGGACACCCAGCCTTGTGGATCACTAGTATCCTCCTTTGGGCCACTCAGATTAGTCTCAACCCAAATTTGTTGAACCAGCCCATTGAGATTGTCCTTGAATCGCTTTGCTCGCGCCCTTGTAACCGGCCCAATTGGCACGTGGTTCGGGTCCGCATTCCACCTTGTGCTAGCCGCCATGTTCTCATCAACATTAGCATGATCAATTTCATTTTATTTCATTTCGAAAATGGCATTGTATGAAAATGTGCATCACGATAGGATAGGTACACCCATCTGCATGACTGCTTGTGTTTGAATAGGAAGTCCCTTGCCTGAACAACGTCCTGGTTTGATTCCCATTGGGATACGTAGATAGCTCACCGTTGTGCACGACCAGCACTAACTGTCTATGCGTCTATTTTTGCAGCACAATTTGTTTTTACCTGAATTCAACAGTTCGGTCAAAGGCTTGTCTTCACATAGTCTTCGACATTCACTTATGATACGCGTTGCTTCACAAGCTCTGCCGAAGAGGGGCAAACTGTAGACACCCCAATTTTGACCGACTGTCGAATTCAGGGGATGATTACCTCTAAGCCCGATAACGAAAATGTCAGACAAAAATCCGAAGGTTTTCTAAATGATTCAAGTTCTTCAGAAGATTCTCCAGCCCCAATAAAGTTTTCAAAAAGACCGGGTGTCGTGGAAGCTCAGATATGAAGTACGTATAAAGGAGACAGTTTGAAAATTAATTTCAGTATAAATATATATATATATATAAAGATTTAAAGAGAAAAAAAAAGCAAGAAAAGAAGAAGAAAAAAGAATTTTAAAAAATAAAAGGAAAATAAGAGAAAGGAAAAACAAAAGACATTAATAATCCCATAAATATATATATATATATATATATGTATATAGTTGATATAAGTATATATTAGTGTGCAGATATATATATATATATATTTGAAAAAAAATAAATAAATAGGAGGAAATTCCGTTAGAAGCGGCATGCTGCAATGCTGGTGGCACTCACTGAGTGCCACGCCAGCATTCACTGAGTGCTGCGCCGGCAGACAGTGAGTGCCGCCCGCTGTAACAAACTGTTTTTTCTTCAATACGTATGGAATATCATTGCACATGAGTTTTTACCCTAATTTACCTATTTAACCCTTTGAAAATGGTCTATATAAGGAGATGTTCACCTCCATTATAGGGATCTTCTTCTTCTATCATCCTTCTTAGATGAGAAAATATAATATAGAGAGAATTTTTTTTTTCTTTTTTTTCGGAAAATGGTAAATATATTCCAAAAAAAGGATGTACACACCTAAGAAGATTTTGAAGAAAACAAGAACTTTGGAAGAAGAATTTGAAGAACTTGGAAAATCTTCACCAACAATCTAGAAATTCCTAAGGTTATTAGAGGTAACCTTCTAATCCCACCTAGAATTAGGATAGAATTCAATCACAATTCATAGATCTATGACTTTTACACATTTTCAAAAAGTCTCTTCCTACCACATTTCATTATCCACCACTAGAATTGTGATTGAATTTTATTTTGTTTCTTTCATTGATTTGGATCTAAATACAACTTTGGATTTAAGGCAAGACAAGTTTATAAAAGAATTCTTTGACTCTTTTTCTTTTTACTTTTTTCTCTTGAGGTTCATGAGATCTTCAATATCTCATTGGATCTACTTGAGTTTGATCCTTTAGTCTCTTATGATCCTATTATTTACAAGAAAACTAAGGTTGATCATGGTTATATCCACACATTGTTGGTGGGTTCAAGTCTTAATTCATGACTTGGATCCTTCAACTTAAAATCTCATGGAATTCTTCCATAATTCCTACGACGGTTCATGTGGATTTGACCTTATTTAGTCTCCAAGGACCATTAATTTGAGAGGAGAATAGGTTATAATAAGTTCATATCCCTCAAGGATCATCAACTTGAGAGAGGGATTGACTTGATAATTCTTATGACTTAAATGTTGGTATTGGTGCAGTGAATTCATGAACCCAATATGATCAAAGATTTTTAATTAAATCATGGTCTATGGGAATTAAACGAGACCAATTGGAATGTGTTCGTAACTCATATATCTACCACCATAATTTTTGTTTTGATGAAATTTCATAGTTAACATGGTTTGGCCTTATGATTTGTGAATTAGCCACTCTCTGTCCAAATTTTCAGAAAAGTAAACCAATCTTTTTTCAAATAAATCAGAGCCGTAACCATATATATTTGACCTCAAATAATTTTTTCTGTATAGTTAAATGTGTTAAAGAGATCCCCTAAAAAGAATGAAGTCATTTGGATTAATTTGCTATTTGTAGAAAATCATATAAAAACTATGGACAGAGAGTTGTAAATTCCTGAGTGATGTCTAGTTTTAGCCTAATTCCCAGAGATTGAACCATTTGATCTCTTATTTTCTTTTTGTGCTAGAAATTAGACTCATAGAGGCATATCATATCCAATAATCACTAAGATCAAACAGTTGGAAATGTATTTTTTTTTTCTATTTTTCAAAGTCTGGTTTGCTCTATAAAATTCTTGTAATTCTATCACAGTTTTGATAAATCTTGTTAACTCTAAACTAAATAGTCTCGTAGTGCCTTAGGACTCAAACCATGTTTCAAATGATGATAATTAAACTTAAATCCAGAGACTAAATTATCCAAATTGATGAATGATTCATAGCCTACTCTTGTTCATGTTCATGCATAAATCACATGTGTATTGATTTTAGCTATTAGGGTGTCATTTTTGCATTATGTTAAGTCTTAACTAGTTTCACATAATCATGGGTTCCTTATGACTATGTTGGGATTATACCATCTCTATATAGACATTACATTGGCTCCTAGTTGAGACTTCTATATCTATAGAGGTGCTACAACTTCAACTAATTGGAAGGAATTCACAACTACGTCAACATCTTTTTTCGGAAAATGGTTAATAAATCCAAAAAGAATGTACAAAAGTACAAGGGGCATACCCCAGGATAAAACAAATCAGCGCAGAACATGAAGACATGGCCAAGGCCCCTAACCTCACACCAAGATAACTCTTGGGTCAACAACGAAAAAACAACTTTACAGACTTCAGACTACAAAAGACAACAAAAGGAGGAAACTAGGTCCAATTGTGAGTAATACTATCCACATTAGGATAACACTTCCATTTAATCCTAATCTGAGCTGAAATTTGAGCCACCAAAGATTGTAGCAAAATTTCCTTAGTTTTGGTAACAAGTTTGAAAGTTCTACTATTTCTTTCTTTCCATAAACCATACACAGCAACACCAAGGCAGATTCTGGGAATGACCTGGTGAACACTCTTCCCTCTCAGATGCTGAGCCATCCACTGAATTGTATCATCCCATCTATTGCCATTCCACCTCATGCCACACCGATGCATCAAATCCTGCCAAATAAAAGAAGAGTAAGGACAAGAAAAAAACAGATGGTCATGTGATTCCATTTGACAATGACAAAAAACACAAGCCAGAGGACCCTGCGTGAACATGTATATCCTATCATGTGTGGCCAACCTGTGCTGAGTAGCAAGCCAAAGAATGAAGCTTTGCCTAGGAATGCTACCCGGAGTCCAAACAATATCATACCAATGAACAACAGGATTAGCATTCCGAAGGTGGTTCCAGATATGAAAAGTATTGAAATTCCCACTAGGAGTAACATTCCAGGAAATACTATCATTGGCCCCAGTAGGCTTATACATGCTGGCTAACACATTTCTAACTTCAATAAGCCCTAAGGAATTCGAGCCAGGCCAATTCCACTCAGTTCCTCTAATAATGCTGGCCACTTTAGCATGTAAGCCAATGGCAGCATCATAGGCAATTCTCTCGGTATATTTATCAACCAAAGGTCCCATAGGGAGCCAATTATCAAACCAAAGATAGGTGTGTTCACCATTTCCAACTCGATGAGTTAGTAATGGTTTCCCAATCTCTCTAAGTTTTAATAATTTCCTCCAATACCAAGAACATTGGGGAGGGGTTTTGACCTGCCAAAAACTTTTACCCCTCAACAAATATAAATGAACCCACTTCTTCCAAAGGGATTTATTTTTAGGATCCAGCAAACATCCAATATGTTTTAAGTTTAAAACTTTATTAAGCAGGAAGATATCCTTGAAACCCAATCCTCCTTCATTTTTGGGTCTACACACTTTATCCCAAGCAATCTTGAATCCATGGCATTTAGCAGTTGTTTTCCAGTCCAAAGAAATCTGGCCATGGCTTGAGTCACCATCTTCAGCACCCCTTTAGGCAGGATAAACATTCCAGCCCAATATTGAAAAATACCTATCAAAACAGATTAAATAAGTTGAGCTCTTCCAGCATAGGACAAAAATTTAGATTTCCAAGAATTAACTCTATCACAGATTTTAGTGACCAAACTCTCACAATCTTGCTTACGTAGTTTAGTAGAAATTAAAGGAACACCAAGATACTTAAGAGGAAGGGACCCCTTAGAGAATTTAAGAGCCCTCAGAATATCATTAATATTCTCTTCTTCCATACCAAAGAAGAAGAGGCAACTCTTAGCATTATTAGCTTGAAGCCCAGATAACTCATAGAATTGGTCAAGAGTGGCCCTAATTAACTAGGCAGACTTAACATCACCATTAAACAAGATAAGGAGATCATCTGCAAAACAAAGATGGGATAGTTTCATTTTATCACATTTCCAATGGTGGGAGAAATCCCCATTAAGGATGTTATGGTTAATAAGTTGGCTAAGAGCATCCATAGCAAAAACAAACAAATAAGGAGAGATTGGGTCTCCTTGTCTAAGACCTTTAGCGCCCTCAAAGTACCCCACAGATTCGCCATTGAAATTAATGGAGAACTTAGGGGAAGTAATACAGGCCCTAATCCAATTTTGCATGTTCGGAGGGAATCCACTAACATCTAACAAATCAAGAAGGAAATCCCAACTAACACTATCATAAGCTTTCATGATATCCACCTTGGCTGCCACTCTGGGTTTCCCTCCATGTTTATGATAGTCTCTAAGGAGATCTTGTGCCAGGAGAATGTTATCACTAATTTTCCTACCTTTTATAAATGCAGACTGAGCTTGGTCAATAAACTCAGGCATAATCAATTGAAGCTTGTTAGCAATGATCTTAGAGATACACTTATACACAGTATTACAGCAAGAAATGGGTCTAAAATCCCCCATCTTAGACGGATTGGGGATTTTAGGAATCAAAGCAATCAGGGTGGTATTAGATTCCTTAAGTAACTCTCCAGTGATAAAAAACTCTTTAATAGCAGCAGTAATCGAGGGGCCCACAATAACCCAGGAGTCTTTAAAAAAATGAGCGTTATAACCATCAGGGCCAGGGGCTTTATTACTATGCATGCTAAAGAAAGTATTTTTAATCTCAAGATCTGTAGGGATCCTATCAATTTCTGCCATAAACTCATCAGGAACCTTCTTGTGAACAAAACCCCTAAGAAAGTCTCTGCCGAGATAGTGGTTAGGGGCAGGGGTACCAAGTAAACTTTTAAAATACCTAATGGCTTCACTCTTGGCCTCTTCAATGTTATTTCGTACCATCAGGTTTTTCTAACACTATTATCCTTTTTCTATTCCTTCTACTTTTAATAGAGAGATGAAAATATCTGGAGTTTTTATCCCCCACTTCAAGCCATTGCAATCTAGACTTTTGTTTTAGAACCTCTTCTTCAATCCAGATTGCCTCCAAGAATCTTTCATACAAGTAGTGTATTTATCATTAAGAGAACTATTTAGAGGGTCCAAACTTAATTCCGACTGGACTCTCTTTAAAGACTCTCTAGTATCATCAGAATTGAGTTTTTCTTTCCCAATAGGGATTTTGCAAAACTTTTTCAGGTTTTGTTTAAGGTGTCTGAGTTTATGGCAGACAATGAACTGGGCATTGCCATCAATATTAATATCCCAACCCTCGCTAACAACAGAAGGATAATTATCCAACTTAGTCCAAAAGTTGTAAAACTTAAAAGCTCTGCCCTTATGTATAGAGGTATTATCAATATGAACGATCATAGAAGAGTGGTCAGATATACCTTGGCAATGGATATGAACATAAGAGGAAGGCAAATTATCCAACCAAGTTTGGTTAACCAACACTCTATCCAGCTTTCTTTGCGTAAAGTCAGGTTTACAATACCTCCGATTACACCAAGTAAAAAATTCTCCAACATATCTTAGATCAAAGAGGCAATTGTCATTAACAGAATTTTGGAAATCAGAGATATCATTATCCAAGCCATGATTATTGTTATAAATTTCATTAGGGTTCAAAACTACATTGAAATCTCCCAGTTCAATGTAATTTGAACCTAAAGAGCCTAAATGAATAGTTCTAAGCTCATTCCAGAGGGCAACCCTTTCAAATCCAGTATTATAGCCATAAACAAAGGAGACCTCACTTTTAAAAGATTTATCACCACTTTCAATAAAAACATGGATCATTTGGGGGGAGATGCTAATCACTTTCAATGTTTGATAGAATTAAGCTAGAAGTTTGAGTATATTATTTGGGGATTAATATTATATTGTTCAAGGCATGTGGACTAACCCTTTGTTTTGTAGCGCTATAAAGGTACGATTCTTGACTCTTTTCTAGTTTATTCGCTTCTGTATATGTGAATTATAGACTCTTTTTAGGTTTTTATTTATTTGCATGCATGCTGGATCTCAGGTAAGCTCTCTTGTTCCTTATTTATATATCATTATTGCTTGCTAGTTGAATTATATGGTTTTGTATGCCTTTTATCGTTAGCAATCTTGCACCCTTGTCAACATGTTTTTGTAATATATATATTTATGTATTAATTGAGAGCATACTTAGATTAATAATTTGATTAAAAAGGATGTTGAGTAGAGGCTTATCACGAAATAGGATGAGAGGGGGTGTTTTAGTCCGTCGGTCTCCTTCCCTCTCATTCCATAATCCCCGGACCTAGAAATCTCTGGTTACCAAAAGATCAATTTATTTTTAAAATGGTTTCTTAATTTTTCTTTAAAAAATTAAGTGGCGACTAGTATTTGAATTTTGAAGTTTGAAAAAGTTTTAAAAAGAGTGGTTAAACTGCGAGCATCCACACTCCCCCCTCCCCTCTCTAATGTGGTAGACATCTTACTCATCATTTGAATTAGCTGTTTAGTCAAATTAAGGTTAGAGAGTGGATCTTCTTCTTATACCTTTTTATAAGGTGGTATATAGACATTTGAGGGTCGAGCTTGATTTTGATTATTATACTTATGTTGCTGGAATGGTTGGGACGGCATATTTTTGTAAGGTTGTTGATTTTGATATTGATTTTGAGTTCCGGCATCATTCTTCTAGTCAAAACGAGGGTGATTCCATCGATTATTGTTATAAGATTGGAAATTATTATTTCTATTATTGTAGGAATTCCCTGCCCCTTTATAACCTTGCATGGCGTTCATCTCTATGGGATTTTGTTCTTGAAATAAGGCACATTGGGACAGTATGGGGTAGTGTGTCCGAACACATTACATGTGCCACGTGGTTCTTCAGGTAAAATCTACCTAGAACTCTCTCCTTTCATCCCTAACTCCTCCACTTTCCTAGCTAACTCAGCATATTTCATCATTAGAGCATCCTTAGTTTTCAATTGATAGATACTCTTGTCTTCTTTACCTTGTGTTTCAGTTCTTGAGACATCTTTTTGGTTGGTCCATTCGTGAGAATGTTTGGCTAACCATTCGAAGTGTGCCTCAGCTTCCTCAGTATTTTTACTCATAATTTCTACCAATTTTTTAGTTTTTCCATTAAGTTCTTCAAAGAATAAGTTAATTGTTTGTCATTTCTCAAACTCGTGATGTGGGTATGAGGAAGCAAATCTTTAAATCACTCTAATGCTTGAGTGAAGGTTTCATTATTTCTTTGTTTTTATGAATTTATCTAGCATCTAAGATCAGAGGACATGCCCGCAAGAAATAATTTCTTTAAGAAATTAGTGCTCAACGCAAGCCATGTGTGTACAGAATTTGGTTTGAGGGTGAGCAACCACGCTTTTTCTTTATCCTTCAAGGTGAAGGGAAAGAGCATTAAGCAAGTTACATCCACAGGACAATTTTGGGAGAATGTTTTACATACATCCTCGAAGTCCTTGACATATAAATAAGCCTTCTCAAGAGAGAGAAGCTCCTCCCTCTCTCTAGAAATTTGAATGTCATCTTTTGAGTTTTTTTTGCTTTCTCTTCCTTTGATATGGATAAACATAAATCTGTGAGAGTGTTAAATGTTTCAAAATCTCCCCATCTCAAGGCTAATAATGATCTGCACTCTAACACTACTTCTACTCAACCCCCGGAAGGTTACCCTGTTCATGGTTCTCACAGAGATGAGTCTGTTGGGAAGGACTTTATTATTTCAAACCCATCTAGATCTGTTATGTATAAGTTAAGTGATACAGGGATCCATGATATCTCAAATGTTAAGGATGTCAGAGTCTCAACTTCTCCTAGTCTCCTATCTAATGCATCAAGGGGGGCTTTGGAAGTGTATAATGATGAAGCCCTTGAAATTCTAGAAGATTGGGAAGACAACACATCAAATAGGTCTCGGATTGAAGTGGAAGAAGGTGAGTTGGCCAATTGTGAAGAAGAGGGGAACACAGATCATGAGTATCAAAATAACTTGTTAAAGGATTCAAATGATTACTTAAGGAAAAATCTCAAGGAGGCTCAAGCTCATATCCAAAAACTGATGAGTGAGAAAGAAGATTCCAAAGCCAGGCATGATGTGAACTTCACCTCTTCTGGTTCTAGGTATGGGAATAGTGCTGGTAGGACCCCTTACAGATCTGGTGGTAGAAGAGGAGGGCTCAAATCTGGGTCTGACTGGAGGAAGCATCAGTTTGATCCGTTTGATATATGTGGAACAGAAGGGAGTTCAAGTGATGACCAAGCTTTGAAAGGAGGAAAGAAATCTTGGATATCTAAAAACGATAAATCCAACTCTAGCTATGTGATTTTTGATGCACCTTCCCAAGCCATTGGGCCGAGTCATGTTGATTTGTCTTCAAAGATTGGCCAACAATCTGGTCAGTTTGAATCATGTGGTGTTTTAGTTGCAAACATTGATGAAGCAGCTCACAAACAAAATCATACGCCGACGGAAATCATCAATGTTCATGATAACTCAAGGTTGAGAATTCCTATTGAATCTATTATCTCTCCTAGATCTGTTAAAGATGGGGATATATCACTTTTTGATCCAAAAAGTAAGGTTGTTGATTCAAAAAAAGGTGTTTACTATGGCTGGGACCCACGGTCCACCAAACGTTAAATCTAACGGCTATAATAGCTTTTCAAACTTTTCTTCAAAAGTTGCTGGTACACCCATTCTTACACGCCAACTAAGTGATCCTACTCTTGGTAAAGCCTTAAATTCTGCTGACTTCCCTCCTTTAGGCGCCACCTCATCCACAAAATCCGGCGCATTGTCCCCTTTTGACCCCCACGTGACCAGCCTTGATCAAAATAGCCGCCCACTTGCCCCTTATTCTATCATTTCTTCCACCTGCTCACCTGATTTCGGCAATATTTTAGCACAACCTGCCAATTGGGCCTCTATAGGCTGCCCACTTTTACCCGCAAAACCCGGCGCCTTGTCCAATCTATGTGCTGCGACTAATGCAGCAAAAGATGCGTGTCATATGGTAAATCCAACATGTGTGTTGGCCTCTAAAACACTTGACCAGCAACGCTTGGACCAAGCTACTCATTCCCCTCATGTTTCCCAGTATTCTATTCCTGTTGAAAGCTCTTTCACAAATGTGGAGCCCTCGAGTGACTTGGCTCCAACTAATAATCCGAATCAAGATAAGGCAGATGCTAGGCCTCTTCAATTTAAATCCTGGGCAACTTTAGTCACTCCACAAAGCTCTCTAGGGTTCAAGCTCAAGTTTATTAAACCAAAAGCAGACCCATGAAAACAACATCTAAGTATACCCAAAGATGTTTTTGTGGAAGGTAGTTTTGCCTGGCAAAACACCTTGGTAGGCTATTTTTTAGGGAAGAAGTTACCTTACTCCTTTGTTAAGAATGCAACTTCCAGGTTATGGGGGAAACAAGGCCTGCATGACATGGTGGCCACAGACTCTGGCTTTTTCTTTTTTAAATTTAACAGTGAAGATGAGTGTATGGCAATCCTTGAAGGTGGCCCTTGGCATGTAAGTGGGCAGCCAATCATTCTCAGGAAATGGCAAACAGGTCTAACTTTATCTAAGGAATCTATATCCACTATTCCAGTGTGGGTTCATATTTATAATATTCCCCTTGAACTCTGGAATCCTCTGGGGTTAAGCCACATAGCAAGTGCCATTGGGAAACCTTTGCATGTTGCAAAAATTACAGCTCAAGGAAGAAGAATCTCATATGCAAGGATTTGTATTGAATTGAATGCCGACCAAGAACTCCTTAAAGAGCTTGTTATTGATTTTGAGGATCCAATCACAGGAGATATTGAGCCTATTTATCTTCCGGTTCAATACCAGTGGACTCCTATCCGGTGTGCTAAGTGTAAAAGATTTGGGCATGATTGTGCCAAGTTATCTAAGGCTCCAATTCTTGTCCAGAATACTACTTCTATTACTCAGACCCATGCTGAGAATGCTTGGAAAACCAAGGAAAAAGGAAAATTCATCAACACTGATACTAATATAGATTCTGCTTCTTCCTCTAAATTGGTTGAACCTACCCCTGATTCTACTGTTGGAAATAATGTTGGGCAAAGTTTGCAAATCTCCCCCAATCCTATTTCAAGTCCCAAGATAATGGCTCTGGATAACAATATGTTCTCTTCACTTGTTGATTCCAATGTTGAAGACCAGGACCCAGGAAATCTTCAAGCTTCAATGGAGGATGGGGACAGGCTAGTAGCTCAAGGTACCCTACCAGAAGAAACTACGACTGTGGTAGTACAGAACCGGAATGTGGATTCTATCCCATTACATATGGTTGATATGGTGGATATGGAGACCATTAAAGGTCAAGCTGAAATGCATTGTGAAATCTACTTAGAGCAAATTTCTAAAAAGGAAACAGATGGTCTTATGGTACAAGAACTAGCGGAAGACAGAAGCTCAAAATCCTTTGCTATCTCTGCTCGGTTCTTGTCTAGTCCTGATAACGATATTCAAGCACATACCATCGACCCAGGAAAAGAAGAATCCCAGGATTCCCTAGGAGATGTAGGGAAGCAACTCCTGCCTGAGGCCAGTTGTTCACTCCCTATGACTCCCAGTCCTTATCTTCAAGGCTCAGGTATTGTACATCAGAAGAAGATTAAAAATTCTGGATCTTCAGGTAAGCGTAAAAAATCCCATAATCGTCGTTAATGATTATTTGTAGCTGGAATATTAGGGGTCTCAACCAACCCTATAAACAGTTTGAGGTTGCTAAGTTTATTTATGAAAATAATGTTGATGTCCTAGGGATTATCGAAACTAAAGTTAGGAAGTCTAATGAGGATAAAATAAAACAAAATGTTTTTAAGAATTGGGATTTTATATCTAACAGCTCTCTTGACTCTGTGGGAAGAATTTGGTTGGGATGGAACCCTGATAAAATAAATCTCACTGTCCTTAGGTGTTCCTCTCAAATTATTCATGTTAGCATCGAAAATGTAGATCATAGCATCCAGTTTGAGGCCTCTTTTATTTATGGTTCTAATACAGGACAAGAAAGGATGGAATTATGGTCTGAATTAAATGCTATTTTCAACTTCAACATCAACTCAAAAACTAACCATGTCCTTCTTGGTGATTTTAATGTGGTTCTAAACACTAATGAAGTTTCTGATATGAACTTTGGTATGAATTCTGATATTGTTGATTTTAATAAAATTGTTGATTCCCGGTGCTTAACTGATCTAAGATACTTGGGAGAATTTTTCACCTGGAGTAATAGAAGGTACGGAAGACCTGACTATACTCAAAGGAAGTTGGATCGGGCTCTTATGAATCAAACTTGGCTGGATAACTTCAATAACTCTTTTGTCCATTTCCATAAGCCAGGTATATCTGACCACTCGTCTCTTGTTCTCTACCTTTTTTTTTTTTTTTTTTTCGGAAAATGGTAAATATATTCCAAAAAAGGATGTACAAAAGTACAAGGGGCATACCCCAGGATATACAATAAGGAGCAGGGCACAGAAAAGGGGAAAATGTAGCAAAGGAAGCTACCAATCAAGGGAGTTTAACCCAATACAGCCAAAAACAAATCAATACAACGCACAGGCCATCATCAAAAGAATGGCATTAAAGCCAATTACAAAGAATGGTATTAAGATTACTATGGTGCTTCCAGTTAATCCTTATGAGAGCATGGATTTGAGAAATTAAGCTCTTGAGGGTAATCTCTTTAGGACAAAAAATGTGCTTGAAGGATCTGTTGTTCCGCTCTTTCCATAACCCATAAACAGTAACTCCCAAGCAAAGTTTGGGGATTTGATGAAGAATCGTCTTTCCTTTGAGGTGTTGAGCCATCCAAAGCAAAGTGCCATTCCATCCTTGACCATTCTATGGTAGTCCCTAAGAAGGTCTTGAGCAAGGAGGATATTATCACTAATTCTCCTACCTTTAACAAAGGCAGATTGGGCTTGGTCAACCATATTAGGTAGAATCAACTGAAGTCTATTGGCAATGATCTTAGAAATACATTTATAAACAGTATTGCAGCAAGAAATAGGCCTAAAATCTCCCATCCGGGTAGGGTTGGGGACTTTAGGAATCAAAGCAATAAGGGTAGTATTAGCAACTTTAAGCATCTCTCCATTTTGAAAGAACTCCCTAATAGCAGCAGTAACAAGAGGACCAGTAATAGCCCAAGAGTTCTTAAAGAAAAAGGCGTTAAAACCATCAGGACCAGGAGCTTTATTACTATGCATGCTAAAGAAGGTATTCTTGATTTCAATATCTGAAGGAATCCTATCCAACTCAGCCAAAAGATGGAAAGGAATTTTTTTGTGGATAACACTCCTAAGAGCTTCTTTACCAGGGTAGAAGTGATTAGAAGTAGTGCCAAGCATGCTTTGAAAATACCTAATAGCTTCATCTTTAGCTTCATTATAGTTGGAAGTGAAAGTTCCATTGGGTTTTTCAAGCATAAAAATTCTTTTCATGTTCCTTCTAGCTTTAATAGACATATGAAAATATCTAGAATTTTTATCCCCAGCTTCTAACCATTGCAATCTGGACTTTTGTTTAAGAAATTCTTCTTCAATCCAAGTAGTTTCATGAAAGGATTTCAAAGAATTATTATGCATATTAATGAGGATAGAATTGTTAGGATCTTTGATTAAAAGGGTTTGGATTCTCTTTAAGTCCTCTCTAGCTATGTTAGCATTAATCTTTTCTTGGCCAAGAGTAAGTTTACTAAACTGTTTAAGATCCTTTTTCAGGAATCTGAGCTTTTGGCAAAGTTGGAATTGGGCAGTACCTTCAACATTAAAATCCCAGGCATTCTTAACAATCTCATTATAGGTGTCCAATTTAGTCCAGTAGTTGTAGAATTTAAAAGCCCTCCCTTTCCTATAATGTTTTTTATCAATATGAACAACAATAGGAGAGTGGTTAGAGGTACCTGGAACCTGGAAATGAGCAAAAGAATCGCTGAGATTATCCATCCAAGTTTGATTGACCAGAGCTCTATCAAGTTTTCTCTGGGTAAAATCTTCCTTCCCATACCTTCTGTTACTCCAAGTAAATTGTTCACCAATATATCTAAGATCCACTAGACAACACTCATTAATAGTCTTTTTAAATTCCTTCATCTCATTATTCCATCCAAAATTAGCATTAGAGACTTCATCTGGGCTTAAAGGCACATTAAAGTCACCTAAAGCAATATAATTAGTGGTCTTATTACACTGTGAAATGGACCTTAGGTCAGACCATAGGTCCAATCTGGCTTGGCCAGTGTTAAAACCATAAATGAAAGAGGCTTCAAAGGAAAGAGACTTATCATCCTTTTCAATGCTAACATGAATAAGTTGTGAAGTGATTTTAAGAATAGTGAGATTAATAGTGTCAGCATTCCAACCAACCCAAATTCTACCAACAGAATTTGAACTACTATTAGTAACAAAATTCCAGTGCTTAAAACATTTAGTTTTAATAAAATCTTCATTAGCCTGTCTAACTTTGGTTTCAGTTATCCCCAAAATGTCTAAATTATTCTCGTAGATAAATTTGGCAACTTCAGATTGCCTAGTGGGCTGATTGAGGCCCCTAATGTTCCAACAGCTAAATATCATTAATAACTGGTAAAGGGAGAGTTAACTTACCTGAAGAGCCAGAGGGGGGGTTCTTCAAAAGGTCCTGCTTACCAGGTTCAGGCTGACCAAGAGAAGTAGAAGGATCAGCAGCATGGGCAGTGGGTCTGTCCAGAATTCTTGGGCTGGTTGTGATTTCCACTAAAGTTTGAGGTTCTATAGGTAGGACTTTCAAACCATCTTTAGGTAGCTCAACCTCCTGATCCAAGGTAACATTTTGCTCTTTATCACTCTGTTCACATTCAAGATCTTCCAGTAAGGAGTATTGATTTTTCTTAATAACTTCAGGGCCACGCATTTTGAGGAAACTGGTATCACTACCATTGGTAACAGTAATTTGTATAGAATGAGGTGAAACTTGAGCAATCCCTTTAATTCCTTTGAGTGGGGAAGTTATCTCCAAGACAGGTTGGATAGGCTCAAGAAAAGCCTTTTCAACCAAGTTAGTAGATTCATTATGCAGGCTAACAACTTCATTGGGAGCATCAGTTTGGTTATCAGCCTTGTTCACAATAACTGCAGGCACATTATCAGTTGAGGAGGCAACCATATTAGAGGATGTATCAACCATATCTTCCCTTTTGCCTTTACCTTTCCCTTTCACCATCCAAACTCCATCAGTCTCACTTTCATTTGTGTTCACCTTGTTGGGGGTAATGGCCTTCTTTGTGAGGGGTTGGTTATTGTAGACCCTAGCACAATCATGGCCAAACCGTTTGCATTTAGCACATCTGACTGGGTTCCATTGATATTCAACCGACAAGCCTATCCGTTCAGGTTCTTTACTAATAGGATCAATGACTTCAATCTCAAAGTTTTTCAACAATTCAAACTCAGCACTTACCTCAATACAGATCCGAGCATATGAGATTCTCCTGCACGTAGCAGTCATTCGATCAACATGTAAAGGCCTCCCAATAGTGCTAGCTATGTGGCTAAGACCCTCGGCATTCCAATATTCTAATGGAATTCCATATATATATGGACCCAAATAGGGACAGTAGCAGGGACTTCCTTATCAAGCACCATCCCAGTGTGCCAATTTCGAAGAAGGATGGGCTGTCCAGCAATATGCCAAGGACCATTCTCCAGCACTGCTTCACTTTCTTCACTGGAGTTGAACTTGAAAATAAAGTGGCCCGAATCAGTTGCAAGCATGTCATTCAATCCTTTTTTAGCCCAGTGTCTTGAAGTAGCATTTTTAACAAGAGTGTAGGGCAGCCTTTTGCCAATAAAATACCCCACAAGGGTATTGTCCCAAGCCCTACTGCCCTGAGTAGTGAGATCCTCAGAGAGTTTCAACAGTTTTCTATCCGAAAACTCCTTGGGTTTAATATAGATGAGTTTGACATTTGATGGTTCAGCCTTTCTGACTAAAGAAGCCCATGAAGTTTGGGGGGAGAATGTTGCCTTGACGACATTAGCACTCGGGTTGGGGCCAGTGGAATTGACATGGCTATTGGGTTGGGCCAAAGATGAAAGGGAAAGTTGACCTCCCTCTTCCACAGGTTTTTGGGCATGAGAGTGGGTTCCACAGTTGAGAACTGCAGCACTAACCACATGATCATCAGCTATTGCCCTGCGGTTCAAGTGGGAAGGTAATCCAAGACTTTGCTGCACGCGTGTAGAGGCACCACCAGACAATGCGCCGGGTGTGTAGGAGCCCATGTGACTACCAGCACTGGGGGTTGCGGGAAATTGGGTTGTGCCCATGTACGCAGATGGAGCAATAATAGAAGGAATAGTGACTGTGTGGTTAATGGAACAAGGGCCCGCCATATTTTGCATAATTAAATTGGCCTGCTTTGAGGTGTCACTACCAGATTGTGCCACGTGGGAAGCACTACCGATCAAACTAGTAGAATGTGTGTTTGGGCTAACCCCAGCAATAGGAGTAAGACTACATGATGGAGACACAGTTAGAGGGCTGTAACCCGTGTGCGCATGTGCGCAAGGGGTGTCCACATTGTCAGCATTCTCAAGGTTAGCAGACAAGGCGCCGGGTTTCAAGGAAGAAAAGCTACTTTGTACAGGGGGACTTGCTTTAGCATGTGAGTGGGATCCACCGTGGGGCACAGCAGAGCTACCCACGTGGCCTTCAGCTTTGGCCCCTTGGTCCATGTGGGCAGTTGAGCCCACACTTGCCTTCACGCGCGTAGATGCTTCACCAGACAGTGCACCGGGTTTGTAGGAGCCCATGTGATGAACAGTAGCCTTTTGCAAGGACACTGCCCCTTCACGTGATTCTTCCATAGTTGTGAGAATATGACCGTTGGGCTTAATAGAAGTAGGGAGGTGGGTCCCAACCTGAGCAAACTCCTTGGAGGCATAAACTTGGTTACTTTTTGGATCAAAAGGAGTAGATTCAGCTTCTTCATTAGCCCCACTCGTACTATTGGATTTAAGTTGCAAAATTTCTTTTTCCAACTCAGCTATACGCTTAAGGGGATCCACATTATCCATTTGTTTTCCCGTTACCATTTCCTTCGATTCATCTGTAAGGTTCTTCCCATAAATGTTACTATCCTTAGATAGCACAAAGATTTCATCATTGGCCAAACCAACCATTTCAGATCTAGCTGGGTTTGAAATAATGAATCCATGAACAGGATGCTCTTCTTCACTCACAGCTATGCTAGTTGAAAGCTTTTTCCTTTTTAGGATTTCATTTAAATCTTGAAGGGATTGAAAAGGTAGTTCTTTAGAAGACCTCCCATCCTCACGGACACCTTGGAAATGGAAATTTTCTTCCCAGTCTTCATGTAGTTCAAGCTCCTCATCAGAGAAACTATGAGAAACTACATTAGAAATGTCCAAAATGCCAGAAACATCCTTTGAAACATTTGAACCATTCTTAATAGGAGAAAGAAAATCAATAGAATTTGGATTGATGAGGGAGCATGCCATGGTAGTTTTATTTGTCATAAGTGGACTAAAACCAACAGCATCCTTAGACTCACAAGAAACATCCATACCATGTTCAAGCAAAGAACTTGAAGTGCCATCTTTACAATGGTAATTCAGAGTACCACTATTTGGCTTGGCAACATTAAGAACATGAACCACCCCTTTAGATTGGGTAGCAGCAATTGTAGACCCATCTCTAAGTTGCACAGAACCATCACCTTTTAAAAGGTATTTACTAGCTATTTCAGGAGAAATGACAGATTGAGCATCCAAATTCAGGGCATCAGACACATAAGAAGTCTCCTTAGTAGCATTTGGACCCTTGGCCTTAGTAGAGATTGAAGAGCTAACAGCTTGTTTAGACTTATTGCGAGAAGAAGGAGAAGGAGAAAAACCAGAAAGCCTTCCTTTCTTACCCATTTCAGAACATAAAACAGCATAACACACACATTCCTAGAGAGAGGGAAGAGCTTCTCTCTCTAAAGTAAAAGTTCTACCTTGATAACACTGTTAAGAGAAAAGGTAAGAATTTCAAGTTCTTCAACTACTGGACTCAACTTGATAATTACCCTGGCACTGTGTCTAATGCTTGGAATACTAGTGTCAATGGAACTGCACAATTTCAATTGTGTCATAAGCTTAGATTACTTAAACATGACCTGAAAATTCTTACTAAAAGTTTCGTTGGCAAAGAAAAACTTTTAGCTGATCAGGCTAGGGAAGCTCTTCAAGTTACACAATCCGACCTCCTTAAAGATCCCCACAACCCTTCCCTTATATCCAAACAAAAACAATGTATGCCTGAGTTTCTTAAAGCTATTTGGATTGAGGAAGAAACTCTTAAGCAAAAATCTAGAGTGCAGTGGCTTAAGGCCGGGGACAAAAATTCCAGATATTTTTTCCAACATATCAAAAGCAGAAGAAACACGAAACGTATTTTCAAACTTGAAAGACCTGATGGTACTTTTACCAATAATTTAGAAGAGGCTAAATGTGAAGCAGTTAGGCATTTTCAAAGTTTACTTGGCACCACTGCCAATAACCCTTACCCTGGGATTGAGGCTCTGAGGAGAGTAGTGTGTAAAAGAATTCCTGATGAACTGTTGGAGGACTTGGATAGAATACCTACCTGTGATGACATTAAGGACATGATTTTTAGTATGCATGAGAACAAAGCCCCCGGCCCAGATGGGTTTAATGCACACTTTTTTAAAAAATCTTGGTCCACTATTGGGCCTGCAGTGATTGAAGCTATTCAGGAATTTTTTAATTCTGGAGAGATGCTTAGAGAGTCTAATGCCACTGTTATAGCTTTGATTCCTAAAGTTCCAAATCCGTCTAAGATGGGGGACTTTAGGCCTATATCTTGTTGTAATACTGTGTATAAGTGCATCTCTAAAATTATTACGAATAGACTCCAATCTATCCTTCCATCCATTATTGATCAATCCCAATCTGCATTTGTTAAGGGTAGGAGAATTAGTGATAATGTTTTATTGGCTCAAGACTTGTTAAGGGACTATCACAAAATTGGTGGTAAGCCTAGAGTTGCTGCTAAGGTTGACCTCATGAAGGCATATGATAGTGTTAATTGGAATTTTCTCTTTGATTTACTTGATATATTTGGTTTTCCCTCAAATTTGAAGAAATGGATTAGGGTTTGTATTTCTACTCCTAGATACTCCATCAATTTTAATGGAGAATCCGTGGGATATTTTAATGGAGCCAAGGGTCTTAGACAAGGTGATCCTATTTCCCCTTATTTGTTTGTTCTTGTCATGGAGGTGTTGAGCCAACTTCTTCTCCACAACACCCAAAATGGCCAGTTTACCTACCATTGGAAATGCGACAAGTTAAAAATCTGTCATCTTTGTTTTGCATATGATTTAATTATTCTTCTTAATGGTGACATCGATTCTGCAAAAACGATTAGGAAAACTTTAAATCTATTTCATGATTTCTCTGGTCTTCAAGCCAATGACACTAAAAGCTGTATTTTTGTCTCTGGGCTTGAAGACCAGCTGGCAAACGATATACAGACGGAACTCCAATTCTCCAAAGGATCCCTTCCCATGAGGTATCTTGGAGTTCCTCTGATTACCACTAAATTGAAAAAATGCCATTATGAAGATCTTGTTAATAAAATCTGTTATAGAATCAATTCCTGGAAGTCTAAGTTCTTGTCTTATGCTGGAAGAGCTCAACTTATTCAATCTGTTTTGGCAGGAATTCAACAGTATTGGTCTGGGATGTTCATTCTCCCCAAAAGTGTGCTTAAACAGGTGGAGCAAGCTTTTAGGAGATTCCTTTGGTCTGGAAATACAGAGAATGGACATGGAGCCAAAATTGCTTGGGTCAATGTTTGTAAACCCAAGAAGGAGGGCGGCCTGGGCTTCAAGGATATTTTTCTCACTAACACCATTCTTAATCTAAAGCATATTGGCAATCTCCTTGACCCAAAAAATAACTCTTACTGGAAAGCTTGGGTACACTTGTACATGATTAAAACAAAAAGCTTTTGGGACATTAAACCCCCTGGTCAATGTTCTTGGTATTGGAGAAAGCTGTTGAAATTAAGGGGAGTTGTTAGGCCTTTACTTTGTCATTCTATTGGTAATGGTCAACATACTTCTCTTTGGTTTGATAACTGGCTTCCTTGTGGCCCTTTGTTTGAAAAGTATACCAACAGAATTTCTTATGATGCCGCTATTGAGCCTTATGCAAAAGTGTCAGCCATCATAAGGGGTCAGAATTGGAATTGGCCTAGGTCCAATTCTATTGGGTTGAATGAAGTTCTAAATCTTTTATCTAATATGTATAAGCCAAATGGGTCATCTGATAGTTTATCATGGACTACGTCTCCCAACAGGAAATATACCTTTGTTCATATTTGGGAACACCTTAGAGAGGTGTCCTTTGAGGTTCCATGGCACAAACTTGTTTGGTCTTCAGGTTGCACTCCTAGGCAAAAGATTATATTATGGTTTACTGTTCAGAAAAAACTTGCGACCCATGATAGAATTTTTTCTTTTACGCCTGGTCCTCTTGTTTGTGTTTTTTGTCAGAGCAACATGGAAACCCATAATCATTTATTTTTTGATTGTAACTTTTCCTCCTTTGTATGGGTCCTATTTTGGATAGAACTGGAATGCGTGTCCAATATGATGCCGCCATCCCTTTAAATGCCAAAGTTTCTGATGTTATTGATTACCATGAATGGAATTGGCCTCTTACAAACACAATTGAATTAAGGAAAATTAGAGGCCAACTTCATTCCTTACCTTTCCCTAATACATCTAGTGATGTGGCCCAATGGCTCCCTTCCCCAAATAAAGTGTTCTCTTCGGTCAACACTTGGGATTATGTTCGTACACATTACCCTAAAGTCCATTGGTATGGCCTCACTAGGTTCCCGGGCTATATTCCTCGTCATAGTTTTATCATGTGGCTGGCCATTCTCCATAGATTATCCACACATGATAGAATTTATACCTATACTCCTGGACCACTTGCTTGTGTGTTTTGTCACAAATATTTGGAATCTCATGACCATTTATTCTTTTTTTTTTTTCGGAAAATCCATTTATTCTTTAATTGCTCTTATACTTCTTATTTGTGGCAGGGAGTTCTCAATAGGTTGGAAATCTCCTATTCAGCCACTTCTTGGGATGTACTTGTGGATTGGGCAGCGAATAAGTGGAAAGGCAAGACTCCACGACAGGTTGTCCCTAAAATGTGCCTTGGGTTGGTTGTCTATAGCATCTGGGAAGAAAGAAATGCACGAAGCTTTAAATTTGAAGTGAAGACCAAGGAAAGAGTTTTTCAAAACCTTTGCCTAAAGATTTCCTTACAGATTCAAGCTACATGGAGGAACGATCCCCACCTACCTCAATACATTGACAGATGGGCCATTACTACTTAGTGGGGTCATTGCATTGACCCTCAGTTTAGTTGGTTTTTGTTTTGTTGATCTATTGGAGTTAACTTGTCTTTCTCATTTTCTTGGTTTGCTTGGTTCTTTGATTGGTTAGGATGGGTCATTCTCTGGTTTGGCTTAGATAATTTTCCATCCTTGGTTGCTTTGGCTGGATGTTGTTTTTTTGTGTGATTTTGGTTGCCTGGGGTATGCCCCTTGTACTTTGTACAGTGCCGTTAGGCTTTTTCGTTTAAATTAACCTTTTTCCGAAAAAAAAAAACTTTTCCTCCTTTGTTTGGCAGGATTTGATGAATAGATGTGGACTTATTTGGAATAACACAGATTGGGATACTACGGTACTTTGGATGGCACAACATTGGAAAGGGAGAGAGGTTCATCTTGCTATACCTAAAATTTGCCTCGGTGTTGCGATCTATGGTTTATGGAGGGAGAGGAACAATAGAACGTTTGCAAATTCTTACACTCCAAAAGAACAGTTGCTACTAAATCTGGTGTCTCAAATTAATACTCAAATTAGAGATCAATGGCAGGACCATCCCCAACTTGATTTAATTGCTATTCCATGGACTTAAGTTGGTAGAGTTGGTAGTGTTATTGTTGTTTTTAGTGTGACTCTCTTTGTAGTGTTATTGTTGGTAGTATTATTGTTGCCTTCTCTTTGCTTTGATTTGTTGTCTTTTCTGATTTGAGTTTGATTAGCTCTTAGTGATCAGTGTTTTTGTTTTGATCCTGGCTTGATGTAGCCATTTTTTTTGTGGTTTGCTTTGCCACTTGTCCTTATGCTGCGTGCTTTTTGAATATCCTGGGGTATGCCCCTTGTACTTTTGTACATCCCTTTTTTTGGAATCTATTTACCAATTTTCGAAAAAAAATAAATAAGCCTTCTCGCTTTCCATCCCATGAAAGGTTGGAAGGAGTTGAATCATTCCATTGCGAAATTGAAATTCGCCTACGTGTGGAGGAGTGAGAATGCAAGAAGGCATGGGTGCATGTTCGGGTTACATGAGTTCACACAAGGGACGCAACGAATCATCAATAGGTACAACCCTATTGTCACCATGTTCACTTTCATTATCAGACATTGTGGTAGAGTTTGAAGGAGTAGCTACGGGATTAATAGAGCTAGAAGAATTAGATGAATAGAGTGGGTTGTCGAAAATACCTTCAACAGAATTGTCTAATATGCAAGGGGAAAACCTATGAAGATTTTGATCTAAAGAACTAAAAGAAAAAGAAAACTAGAAATGGGTAAAGATAGAATGAGGTAATCTAAGTAATAGCTAGTCGACTTCCTCGGCAACAATGCCAAACACTTTACACGAAATAAATTGTGCAGTCTTGTGCAACACCCAAGTGAAGTGCAAGCAGTAAAACTGGTAAGACCAGGTTGATCTCACAGAGAAGGTGCTAGTGTACTAACTTAGACTAATCTTTAAAAGAAAATTAAAAAATAATAATTTAAACAAAAGATGTAGAAGACGAAGTTCTACGGATTAACTACTAAATAAAGCAATTAAACTAAGCTAACAATTAACTAATTAACTAAGTGGATTTTAAAATGGGTTTTACTTTATAAAAGAGAAGCGTTGGGATCACACATATCCATAATGACCTAGCCATCTACCATGCACATTCATTAATGCTCTAAGGAGCACATCCCTCTTCAGTATTCTGTATTTTTCTAAAGATAAAGAATCAATAGACCTTACATGATCGGGATTATATCACCACAATTGATACAAAATACTCATAAGATAGTTTAAAACAATGGTTTAGACTCGGATTATGAATGGTGTTAGCATTCAAAGAGGTTTGCAAAAGACATTGAAGAAAATAGCCTTAAGGCTTTAGGTTTTAAAACTGTTTTGACAAACTGAGCTTACCTGGACAGTTTGATAACAAATCTTAAAAACAGTAAGTCGTGGAATACTTAAAAGGAGCATCTCAAGAATTCTCATGTTCGATCAATTGAAGCGCTCTCGAGCATTCGAACTGCATCATCCTTCAATCGATCAAAATAACTTTGATCACTTGACTGTATCTCTGGTTTGATCGATCAAACTAACTTCGATCGATTGAATCCAGGTTTTTGTCTATAGTGCATGGCAAAGAATGGAGATCACTATTTCATCATGATCTCCCAACTACTGGTTTACGCTGACAATCTTTTGGTTGCAGAAAATATGTTTTTAAAGTGTGAAATCATTAAGGTTATGTTTAGTTGAGTTTTAAACATGAAACTATGGAAAACTACAAATTTATAACTTCTAGCAAGCAATACCTACGTTCTAACAGAATAAAACTACTGTAACCTACGAGCAGAATGTAAATGAAATGATAAAAAGGAACCTAGAATGTAAACTTGTATAAACTTTAATGAAATATGAACTTAATAAACATTCAAGCATGAGAACCTACAAAATCAATCTAAACACTCCCTCTCTCTATCTAAATCTGATAAAACAAAAAGTGGGAAAAATTAGAACGTGTTTACATCGAATACTTATAGCTAAATCCTATACTAGGGTTAACAATATGTGTTCTGATGCACTGCCCGCAAATTTCTGGTAAAGCCATGCTCAATTAATCCAAATTTCTTCGATCGATTGGGCTTCATAATCTTCAAGCGCTTGAGAATCGTTCGATCGCTTGAAACTTGAATCGCTCGAGCCTTCTTGGATCACTCTAGGTCCTCTTTTCAACTTTGTAAACTCTCCTTTGTACTTTGACTTTACCTTTTTCCTATAATCCATTCCTTCTCATAACAACGCAGCATATCTGCATAGAATAACATCTAATATAACAAAACTCATCATCGATTCATCTCATTATAAATAAACTGGTAATGTAAAATAACTTCAAATAAAATGGGAAAAACTGTCTTGCTTTCTTGTTATGGCATGGTTCTATTCTACAAATACACCCACTTGTCACGGGACTAATAACATATGAATGAGTCATTGATTGGATTAATGTAAGAAAGCATTTTAGAACCCTCAAAGTTCCGTTTTGACAAAAATAGGACCAAAGGTACTTTAATCCCAATGGAACTAGTGGACTTGCATGGATTGATTTGTGGGTAAAGAATCATTGGAAACTGGAGATGGAGTTGAATCTTTATTTTCATTAGAGATCAAAAGGAATGGGTAAAACTAGAGAACTAGATGACTCAGTAGAGTGAGCAAAGGTAAACTAATCTTCATAGAAAATAACATCTCGAGAAGTAAAAACCTTGTGATATTCAAGGTCATATACATGATACCCTTTTTGCCCATAAGGTTATCCAAGAAATATGCAATGGGTAGAACGAACATCAAACTTGGAAGGTTTTTGGGCACGTGTGGAAGCAAAAACATAAACAACCAAAAACTCTCAAATGGGTATAAGATGGCGGGGATATAAACAACATCTTGTATGGTGTCTTTCCAGATAAAATAGAAGGAAATTCTATTTATTAAATAAGTGGCAGTCAAAATAGCATCTCCCCAAAAGCGTTTAGGCAAACTAGCTTGAAAAAGAAGAGCACACACCATATTAAGAAGATGGCAGTGCTTCCTTTCTACTACTCCATTTTGTTGTGGAGTATCAATGCAAGTGACAAGCGGGGGTATTTGTAAAATACAACCGCGCTAAAAGAAGAACATGTATTGATTTAGTTTACAATTCCTTCATTTATCTGCAATTTGAATTGTAACGCCAGTTTATACACAATTTGATTAAACTATGATAAGTTGTGTGTTTTAGTTGTATTTTGTGCAGACTGCAGTTGCTATGTGAAGAATTGAAAGATAAAGATAAAAGGAAGTGTTGGATTCTAAGGAAGACAATTAAAAGCTGAAATACAGAGCTCGATCGATTGAAGACCATTCGATCTATCGAATGTTCGATCGATCGAGAGAAGCTCAAGCGATCGAAGACCCAGAAGTTCGATCGATCGAGACATGTTCGATCGATCGAACATGGCTTTTATCAGAATATACGCGCACACAGCAGAAGCGGGTTTTTAACCCTAGCATTAGGTCTTAAGTATATATACTTGTATTATGTACGTCCAGAGGATGCCCCCCATTACTTTTATCAGTTTTTAGAGAGAGAGATAGAGAGGTTTCATGTTTTTGTAGGTTTTGAAGGTTGGATATTGCTTTGGGATTGGTTTTTTCTAGTTTAATACAAGTTTTCAGTTCCAGGTTACTTTATTCATTTTCTGCACTTAGTTTATAGTAGTATAATCTGTGAAATACATAATCTTGCATGTTAGACATAGTTATACAACTAGTTTTTATAGTTTGCATGATTAAAACACAACCAAACAAAACTCTAATGGACTTCTACATTAAAAACAACACTGTGACACTCCAGACCATGTCTGAGTAGTCTCCAGATTGGGAAATCACAATGAAACCGTGATCTCAGACCTCTGCCATGCAGCAGATTAATTTTTGTGTTCGATCGATCAAAGTTAGTTCGATCGATCGGACCAGAGACATTGTCGAGCGATCGAAGTTAGTTTGATCGATCGAGGGAAGAAGATGTTCGATCGATCGAAAGCGCGTCGATCGATCGAGCACCCTTTTTCTTAAGGACATTCTATGCAGTATTCCTAGACTTTCTGTTTTACTGGATTGTTATCAAATTGTCCCGAAATGCTCAGTTTGTCAAAACAGTCTGTGAACTTTAAGCCTTGAGGCATTTTTCTTCAATATATTTTGCAAACCACCCTTAATGCTAATACCATTGTAGGTGAGAGTCTAAACTATTGTTTTAAACCGCTTTTGTGTATTTCAAACTCCATTGTTATGATATAGTCCCGATCACGAAAGGACTATGGATTCTTTATCCTAAGAGAAATACGGAATACTGTAGAGAGTGTACACCATTGAGCTTCAATGTAATTGCATGGTGGATGGCCAGGTTGCGGTGGATTCGTGTAATCCCAACATTCCTTTTTAATTAAGAAAAACACACTTTAAATCTTTGCTTGAATTAATTAGTTAGTAATTAGTTGATCTAGTTTAATTGCTTTACTTTTAGTAGTTATTAAATCGTGGAACTTTGTGTTCTGCATTCCTTTAAAATATTGATTTTTATTTTCCCTTTTTGAGATTAATCTAAGTTTTTATTTTAACACCTTCCCTGTGGGATCGACCTGGACTTCCAGTACTATATTACTTGCACGATCACCTACACTTGGGTGTTGCACAAGAGCGCACAACTATTTAGTCGTGTCAAGTTTTTGGCGCCGTTGTCGGGGAAGGAGACAAGCTAACGCTTCGATTACCTCAATCTTCTCTTATCTTTTTTTCTGTTTTTCTTTTTCTTTTGTTCTTTAGATTAAAATTTCTTAGGATCTTTCCCTTTATGTCCGATAATTCCATCGAAAGAATTTACGGGCATCCATTCTATTCATCCAGTTCCTCTAGTTCTATTAACCCCATAGTTACACCGATCGATTCAATGGCTGATAATCAAAGCGAAAACGGTGATAATGTGGTCGTACCAATTGACGATTCACTGCATCCTTTGTGTGACCTCATGACACCCGAACACGCACCTACACCGTCTTGTATTCTCATTCCACCTCATGCAGGCGAATTCCAATTTCGCAATGGAATGATTCAACTCCTTCCTACCTTTCATGGAATGGAGAGCAAGAAGGCATATCGACATGTCAAGGACTTTGAGGATGTTTGTAAAACTTTCTCACAGAATTGTCATGTAGATGTAACACGTCTAATGCTATTTCCTTTCACTCTGAAGGATAAAGCAAAAGCGTGGTTACTCACCTTGAAGCCAAACTCCATCTACACCTGGCATGCGATGAACACTGCTTTCTTGAAGAAATTCTTTCCACCTCGCATGACCACTGAACTTAAACAACAAATAAATTCTTACAAACAAAAGAGCAATGAAACATTCACCCAAACTTGGGAACATTTCAAGGATTTGCTACTCTCATGCCCACATCACGGGTACGAGAAATGGCGAACCATTAGCTACTTTTATGAAGGATTAAATGGTGAAACTAAGAAATTGGTCGAGACCATGAGTTCAGGGCCATTTCTTCGCAAAAACACGGAGGAAGCTGATCGGGAGAGAACAAATCCTATTTATACGCCTTAACATACGTTTGTCAGTACTTTTTTATCTTGTTTTTGTATATTTTTACTTTGTTTTCTATTTTCTGACAGGTTTTGGAAGAAAACAAGGAGATCTTGTTAAATAAGGTGAAAAGGCAGGAAGAAAGAAGCAAGAAAAACCACATCGCGCGCGCGACCCGCTCGCGTGAAAACCAAGAAATCGCTCGCGCGACCCGCTCACGCGAGATCCCAGAATTCCCTCGCGCGATCCGCGCGCGCGACCTTCCCAACTACGCGCTCGCGCGGCCCGCTCGCGCGATCCGTACAAAAATCAAAGTTGTGTATTCTGCTATACTGATAATTCCTACGCGAACGACACTGCCTAATTACGTCTGGAAAGCTAAATAAAGCAGTTTTAGTGCGTTTCGGGTTAGAAAAGCTTCCAAAAACTTGTTGTAAATCTATATATACCCTATTTTACTTCAATTTAGGGGTTGGACAATTAATATACACACAATATACAACCATACTTTCAGCCATTGAAGAGGGGAAAGCAAGGAGAAGAAGAAGAAGACCAAGGATTTCCATGGCCTCCTCCATCAAACTCTTGCCATCTACCACTTCTATGGACAACTAGACTTTAGATCTAGGGTTTCAATGAAACCCTAGCCAAGTAATAGGGTTTTATTTATGTTTTTATTTTAGTTTTATTATGTATGGATGATGATTACATGTTTAGAGGATTTTTATAAATAAATCGTGCTTCTATTGATTAAAATCATTACTTTCAAAGTTTATTCTTGTCTTAGATCTATTTTGACTGTGATGTGCTCAATGATCTATGTTTGCTGTGCTTTTATAGGTTATTTACATGTAATGGTGCTTTATTGAATTGTGCTATCAAGTATCCGAATAATACATGCCTAGATTAGACGGATTATACCACAACCCTAGTTTAGTGTGGGATAATTCGTGCTAACCGAAGATGGATTATGTTGGTGCTTGAACCATAGTTATTTTCTTGACGGAGGAATTGGGCTTGTAGCTACAATTCCCCATTATCATCCAACTTAATAAGCTAAAGTAATTCATAAATACCCTTATTATGAAGCTAGTGGTGGATTTGCAATCCTAGGTTCCTTAAACATATTTATAAAAATAATTTTTAATTGCTTTCATAATTTTCATTGTTCTTAGTTTAATTAAAATTAACTCAAAATCCGTTTTTCTTAATTAATTAGATTTAGGTTTTAAAATTAAAGTGCTTTAGTAATTCAATCTCTGTGGGTTCGACCTTTACTAATACAAATCTTTAGAAAAGTAAAGTATACTTTTTATATCTTGATACTGATAACATCAATTTTTGGCGCCGTTGCCGGGGATTGCAAATTACTACTTTTAGTTTTAGAATCTTAGTTTAGTTAATTTGTAAATATTAGATTAGGTTTTCTTTTCTTATTTTTCGTTTTATTTTGAGTTACTAACTTTTCTTTTTATTTTGTAGTTTCTCGAGTCATCAAATTCTAACGTTTCCAGGAGAAATAGCTTAGCGCATCAAAGGAGCTTACACGAAGAAAAAAAAATTAAATAAATGGCTTCTTTTGAAATTCGCTTTAAACCACTGTAAGTCAGGGCGCTGTGACGCACTATTTGCATTAGTTTAGGGTTAATTGCACTGCATTAGCTAGGAAACCCGGGGCGCTGGGCTTGACGCGATCATTGCATTACAGGATAATATTCATGCATCACAGTAGTTGAGTGATTGTTATCTTAGTTGCGTGATTACTATTTGTTATTTAGTTATTTATTTGAGTCAGTGTTTGTTTTTAGTTTATTTTCTTTTTAGTTTATGTTTGGTACACGTTCCAATAAACCTGAATTAAAATCTTTCGATCTTGAACTTGAACGTACCCTTAGAATTAGTAAGTCTTCAACCCAAGCTCCGAGAGCTCAGTTGAAAATAGACAACGATTCAACTCCAAAACCATCGTCGTTGTTTGAGGCCGAAATTCAAAGTACCCTTAAACGATTAAGGAGAACTCGAACTTTTACAATCGAACCGATTAAAATGGCTAACGGAAACAACGAAAATAATATGAATAATCTTAATATACCGCCACCTCCTCCACTTAAAAATTACTTTATTCCGACGACTTACACGCCACAAACATGTATTGATTTACTGGAGGCGACGACATCTCACTTTGAGATAAAGTCGTCTACTATCTCGCTACTTCCATCTTTCCATGGCCGTCTAAATGAAGATCCATATCAACACTTAGGAGATTTTCAGGATATGTGCTCTACTTTAAAAATTCAAAACTTAACTGATGATGAATTAAAATTGCGGCTCTTTCCATTCTCTTTAAAAGATAAAGCTAAATACTGGCTCCAATCTTTCGAGCCAAACACAATTAGAACATGGGAAGCCTTATACACCGCATTTTTACAAAAGTTTTTCCTATTATGCGTACGAATCAGATAAAGAAATCTATAACAAATTTTGTGATGCAAGATGGGAAAATGCTTTATGATACTTGGGAGAAGTTTAAAGAATTATTACGCTCGTGTCCACATCATCAGGTTCCTAAGTGGCAGTTGGTACAGCCCCACCCGCTCATGAAATTTGTGCATTATGTTCTGATCCATCACATTCTATCCTAGCATGTCCATCGGCGAGTCAATTTCCGAAATTCGTGGAGCAACACATTAATTCTATTCAACAATACCCATGAAATAATTATAATTCGACTACTAATGATCCAGACGCACCATGGAGAAACCATCCTAATTTCTCATGGAAAAATAATAATAATAATAATAATAATAATAATGAGATGAGTAATTTCCCTAATGCTTATAGACCTCAACAATGTCAATACCAACAACCTCCTCCTCCACCTCCACGTAATAATGCATTTGAGGAGAAGGTGTTGGCCTCACTTGAAAGTTTTGGTCCGGTGATCTAGTTAGTACATTCCCACACCTAGTCCATTGCAAAACTGGAGTCCAAAGTGGGACAAATAGTTAACACGCTAAATCGTTTAACCGAGATTAAGTTTTTTTTCGGAAAATGGTAAATATATTCCAAAAAGGAGGGATGTACAAATGTACAAGGGGCATACCCCCAGGATAAAACAAAGAGCTCAAAACATGAGGACATGAAGCTAAACTAGCAACAAAAACTCAAAAACATGAGCCTACCCTACAAGACACAAAAAACATGAACACAAATTGAGGGCAAAGCAACAAAGAACATACAGTGGCAAACACCTAGCAACTGGAAGGCAAAACAACCATCCAAGGCTTATCAAAAAAACAAAAGCACAAAGTAGAAAAGAGACCCCCAAGGACCATTAGGTCCAATTACAAATAATCCTAGCAAAATTAGAGTGGTTACTCCACTTCACCCTGATTTGTGCATTAATTTGAGAAATTAGGCTCTTCAGAAGAATTTCTTTAGTATTGGACGTTTGCCTGAATGACCTATGGTTTCTCTCTTTCCATAAACCATAAACTGCGACTCCAAGACACATTTTAGGTATCACATGTTGACTTGTCTTTCCTATTAGCCTTTGAGCCGGTGAATCCAAAATGTCAGCCCAGCTTTGACCTTGCCATTGCAACCCACATCTATTCATTAGGTCCTGCCACACAAAAGAAGAAAATGAGCATGCAAAAAACAAATGATCACGTGTTTCCTCATGCTTATGACAAAGCATGCAAGCTAATGGTCCAGGAGTAAAACTAGAGATTCTATCATGTGTAGAAAGTCTATTTTGGGCAGCTAACCAAAGAACAACACTGTGCCTCGGGATACACCCAGAGAACCACACAGTGTTATACCATGGAACCACAGGATGATGTATCCTCAAATGGTCCCAAATAAGAAAAGTATTAAAAACACCATTAGGGGTTATAGTCCATTTCACAGTATCCATACAACTTTTAGGTTTATGGAAATTTGACAAAACACTTCTAACTTCATTAAGCTCAATGGAATTGGAGCCAGGCCAATTCCAATCCATACCCCTAATGATGCTGCTAACTTTAGCATTAACGTTAATTGCAGAATCATAAACAATTCTTTCAGAGAATTTATCCAACAAAGGACCCAAAGGGAGCCAATTATCAAACCAAAGAGACGTATGGTTACCATTACCAATGCAATGAATTAGTAAAGGTTTGGCAATTTCTCTTAGTTTTAATAACTTCCTCCAATACCACGAGCTTTGGGAAGGAATTTTGGCTTGCCAAAGGTTCTTATCTTTCAACATATACTTGTGGACCCACTTGTTCCAAAGGGACATATTGGAGGGGTCCAAAAGATTCCCAATATGTTTAAGATTCAAGACAGTGTTGACCAAAAAGACATCTTTAAAGCCTAAACCCCCTTCCTTTTTTGGTCTACAGACTTTATCCCAGGCAACTTTTGCTCCCGAAACTTTATCTGTCTTGCCAGACCAAAGGAATCTGGCCATAGATTGTGAAACTTGCTTGAGAACTGCTTTAGGTAACACAAACATTCCTGACCAGTAGAGTTGAATCCCTGTCAAGATAGAGCTAATAAGTTGGGCACGCCCTGCATAAGATAAAAATTTAGATTTCCAAGAGTTAACTCTAGCACATATTTTATTGATCAAACCCTCACAATCTTGTTTTTTAAGTTTTGAAGTAATAAGAGGGACTCCAAGATATCTAATGGGGAGAGAACCTTTCTCAAAGTGAAGGATATTAACAATTTCATCAATCAAATCACCCTCGACATTTGAGAAAAAAAGACAGCTCTTAGTATTATTAGCTTGTAAACCAGTTAAGTTAAAGAACTGGTTTAGAGTTTGTCTGATCAAATTTGCGGATTCAACATCCCCATTGAATAGAATAAGAAGATCGTCGGCAAAACAGAGATGTGAGATTTTCAATTTATCACATTTCCAATGGTAAGTAAAAGCCTCTCTATGAATATTATGATGTAAAAGTTGGCTCAAGGTATCCATAATGATAACAAAAAGGTAGGGACAAATGGGATCACCTTGTCTTAAGCCTTTAGCACCATCAAAGTAACCCACAGATTCTCCATTAAAATTAATAGAATATCTAGGAGTAGTTACACATGCAATAATCCATTTTTTTAGGTTAGGAGGGAAACCGAGCACTTCAAGTAAATCAATAAGAAATTCCCAACTAACACTATCATAAGCCTTCATAATATCCACCTTAGCTGATACTCTAGGCATACCCTTCTGTTTATGATAATCTCTCATAAGGTCTTGAGCAAGGAGAACATTATCACTAATCTTCCTACCTTTAATAAAAGCAGACTGCGCTTGGTCAATAAAATTTGGGAGGATCATTTGAAGCCTACTCGCAATAATTTTGGAAATACACTTATAAACAGTATTGCAGCAAGAGATAGGCCTAAAGTCACTCATCGTGGATGGATTAGGGATCTTAGGGATCAGAGCAATAAGGGTAGCATTTGATTCTCGCAACAACTCACCATTTTGAAAGAATTCCTTAACAGCATCTAAAATAGAAGTGCCCACAATGGCCCAAGAATGTTTAAAGAAGAAAGCATTATAACCATCTGGACCCGGGGCCTTGTTACTATGCAAATTAAAAAAAGCCTTTTGAATTTCACCATCAGAAGGAATCCTATCCAAATCTGCCATTAACTCATGAGGAATTCTCTTGTGGACAAAGGACTGAATAGTACCTTTTCCAGGGTAACTGTGAATAGCAGGAGAACCAAGTAAAGATGTGAAATATCTAATAGCTTCTCCTTTAGCCTCATCACAGTTGTTAGTGAAACTACCATCTGGTTTTTCAAGGACAATAATTCTTTTAAGATTCCTTCTTTCTTTAATAGATAAATGAAAATATTTTGAGTTTTTGTCACCCACATCTAACCATTGCAAGCGAGATTTTTGTTTAAGAATTTCCTCTTCGATCCAAATAGCTTCATGAAAATTTTTTAAACAAAGATTTTGCTCCTCAATTAGTGAAGTATCATTTGGATCAGCAAGAACAGCAGATTGAATAGATTTAAGAGCCTCTCTGGCTTTATCAACATTAATCTTTTCTTGGCCTATGGACTTCTTACCCAATTTTTTTAGTTCTTGTTTTAGGTATCTAAGTTTATGGCAGACTTGATATTGGGCAGTCCCATTGATTTTATGATTCCAAGAATTCTTAACTATATCAGAATAGCTATTCATTTTAGTCCAGTAGTTAAAAAACTTAAAAGCCCTACCCTTCCTTTTTTGCATTTTATCAATATGAACAATAATAGGAGAATGGTCAGAGGTACCTGGAGTCTGGAAATGAGCAAAAGAGTCATAGAAATTATCAAGCCAAGTTTGATTTACCATAGCTCTATCAAGCTTTCTTTGAGTGAAGTCTGGCCTCCCATATCTTCTATTGCTCCAAGTAAAAAGTTCCCCTACATATCTAAGATCCACTAAGCAACAGTCATCAGTAGCCTTTTTAAAGTCTAACATATCATTATTCCACCCATGATACGGATAGATTTCCTCCGGGCACAAAGTAACATTGAAATCACCTAACGTAAGGTAATTAATGGAATCACAGCAAGCATTAATAGCTTTAAGATCAGTCCAAAGTTCATCTCTTTCTTTTCCAGTGTTAAAACCATAAACAAAGGATGCTTCTAAGTAAGTGGTTTTCTCATCATCTTCGATACTAACATGAATGAGTTGAGAAGTGATTTTAAGAACTTTAAGTCTAATTTTGTCATGATTCCAGCCTATCCAAATTCGACCAGTAGAAGTAGGACTGCTATTAGAAAAAAATTCCCAATGTTTAAAAATTTTCCTCCTAATTGTATCCTCATTGGTTTGATTAACTTTGGTTTCAACAATACTTAAAACGTCAATGTTGTTTTCATAGATAAACTTAGCAACCTCAGTTTGCTTAGAGGCCATATTGAGTCCTCTAATATTCCAACAGCAAACAATCATTAAGAACGACGATGGGATTGTTTTTTCTTACCTGAAGAACTAGTGTGTGAGTTCCTCTTACTCTGTTGCTTACCACGGAGTGGTGAGGCCTTTGGAATTATTTGTGGACTTGGGTAAGGAGACTTAGTATACTGGGAGCTTTCTCCAAGAGCATTTTCCTGAACCTTTCTTTCTGGAGTAGCATAAGATGTTGGCTGTGTAATGCTATGCTGGCTAGAAGAAGAAGGAGCTGCAAGACAATCAGAAATTTTAGTAGGGGGGTCAGAAGAATGGTCCTCAGATCCGTCCCCACCTACCTCAATAACCTCCTGTGGACCAGCTGCTCCTATAACATGCAGACTAGGAGACTCAGAGTAATCACCATCCTCTAACTGAGGAGCAAAATCAATGGGGTTGGCTATCTCCTCAGATGTTATATAGTTAGTTTCTTCATGAACATCTCCTTCAGCACAAATGGTCTCTTCCAGGATAGAGAATGGGTTGGTTGTAGTAATAACTTTATCTTTTGCCCCTTTTAGAACCCCTTTAGACTCTTGAGAACAACTTGAAGCAGCTGAGTTTGATATTGAGGTAGATGGCAGCAAATCCCCTTTCACAATTTTCAGATCATTTTCCCGATAATCCTCCTTGCTAGTGTCCCGAGCAGTTTCAACATGGACCTCTTTCCCCTTTCCTTTAACCATCCAAGGGCCATTTTCATTGGTGATATTAGGAGTTGGAACTGAAGGAGTATAGTTTTGCGCTTTCTGAGTTTTGGGAGTCTTAGAGCAATCATGCCCAAATCGTTTACATTTTGCACACCTTATTGGAGTCCATTGGTACTCCACCCCAATAGTTATACTTTCAGAATCAGAGCCCTCAACTTTAATATCAAAACTACGAAGAAGTTCAAACTTGGCATTAACCTCAATACAAATTCTAGCATAAGAAATCCTCCTACAAGTTGCTGTCATTTTATCAACATGCAGAGGCTTGCCAATAACACTTGCTATATGACTAAGCCCTTCCTGGGTCCAAAATTCCATAGGGACATTAAAGAAATGAACCCAAATAGGCACAGTTGAAGGAGCTTCTTTATCCAAAACAAGACCTGGGCGCCATTTTTTTAGTAATATTGGTTGGCCTGCAACATGCCAAGGCCCTCCTTCCAGTATATTGTCACAATCTTCTTCAGTGTTAAATTTGAAGAAAAAGTAACCCGAGTCCGTGGCTAGCATGTCAAACAATCCCATATTCGTCCAGAGCTTAGCAGTAGCATTTTTAACCAAAGTATATGGGAGCTTTTTACCTATGAAGGATCCCACGAGGGTATTGTCCCATTGAACACTGCCAACAGAAGGTAGATCACTGGGAAGTATAAAAACCTTCCCATCTTCACCCACTTTGGGCTTAATATACTCAAGTTTAAAATTTGGGGATGATTTTCCTTTGACAAGAGAAGCCCAGCTTGATTTGGTTGGAGGG
The DNA here is from genome assembly GCA_033977485.1 of Hydrangea macrophylla. NCBI lineage: Eukaryota > Viridiplantae > Streptophyta > Magnoliopsida > Cornales > Hydrangeaceae > Hydrangea > Hydrangea macrophylla. Next base: position 51,475,694 of record CM066989.1, read on the forward strand.
CCTAAAACCCCTGACCCAGAATTAGAGAACGAATGAGTTGGGATAGCATGGGATAAATGCTGGTTTGCTTCATTACCTTGACCTTCATTTTCTACTCCATTCCCTTGACTAGGCAGATGAGACAAAGCGACTAATTTCCCGAGACTAGACTGAGACTTCAATTTGGTGTCAAAATCCACACCTTGCATGTGGCCTCCAATAGGGAACAAAGCGCCTAAAGTCCCGGATCTTAAAGCAGTACCTTCTTTTTTATCTGAAGACTTACTTGTATCTATAGGATAAACCATAGGCTTCTCATGACCCACGTGAGGAGAGAGATTGGTGTTAGCCTTAGTACCTATATTAATTTGACTTTCCAAGAGACCACTATGCGCAATAGTATTGGCATGAACAAAGTTAGCCACGTGGGGGGCTTTGTCCGCTAGATTAGGTAGTGTGCGCATGGGAAAGGCAGCAGACAGGGCGCCGGGAATCACGGTTAAAGCTGCCTCGCCCATGTGATTACCCTTATCTTTAAGAAAATTTAAATAATTTGTCTCACCTCCAATATGACCGTTATGCACAAATGAAACAGGGGCGTGAGATCCACGTGCAACAAACACCTTTGAGTGATGTTGGGCTAAACTTTTAGGATCAAAGCACTGTCTTTTAGTGCCTTCAATCTGGCCATTACTCAAGACTGAAGGTTTCTGATTAAGGCGCATTGTAGGAATATCAGAATCTGAAAATGAAAGCGTGCCATTTCTCTGCCCTATCCTTACTATGAGATCATCGCTAGGAATTTCTCCTTCTTCATATTTAGGACTAAGTCTATCCCTGTGGGTCTCTGAATCTGAGTGTGACTTAACCTTTTTTTCTTGCCAAACATAGGATTTATCAATGATCTTCCCTCTACGACCCCTGCTCCCTGTATGTGGTCTTCTGCTAGACATAGGTGGGGTGAAAGGGGCTTGTTGAAGGGTCTTCATCTCCCTTAACTCATTTTGGAGCTGCCTAATCAAACCATGAGCAGCATCAAGCTCTAAAGAAGCAGTGGCCTGAGATTTTCTCTTAAGTAACTCATTAGAGTCAAGGAGTTTTTTAAACTGGGTGGTTCTCCCAAGGCCACTAGTTTCCATTTCATCTTGACTAGATGGAATCTCTTCCCATTCCTCAGGTAGCTCCACCTCCTCATCTGAGATTTCATACCCAGTGGTTTTAGACAAATCTGATATACCTTCATTGCTCACACTAAAAACAATAGATCTGGAGGGATTTGAGATAATGAAGCTCTTGCCATTAGGTTCTGTCTCAGCCTCCCCTTTGGCATTCATAAGATTTACAGCAGATTGACTCTTAGAAATAACAGCAGGATCCTTACCAGAAGGCACCATATTAGCAGATTTTGTCAAAGAATCTGAAATACCAACTTCATTAAGAGCCCACTTGACAAGAGGCTCATTTAACACAGATTTAGGATCAATAGTCTTGTTATTATTGATGGAACCCGAAAGATTAGAAAAAGTTTGTTTCTTCATCACACAAAGAAAGACAGGATGGAGATGGAACACTGGGAGAAAGAGAAAGAGAAAGAGAAAGAGAGAGAGAGAGAGGAAGACAGAGAAGAAAGAGGATGAAAATGGATGGCTTAACCAAATTCTAGAGAGAGGTGGGAGCTTCTCTCTCTAGACATCCTTGTGTAGTTAATTTAGGCTGATTTTAGCATTCCTAAACCGAGATTAAGTTGCCAAGTCAACCTATTCCGAACCCTAAGGGACAATACGAGGTGGGTGGTACAAGTGAGCAAGTGAACGCTGTGTCAACTAGGACGACTACTCGAGAGAAAGAAGTTGTTGAGATTCCGAGGGAGGTGATGAGGGATGCAAACGTTAACTCGAATAAAGAGAGGGGTGAGGACGTGAATCAAAGTAGAAAAGAAAAAGAACCAATCCCAACTAATATTATTCCAAAACTACCTTTTCCACCAAATGTTGAGGGACCGTCACACTTTTCTAAGAAAGGGTTAAAAGCTGAAGATATACTCGAGGTGTTTAAACAAGTAAAAATCAATATTCCATTCCTCGACGCTATAAAACAAATTCCCGCTTACGCTAAATGTCTTAAAAACCTATGCACTCAAAAATATAAATTGCGTAGTCATACTCCGAAAAAGGTCTTTCTCACGGAAAAAGTAAGTTCTATTTTCCAACACGCTACTCCGAAGTATAAAGATCCAGGTACGCCTACAATTTCATGTGCCATAGGTGACACTATCATCCATAGGGCTCTCCTTGACTTAGGAGCTAGTGTTAATCTCTTACCTTATCACATTTTTAAACAACTAGGTTTAGGTGAACTTAAATCTACGGCCGCTACTATTTAATTAGCGGATCGTTCTGTTAAAATCCCTAGAGGAATCATCGAGGACGTCTTAGTTAAAGTTGACAAATGTTATTATCCTGTTGATTTCATGGTCCTTGATACTGAACCCGTACTAGATGCTAGGAAGCACACTCCTGTCATTCTAGGTCGTCCATTTTTAGCAACCGCTAACGCTCGTGTTAACTGTCGGACGGGGGTAATGAAGGTGTCATTTGGGAACATGAACTTAAAATTGAACGTTTTTAATGCCATTGATCAACCTCCTAAAGACGATGATTACCTATGTGAGGCGGAGAGTGAGGTAAGACAAATTATTGAGTCCAATTACATAATACCCGTGAGTAATGACAATAATATATTGGAAAATAAGCGGACGAATTTGAATAATTTAGATCCTAATGATGAATTTACTCGAAAGGTGAAGAATCAATTTGAAACCGAAAAGGATGAACCGTTGAATGAATTGTTACATAGCAATATGGTTTTTGCTTACCACCGGGCTCTTCCTGATATCCTAAGGGGTACACAGTCCGATTTACGGCCTCCATAAATCTTGAGCTAGAACGGTCTAGCTGAAGACGTAAAAGTTAGCACTTCTTGGGAGGCAACCCAAGCTTTATTTCGTCTGTTTATCTTATTTTTGCATGTTTTTGGGTTGTTTTGGTCAGTTTTTGAGTTTTCTGAACAGGTTTGGGGGTCGGGGATAATTTATTTTGAACTTATATACATTTTTATACTAAAAAAAAGGAAAAGACCACAGTCGCGCGTGCGAGGGATCCCCTCGTGCGATCTTGTGCTTTAGAAACTTTTCTAAAAAAAAATAAAAAAGAGGCCTCAGGTCCACCTCGCGGAGGGATTCGCTCGCGCGAGGTGGGGTTTTTCCACTTTTTCTTGTTGTTCTTTTACCTTCTGTTTCCCACACTTGGTTAGTTATTTTCTTTTCTGTTTGTTCTTTTCTGTTCTTTTCATTTAAGTTTGTCTTTGTTTAGATAGTTTTGTTTCTATTGTTTTCTTTTCATTACGTTCTTTTACTTATAGTTTGGTTTCTTTTTTTCGGAATATGGTTAATCAATAAAAAAAAAAGCCAAACGGCACTGTACAAACATGCAAGGGGCATACCCCAGGATAAACAATGAGCGCAAAAAAACTGCGAAGGAGAAACCTAGGCAACAATGGATGGTGACCTTTCAAAAGCAGAGCCACGAAAGAGGACCATCCAACCAAAACAAAGGCATCCCAAAAGGATGAGCACAATCAGCCAAGGCTAAAAACAAAAGCTCACAAAAGACAACAAGCTGCTACAAGCAACAGACTACAACCTAACTACCAAGCTAAAACCAACCTTACAACCAAACACACCAAATACAAAGAAAAGAAAACACTGCCAAACAGCTCCCAAAAACACCCAATTATAGCCATAAGGAGAGTGAAAGAGAGGAAGGCACGCTAAGACCAATTAGCCATATAATCAGATAGATGAGGATCATTTCCCCACTTAAGTTGGATCTGGATGGATATGTGGAGGTACATATCTTGAAGAATCCTTTCCTTTGTCTTCACTTGAGTTTGGTTTCTAATACTATATAAAAAAAAAAACTTATATATTAGCTTTTATTAGTTATTTGTTTGTTTATTTTCTTTTGTTAAGTATTAACAGGTGAAATAGTGCTCCAGTTGGAGTAATTGAACTTTGATTCCATATTATTATACGCTCACCTGGTTTGTGTTTGCCGAGATCGAGGTACTATCGTTCCTTCCTTACGTACTCTCCCTTCTTTCATTTTATTGTTTCATTGGGGACAATGAAAGGTTTAGGTTTGGGGGTATGCACAGACATGCACATTATTATTATGCACTAATTTTTAAAAAAAAAAATTTGATTCTTGTGCTTAAATAAACGATGTTACCGACGTTTTTGCAATCTTGATTTGATACTTCTTGTTTTGTAACTTGGATTGTTATAGAATGATAAACAAGAGAATATGTGATTAAATATTTGCTGAAGTCATGATGAGACGTTTTAGGTCATGTATCTTTTTTTTATTCGGAAAATGGTAAATAGATTCCAAAAAAAGGATGTACAAAAGTACAAGGGGCATACCCCAGGATATACAGATAGAAGCAGGGCTCTGAAAAGGAACATGTAGCAAAGAAAGCTACCAATCAAGGGAGATTAACCCCAAAACAGCCAAAAACAAATCAATACAAAGCAATTGCCATCAACAAAAGAAGGACATTAAAGCCAATTACAAAGAATGGAATTAAGATTACTGTGGTGCTTCCAGTTAACCCTTATGAGGTCATGGATCTGAGATATTAAGCTCTTGAGGATAATCTCTTTGGGACAAAAAATGTGTTTGAAGGATCTATTGTTCCGCTCTTTCCATAATCCATAAACAATGACTCCCAAGCAAAGTTTGGGGATTTGATGAAGTGTCGTCTTTCCTTTGAGGTGTTGAGCCATCCAGATCAAAGTGTCATTCCAACCTTGTCCATTCCAAGTCAAGCCACACCTATGCATAATATCCTGCCAAATACCACAAGAGTAAGAGCAAGAAAAAAACAAGTGATTATGTGTTTCCATCTGAGAGTGGCAGAAAACACAAGCCAGGGGGCCACGGGTGAAAGAAGAAATCCTATCATGGGTAGACAATCTGTTATGAGCTGCTAACCAAAGAATGATACTCGACCTAGGAGTACCTCCTTTAAACCACACACTGTCATACCAAGGAACCTTGGGGTGATGGTACCTTAAATGATCCCAAATAAGGGAAAATTTAAATTTACCTGATGGAGTGACCTGCCAACTAACTTTGTCCTGAAGAGAAGAGGGTTTATAAAGGTTGGTGAACATAGTTCTAACTTCATCCAGATCAATGGAGTGAGAGCTAGGCCAATTCCAATCCAAACCCCTAATAATGGTACTAACTTTAGCATTAATGTTAATGGCGGCATCATAAACAATCCTGACAGTATATTTATCCAACAAAGGCCCAACAGGGAGCCAATTATCAAACCAGATATAAGTGTTCTCACCATTCCCAATTCTATGAATAAGCAAAGGTTTAGCAATATATCGAAGTTTTAATAATTTTCGCCAATACCACGAGCATTGGGAAGGAGTTTTAACCTGCCAGAAACTTTTGTTTTTAAGCATATGCAGGTGGATCCAATTTTTCCATAGAGAGGTATTGGAAGGATCAAGAATACTTCCAATATGTTTAAGGTTCAAAATGGTGTTAGTTAAATTGATATCCTTGAACCCCAAACCTCCTTCTTTCTTGGGTCTACAAACTGTATCCCAAGCTATTTTTGCACCATGTTTAATTTCAATGTTACCAGCCCATAAGAATCTAGCCATAAATTGAGTCACTTGTTTGAGAACTCCTTTGGGAAGAATAAACATGCCAGACCAAAAAAGTTGAATACCTGTCAAAACAGAATTAATCAATTGAGCTCTTCCAGCATAAGACAGAAATTTAGACTTCCAAGAATTAATTCTAGCACAAATTTTGCTAACCAACTCTTCACAGTCTTGTTTTTTGAGCTTAGAAGTAATAAGGGGCACCCCAAGGTACCTGACAGGTAAATTACCTTTCACAAAGTTGAGGGTGGAAAGAATATTTTCAGTTATTTCCTCCTCAACATTACAAAAGAAAAGGCAACTTTTAGCATTATTAGCTTGGAGCCCAGTGAACTGATAAAATTGGTTAAGGGCTTCCTGAATCACTATAGCAGTTTCCTCATCTCCATTAAACAAAATAAGAAGGTCATCAGCAAAACAGAGATGAGATATCTGAAGCTTATCACATTTCCAATGATAGGTAAAGGGTCTCGTATAAATAAAATTATGGAGCAATTGACTAAGGGTATCCATAACAAGGACAAAAAGATAAGGAGAGATAGGGTCACCTTGTCTAAGCCCCTTTGCCCCTGCAAAAAAACCCACAGACTCACCATTAAAATTGATAGAGTACTTTGGGGTAGTAATACAAGCAATGATCCATTTCTTTAAATTTGGTGGAAATCCAAGAACATCCAAGATATCAATGAGAAACTCCCAACTAACACTATCATATGCTTTCATAATGTCCACCTTTGCTGCTACTCTAGGTTTACCCAAAGGTTTGTGGTAATCTCTAAGAAGGTCTTGAGCAAGGAGGATATTATCACTAATTTTCCTACCTTTGACAAAAGCAGATTGGGCTTGGTCAACTAATTTAGGGAGAACCAACTAATTTTCCTACCTTCAACGTTTTAGGTCATGTATCATTTGAATCGTAGTTTTATATCATAGATTTGCACACAAATCTATGCACTGCACGTAGTCGCTTGAATACATATTTGATGTGAACTATAATATGATTCGGATTTCTAGATAACACATGGTGGAGACTAGACCCGGTGAGCTTTTGAGCCTATCTTTTCTTTTTAGAGGGTTATAAATACATCTTGTGTTTGTCGAATTTCATTTGGAATAACGCATTAACTCGTTGTTATAGTCTCATTATTCTTGTTTTGGTTGATAGTCAAGTAAAATATTTGTTACCATGCTAAATAATCTTCCGTCGTAAACGTTGAAGAACCATATAACCATAGGACATGATTTTAGGCCTTCTTTGTTTGCTACTGACCGATAAATGATAAATTTCCTTAGTTCGCCCCTTTGAGCCGTTAAAATATTCTGTTTCTTTAATCACTGTTACCCCTATTTTTGCTCCAATTTGACAAACTTGGAGTTCACCACTGAGAGATTTGTCACTTTTTAGTGGTGTTAAGGCAATGTGTGATTGGGAAGAAGAAGACAAGATGCTATTGGGGTAGTTTTCGGAAAAAAGGGTTAATTTAACGAAAAAGAAGCCAACCGGCACTGTACAAAAGTACAAGGGGCATTCCCCAGGATATACAATCAGCACAAAAAAGAAAATGCATCCAGGCAATGCAACATAGGATAGGGAGAAAATAAAAGCCAAAAACCCAGAGATTCACCAATCCTAACAACCAAAGCACAAAGCAAACTCACAAAACAACCAAAATACAACAGTTACATTAGGACAAGGTCAAGCGTGTCAAAACATGAGGACCAAAGCAAACCGCCCTAATTATGTAGTAAAGGCCCATCTTTCAATGTACTGAGGAAGATGGGGATCGTTCTTCCAAGTTGTTTGAATCTGTAAGGAAATCTGGAGACAGATATCTTGTAACACTCTTTCCTTAGGCTTAACTTCTAGTTTGAAACTTTGTGCATTCCTTTCTTTCCAAATGCTATACACAACCAAACCAATCCACATTTTTGGAACAACCTGCCTTGGAGTCTTCCCTTTCCACTTGTTCGCTGCCCAGGCAACAAGATCATCCCAAGAGGGTGCGGCATAAGAGATTTCCAACCTATTAAGAATTCCCTGCCACACATAAGAAGAATATGAGCAATTAAAGAATAAATGGTCATGAGATTCCAAAGTGATGAGAATCAACATGGGCCATTGCAAGATCCATTGCATGTTCCAAATGGGCCAATTACAAGAGCAAGGACCAAAAAGATCAAAGAAGCTTTCAATGGGCTGATTCAAGAAATTTGGGCTGATTTTAGCATTCCTAAGAGTGGCCCAAAGGGAAATGAAGACTATGTCAATTTAATTCATGCATGTGAAGATGTGGACTGAATATAACCTCTAAGATATAGCTATATATGTTTTATAGATAGTAGTTGAGAGTTGGTTCATGTTTTTAAGTGCATTTAATGAGTTAAACTACTTTTTTGTACTAGCCTTTACTAAAAAACGTGAATGCATTATTTCTTATGGTTGGAGGGTTGTTCCAACTACTTGCATTTATTCCTATGGTTGGAGGGATGTTCCAAGCCTATATATATCCTTGCTTATCATTTGTAATGGACAGATTTTGATAAATTGATAAAAGTGAGTTTTTACTCCTTCTTCTTGGTTCTTCATTGAACTTCCAGAACTTATCAAGGTTTTCACCTTGTGGCGTTCAAAACTAAGAATACCTGTGGTTTGCGTCTCTTTATAGGCGTTGGGTCTCAGGTTCACTAATTGGAATACCTGTGGTTTGCGTCTCTTTATAGGCGTTGGGTCACAGGTTCACTTTCACAACAATCTGATTTCTAGCTTTCTTGGGAAGATATTCAATCTTTGTTGTTGGGTCTCATTGCTAGTCTACTGAGGTTCGCATCATTTGGTATCAGAGCAAGGTTTCTAAAATCAGGTTATCTATCCTTTTAATTTTTCGTCTATTCTCTGTTTGTTCTTCGTATTTTCTTCGTGACTCTTCGTGTTCTTTTGTTCTTCAAATTCTGTTTTATATTGTGTTCTTCTTTGCTTTTTTTTTTTTGTTTTTGTGCCTCTAGTTATACAAAAAAAAAAAAAAAAGAAGAGATCCGAAAAAAAAAATAAAAAAATAAAAAAAGAAAAAAAGAAAAGAAAAGAAAAGATATTCCAAAAAAAAAGAAAAAAAAAAAAAAAGAAGGGAGGCATTGATATCAAAGAAAGGCCAAATCTGATTTTTGTTTCATCTTCTTCC